>CM076573.1:558739018-559339018 GCA_034641835.2 Pinus albicaulis | reverse complement strand
TTAAATAATTATATGTTAGAAATTTTATTTTTAAATTATTAATTTATAAAATATATAGTTTAATTTATAGATGAAATAACTTCTTTTTTTCTGAAATTAGTGATAAAATTTCGAATAATATTGTAATTTTTATAGTTTAAAATATATTTTTTAATGCATAAATAGATTTAACATTTTGAAAATTTTTGGGACACTCTAATTATATAGATTAAACAATTTAAAATCAAGTTTTAAAAAATGCCCAAAAAACAATTACACCTTTATAAAAATAACATGATAATTAAGTAATTAATTTAATTTTATAGATTTAACAATTTAAAATTAAATAAATGTTTAATTTTATTTTATTTTCCGCAATGCAAGAAGTTAATATAGGGTATTTGAACCTCTAATGTAACATCCTCGCGTGAAAATGCATGGAGTTAGAAATTTTTGACATAATGTACCTATGTGTAACTGTCCAAATTAGTATTCCAGATTCCTCATTAACCACTAGATAGAATCTTCATCATTACATACAATAACTTTAGTAAAAGAATAGTAACCTACATAACCATTAACAACTGTTGTTGTAGCATATTAAGATAAACTTTTTGATGTAACCTTGGATCATTTTCATGATTCTTTTAACTATATTAGTTAATCACATACTTGATATTATAAATATTAGCTCATGCAAGGAATCCACATCATAAAAGTAGCACAACGGGAAACCACATCATTAAACACCAATACACCCTAGAAACACCATAGGGTGAAAACCAAAAAATGTTTGATTTTATTGTTAAACACTAGTGAGGGTGTTCACCCCACTCAATGGGTTATAGAAGAGATCATCCCTTAACCATTGTCATAAAATATTACAAGGAAATGTCATTTAAATACAACATATTTAGTTATAATTTATCATAATATCATTTACAAACAAATATTCAATATCTTTGTGGCCTTGTGGTTCCATCAATGGACTATCCTCCAACTCACACTCATCTTCATGGACCATCAGTTCTTTACTTGCCACAATATTAAACATAATATATATTTTTCACAAGTCACCATCCTTTCCTGCCATTGATGTTGTCAACATACGTTGATATCATGATTATATAAAGTATTAATCAACCAATAATCAATCTTTAATAGTGTTTCTTCAACATCTACTCATATGCATACATGAAATGTAAATATAATATCACAACATGCTTCCTTTAACAACACTTCATATGCCTTAACTATAAGCATATAACCATCAAATCATGTATATAAATAAAAACCACCGTATCTATTATTTCCCCCACACAAGTACATGTTCTTGTAAGATAATCACTACAAGTGTACAGACGTCACTTTAAAGGAAACTAACACATCAGTTATGATCTTCGTGCATGTGAATTACATAAACTTTATATAAAAAAGTAGCCCTTCAACTATTAGTTTTGGTGCATGCAAATACGTAAAGAAAACTAACACAACAAATGTTGTTCTTATGCATGAAAATTCATACAATTTCCAAAAGAATCTTCCTGAAAGAATGCTTAACACAATAGAGCATGAAAACACATGTTTCCTTTTTGAGGAAATCTAGCACAATAGAGCATGTAAAAACATGTATTCTTATTAATAAAAATAAAGAAATAAAACATAACAACATTACCCATATATATTCTAAGGAAGCCAACACATTACTATGGTTTTTGTGCATGAAAATTCATATTATTTTTCAAAGAATCTTTTCCAATATAATCTAACACAACATGTTATCTTTTCCCACATAGAAATGTGTATTTTTTCTGAACGAAAGCTAATACAAATATTGCATGCATATACATGATCTTATTCCAAAATAAATTAACATAAAAGTTATGATAGCATAAAAATAATCACATATTTTTTCTAAAGAAATATAGCTCAATAGTTCTTCTATCCATGCAAAGGACATATCTCTATAACATAATGACTATTCTTTATGTATGCAAGAGCTTATCATAATAGCCATTTTTTAGTGTATGCAATAAATATCCCTCCATTAAGAGGGTCTAGTTATTTATGTTATATATGGGAATACTTTCCGTTTTAGAAAAAAACTAATGCAATTAACTATTGTTTCTATGCTTCTGCATATGTTTTCTTTTCAAATAAAATGATTGTTTATTTGTGCAAACAACATATACTTATTTTCAAGAACCCAAGCATAGTTTCTCTATCTTTTATGTACAAATTTCTCATGCATTTGCTTTCAAGAAAGTATCATAATTAACCCTTCTTTTGCGCATAAGAACTAGGCGAGCCTTTTTAAAATAATAACAAAGTTAACCTTTTTTTGCACTAAACCATGGAATTAAATCAAACTAACTAATACACAACACACAAATAACTTATTTTTTTTATCCATGAGAACATGTAAATTTTGCAAACTCTTGCAAAGGAATTAACAAAATTGAGTTATCTTTCACACATAAGAAAAACATATTATTTCCAAAAAATATTCCTATGACTTATGTTATCTCTATGCATTTGATTTATTCATAGGTTATTATATTTTTTCATAACTAAATGTTCCCTTTTCAAAATAAATTACCATATCTGGTTATCTCTTACGCATGAGAATCCATGATCTCTTACACATAATAATCCTTCGAAATCTTTTTCATGGATTTATTAAATAACTAACATACCATAGAAATATTTTACCATAATTGGTTATCTCTTATGCATGAGAATCCTTGGAAATATTTTCCATGGATTTATTAAATAACTAAGCTTTACCATCAACATAACACACCATAAAACTCCCAAGAGGAATTTTCATGTACCTCAAGTCTGCGAGTGGAATACTACTGAGTACCGAGTACCATATAATTATGCGATGTATTTTATGATGAAGTAGAGAACACTCCCAATTCTTTCACACCCCAGTCAATTTTTTAAGTCGTTCATAGTGATTCTTCCTTAATAGTGATTCTTCAACATCTACTCATGTGCATACATAAAATATCAATATAATATCACAACATGATTCGTTTAACAACACTGCATATTCCTTAATATAAGCATATAACCATCAAAACATGTATATAAATAAACACCACATTAACTACTATTTCCCCCACACAAGTACATGTTCTTGCAAGACAATCACTACAATTTTCCAGAAATCACTTTAAAGGAAACTAACACATCAATTATGGTATTTATACATGTGAATTACATAAAATTTATCAAAAGAACTATTCCTTCAAATATTACTTTTTGTGCATGCAAATATGTAAAGAAAGATAACACAACAAATGTTGTTATTATGCATGCAAATGCATACACTTTCCAAAAGAATCTTCCCGAAAAAGTGCTTAACACAATAGAGCATGCAAACACATGTTTCCTTTTCAATGAAATCTAGCACAATAGGACATGCAAAAACATTTTTTATTATCCATAAAACTAATGCAATAAAGCATACCAACATTACCCATATATATATTCCAAGGAAACCAACATATTACTATGGTTTTTGTGTGCATGTAAATTCATACTATTTCCCAAAGAATCTTTTACAATGTAAGCTAACACAAAACACTATATTTTCCTACATACAAATGTATATTTTTTCTACACGAAAGATAATACAAATCTTGCATGCATATACATGATCTTATTGCAAAATAAATTAACATAATAGTTATGATAGCATAAAAATATTCACATAATTTTTCTAAAGAAATATAGCTCAATAGTTATTCTATCCATGCAAATCACATATCTCTATAACATAATGAATATTCTTTGTATATGCAAGAGCTTATCATAATAGCCATTTTTTAACGTATGCAACACATATCTCTCCTATAAGAGGGTCTAGCTATTTATGTTATATATGTGAATACTTTCCCTTTTAAAAAAAAACTGATGCAATTAACTATTGTTTCTATGCTTCTGCATATGTGTTATTTTCAAATAAAATGATTGTTTATTTGTGCAAATAACACATACTTATTTTTAAGAACCCAATCATAGTTTGTCTATATTTTATATACACATTTCTCATGCATTTTTTTCAAGAAAGTATCATAATTAACCCTCCTTTTGCGCATAAGAACTAGGAAATCCTTTTTAAAATAATAACAAAGTTAATATTTTTATGCACTAAACCATGTAATTAAATCAAAATATCCGATATACAACACACAAATAACTTATCTTTTTACCCACCAGAACACGTAAATTTTGCAAACTCTTGCAAAATAACTAACACAATTGACTTATCTTTCATGCACAAGAAAAACATATTATTTCCAAAGAAGATTCCTATGACTTATCTCTGAGCATTTGATCTATGCATAGGTTATTATTATTTCGCATAACTAAATGTTACTTTTTCAAAAGTAATGACCATATCTGATTATCTCTTACACATGAGAATCCAAAATCTCTTAAGCATGAGAATCTTGAGAATCCTTCGAAATATTTTCCATGAATTTATTAAATAATTAAACTTTACCATCAACATAACACACCATGGAAATATTTTACCATAACTAGTTATCTCTCATGCATGAGAATCCTTGGAAATATTTTCCAAGGATTTATTAAATAACTAAACTTTACCATCAACATGACACCTCAAGGGTATCTTAATTCTGCGAGTGGAATACTATTGCGTACCTCATGCCTGCGAATGGAATACTACTGAGTATCGAGTATCGTATAATTTTTTGTTGTAGTTTACGATGAAGCAAAGATCGCTTCCCATTCTTTCACACCCCAACCAATTTACTAAGTTGCTCAACAGTGAGGAAAGGAACACAACCTTGAACTAGAGCACTGCATCGAACCCAAGCACATTTTGTTGAGCTTTTGTGGTGTTTGGGTAGCTTCAGATGTGCTCTAGCTCCCAAAATTTGTGGAGGGACTAGAGTACATGAGATATCCAAGATCCAGAAGGGGATTTGAGAAATTCCATCCGGTTTAAGAGAAAACTAATTAATTGATAATTTTTAATTAAGGACCCTAAGTCTAACTTAGGAAAATTAAAATATTAAAGGTAATTAATTTAAACATGTGATGGAAATGAATTAAGTCACACAGATCAATATTTCTTTTAATCTTATCCATCGAATCAAGATTAGATCAGGGCCATTGGTTTTCCAACGAGAAAATTATAAAGGAAAGGCTTGGGGTCACCTAGATAAAACACACACATAGAGTGGGAGAGCACTGAGACTAAGCTGGAATTCTAGAGTGTGGTTTGCTAAGAATTTCCAGAAGTGGTTCAGCTGTAGCAAGGGGAAATATTAGCAAAAGGGATAGTTTGATCCTTGGCCAAGAGTACAACTAAGGAAACATACCAGAGCAGTGTAGAGGCAGCCAGGAACTACACAGTCTAATAGAGGCCACGCAGAGGCAACAAGGACCACGCAGGGCTGACGTTGAGCAAGCCAGGGCAGCGTAACCCAGTCTAGGGAAATGTAGGCCCTTCCTAAGCAGCTCAGGGGCTAACGCAGGCTAGTCAGGTTGACATAGAAGGCTTCAGAGAAACTCTGGGTTTCTGGTGGGCCAGAAAGGGCTTGAATTCATAAATCCCCGCAAAGGGTGGAATCAACCATATTTTATGTCTCCAAAGATAGAGGTATTTCTTGCCATGGTTATTTCTTTATCGGGCTAACCAGTTTAGTGCCCATATTTTTTGTACTTAGATTCTGCATAATAATATAACCCTCCAGCAGCCAGAAGATCGGTTTTCCCGCATTGGGTTTTTGCGGGGACAGTTGTCCAAAAAATCCTGTGTGTCACTTTGTCATAGTGCATGTTATTCAGTTTTAGATCTGTATGTGTAGGCTGTTATATGTATTTACTTCGATGTTGTTTCTGAATATTCAAAATAATAACTTGTAATTTAATCAAGTAGGAGAAGTAAATCAAGAATTAACATTAAATATTTCTTAGGTTAAGAACTTTTCACATGGTATCAGAGCGATTGCAGATCTAGCTGAATCACCAACAAAAAGACTGAAGAAAGCAACAAAGAAAGTGACAGCAGCCATAGAAAGCTAGACCAGAGAGGAAAACGTAGCATCAGAAGGGAGCAGAGCCACGCAGAGGCCAGAGTGACGCAGTCTCCATGTAGGCCCATGTACTTACTACACAGAGGCAATGCAGAGGCTGTGCTGGGACTGTCTTCTCACATAGAGCCCAGCCAGGGAAACATAATCCTGAAGCTGTTGTTGATTCAAAGTGCTGAAAGCAGTGCTGCAGAGCTTCAGTAGTTGCCGATGGGGTTAATATTCTACCGGTTTAGAATTTAGCCTGAGTAAGTTAACAAAGAGCAGGAGGAGAATAGCTTCTGAGAGGATTTCCAGCCAAAGAAATATGCAGATCGGTCAGAGGATCGAAGAGAGATTATTCATTTTGATTTGGCATACTTCCAAGAGAGGTAGTCAGTTGTCATAGGGAGCAGAGGGTGCCTTTCTCACCAAGGACCCTAGATCTGAGTCTCTAACATAGAGAGAAGGATTCATTCTGACAGATCTACTGAGAAGATGGCACCTCATGGACTACGTGATCAAGATAGGTTGGAATGTTTGTCCAACTTTGTAATATAGAAGGCGATAATCCTGGTAGTCATGGAAGCATACAGTCTGAGGGAGCATGCAGAGATATTCTTGGTCATGTCGACCAATGTGGATCTCCTAGCGAAGCATGAAGAAGCAGTGGCACATTCGAAGCACCTCATAATAGATGTGGTCAAATATCATGTGGTTCCACATATAGCCGATAATAATATGGCTCATGAGATGTGGGTGGATCTGACCACACTATATGAAGGAAGATTTGTCTAGAGGAAGATGCTTCTGGAGAACTAGTTGAGCTTATTCATGATGACCAAAGGGGAGGAGATTGAACCTTTTCTGTCCAGACTTCAAGCTATCCAGGATTAGCTGACTAGCATGGGGGTAAAGATGAAGGAAGATATTATAGTGAGGATGAATCTAAATTTTGTCATAGAGGAATGGGAAACTTTTTCCCAAAGTCTCTTGGTAAGAGTAGACCTTCCCAACTGGGACAATATGTGGGTGATCCTCCAACAAGAAGAAATCCATTAGATCACCAAGATACGGTTCAAAACCGAGTCAAGTAATGTAAATAAGGAAGAAGAGGAAGATGTAGCCTTGGCATCAAAGAGGCAACAAGGGAAAAATAAACATGATCTATTTAAGATCAAGCGTTTCCAGTGCAGCGAACTAGGACATTTCGCCAACAATTGTCCTTAGAATAAGAAGGACAAGGAAGCTTCTACCTCTAAGGCTACTCTGGCGAACAATGGCTCCGAAGATGACGTATCCATGAGCGCTCATGAACCATGAAAGTGGGGCGACATGGATCTGTAGAGCAGCTACAAAGTGTTGGCAGGATCCTTGAGTAGCCCAACTCTTGGATCACATACGAGCTATGGGAACCTTAAGACGGTATCAGCACAAGTGGAGAAGTCGGTGCAGAAAATCACAGATGGAGCAGAGGCAGAGCTGGATGTTGAGAGGGAGCAGTGCAATGTAGATGCAGGAGCTGTACTATTCCTTTTTCAGGAATTTCTCCATAATGGTCCAAGGGGACACTATATAAGGAAGCCAATGTAAAAATAAGCTGAAAGGGGACTCAGATCCATTTTTTTTCCCTTCATACATTATACTTCCATAATATTAGCTCAAAGAAATAACCCTAGGTGGGTTATTTAGCTCTCCTACCCTTGGGTATCTTAAGGAAGTGCTCAAAGAGTGAGCTACAACATACGAACACAATCATGAAACTCTGCAAATCTAAACATGTCCATATAGGGAATATGATGCAGCCAAAATTATATTATTATATCAGAAATAATACAAAAGAAAATCATGAGGGACAAGCCACTCAAGCTATTGGAACCAATCTCCAATGATTAAACTATGAAATACATGAGTTGCTACAACTGCACAAAATGTCGGAAAGCAGTGACTGCGCACTCTATGAGAGTAGTAGCTTCTGAATACATACAAAATGATAATGAGGCTGAAGGATACAAATAAATTCCCAAGAATAGAAGAATGGGCTCCAATAGAATATTTCTAGCCAATCTAGGAGAGATTGCTAGAAATGCCAGAGAATGTACAATGTGACAATTAACTTGTCACTACAACTGAATCAAAAGAGGGAAATGAGGCTATATCAGATCTGATATGATGATGCCCTCCTCTGATATTGAATCTAAGCAAAAGGTTGATCCCTTTACTTAGAAACAACTCCTCCTAATGAGCTCTAATGAACTCTCCCAACACTGCCGACATAAATAATGCAGTTCCAACCCTAGACTATGCTGTGAGAGATGGTGAGTGATTGGCTAGGTGCCAAATATCTTAAAATAAGCCCGAGAGTCTCCTCTACTGCTCCTCCAATGAATAGAAAAGCTCTCCATCGAAGAACAAGCCAAAGAACAACTCTATGAGTTCCTCTGTTTCTGCACCCAGCAACACAATGTTTTCAGCCCAACAGGAAAACATTGCAGTTGCAGGAGGAAGCCTGGCCAAATGCCAGAATGAGGAAATGGAGCTCCAAACCCTCTCCTTCCTTTAGGATGAGGTAGGGATTCCCGACCAGGAACACCCTTGTGCTCAAGAACACTACAACCCTGCTAAACAGCCCAGGTATGCAAGTCTAAGCATACCATATGAAAATGATAAAACAATGCATAATGAAAATGGGATGTCATCTCCTCCTTATAAAGCAAATGAACTCCTCTCACCATGGGTCCCATCCACACTTGCCACCTAGCTCATGCAAGTGGAGCCTCTAAAACTGCACTGCCTTGTCATGGAGATTCCTCCTCTTGGACAGCGCTGTTGACTTAGTCAAAGATGACTAAATCAAGGTGATCTTGATCATATTCACACCCTTAGGTGCTTAATTCAGTTGTTTATTCACCTCCTTTCACATAAGGAGTGTTATTTATCCATCTAAGGTGGTTAAGGGGTCTCCTTACCCATTTTATTCAACAAAATGAAAATATGCAAACTATAATGTTCCTTTTAGCTTGAGGCTAAAATTTGGGAACATTACAGTCCTCCCCTCCCACATGTTTCTTGTCCTCAAGCAACTGCATACAGAGAACAAAATTTCTCCCCCTTTTCTTCCGTGGCCTCCTCATCAACAATCTCCACCACTGCTCAAGATATCCTACTACAAATATGTCCTCCATGCTCCCTCCCAAGTATGCAAACCGGAATGGTGCACATCATGGAAAGATAGAAGGTATAGGTGGAAACCTTCTTGTTGTGTTATGGCCTCCTCAAGGTAGGAGTGATGACATGCATGGGAAAAAAATTTCCCCAATGATGATCCTCTCATCCATGCTATCATGCAAATATAAATCTCAACCCCTGGTTTATGCAATGTGTTGGGGCTGAATGGAGAGTTGGGATTCTGATTCCAAAGATGTTTCTCCCTCCATTTGTGGTACATATGGGGCTGCCTCTATCCTTGGGCTGAAATGGTATGGCCCAAGCTTCCCCATAAACAAAATCAGCCATGAGATGCCCCCTCAAATTCTCCAAGTGGTTTTTCCCACAAGAAGAGAAAAGTAGAAATGTGGCAATCATGGTTTGCCCATGGTGTCTCCTGCAATTTAGAACATGTAAAATGGGGAGAATCATGCTCCCAATGGGTTGTCCCAATACCTCCAACACTATCCAAGTAGTGCTCCCTATAAATGTATAACCATTAGCAACACAAGGAAGCAACATGTAATGAGAACAAGCTGTCATAAGACGACTAGAGAGTGGGTCACTGCTTCACTCATGGGACCAACATAGTGAGCCTCCTGCCTGCATCAGAACTAAAAACAACAAGTGCTTTCCCAACCACTTTTTTTCTGCCACAAACATCTCATAAGGTGAAAACATGAAAGTACCAATTGGTGCCAATGGGGCACACCAAGAAGTATGTGGCTTCCCCCACAAACCATCATGGAAATAGCCACTCCCATTGCTACAATGGGCCACAAGTACATCATAATAAGGAGCGTAAGGATATGTGATCATTGTTAGATCATCAAGCTTCCCATAGAAAGTAAAGAAAGGTACATCAAAATGAGAGTATATACCTTCTTTACCATGTACTTCGATCCTTGAGCTAAAATGTCTCATCCAAATTCTCTCCCTCACCTCCCATGAGTAAGGAAATGGTTGTGCCAACCTCCATAAAATAATCTGGGCTATGCATCTGTCCATATGCTGATATAGATCATGTTGAATTCCCTCCCAAGTGAACTCTTCTAGCAAGACAAGATATGCATCAAGGTGCATAGCTAGGAAGTCCTCATGTGCTGCATGTAATAGTTTCTCCTTGAGACTAGATGCCCTAGTCAAGAAGATTATGACATAACAATAGATGACCATATCATCCACCATATATCTGCCATCTCCCTTCGAGTCATCAAGAACCATGCATGCACCAAGATTCTTGGAGTACTCTACCAAAAGATGAGACCTCCAATACGGATCAATCCTCCTCATAGACAACACTGGTGATCTAGCGTGTGAAGCTCTCCTCACACTACTACCTACTACTTTGACATTCGCCATGCCAAATTCATCCTCCAGAATGCTTCCATGCCCATCCTGCAGTTTCTCATGCTCAAATAGTGATGGTGTCCTTTGGAAGTTGGCCTCCCATGAGAAGCTGTCATCCACAAGGAATCTCTCAAGCTGGGCCAAAGTAAGCATGAGTGGCCTACATCCACTCCTATGTATGAAAGAGTCCTCCCTCAAAGGAAGTATCCTCTTCCCCTCCAAATATGTGGAGTTGTCATCCTACATCATGAAGATGCCATCCTACATCCCTGCAGCAAACTCTGTCAGTACAATATAACTGATGAGAGTGGGTGATAGTGAAAATGAGAGAGTGTCTCCCTCCTCCTTGGGTTTATCCCAAACTCTCTGCACTGTGTTGGAATCCTCCAATGGCTTCACCTCTCCAGAATCCAACAATGGTGAATCAAGTGACAAGATGCCCCTCATCAACTCTAGATCAGGTGGCCTCCCAGGTGGAATACCTCCATATAGTGAGACATCAAGTTCAAAAGAGGACTGTATATATGAGTGGACTGATTTGTCCCCCTCTTCACTGTGCTGTACAGTCTCCTTCCCTTGTGAAAAAACTTTTCGAAATAGATAAGGGTGTATCATCCCTTGATGCTGATCCTTCTCTTCCTCCTCCATCTCACAATTCCAAAAAACTACTGCATATGGCTCCGGAATTGTGCCTAGGTTCCCACATGTTGGATCATTTGGAACTCCTTGTCAAGATACAAGGGCTCCTCTAATGGAAACAATGGCTCCCTCTTCACCTCCATGTGGTGATGGATCTCCTCTCAATGGGACAACGTTGTTAGATCTCTTATGCTCATCCTCCACATCAATGATTGAGAATACCTCATCATCAAGGAGAGACCCTAGATCTTGGTCATCTCTTGAAGGAAGTACCTCCATGTCTTCACAAATGGAAGAGGGCCCTTCACACAATGGGGATCTTGCCCTTAGCAAGCCATCATGCATGTTTTCATCCCCTTCAGAAATCTGGAATGGAGTTTGTTTCATGGTTCCCTCCAATCTATACAAAGTGTTTTAAGTTTTGGTACATGATGCTTCACAATGATTTTGATCAAATTCCCTCATCAATACCTTAGTGAATTCATCATATTTTTTTGCATGACAATAGGAAACGGAATTTTCAAACCACCAACCATGAGCCATACCTTTGAGTTGCAGCACTGAAACTCTACAAATATGAACATGTACATAGAGGGAATATGATGCAGCCAACATTATATTATCATATCAGCAATAATACACAAGAAAATCATGAGGGACAAGCCACTCAAGCTATTGGAACCAATCTCCAATTATTAAACTATGAAATACATGAGTTGTTGCAACTGCACAAAATTTCAGAAAGCAGTGACTGCACAGTCTCTATGAGAGTAGTAGCTGCTGAATACATACAAAATGATAATGAGGCTAAAGGATACAAAGAAATGCCCAAGAATAGAAGAATGGGCTCCAATACAATATTTCTAGCCAATCTAGGAGAGATTGCTAGAAATGCCAGAGAATGTACAATGTGACAATTAACTTGTCACTACAACTGAATCAAAAGTGGGAAATGAGGCTGTAGCAGATCTGATATGATGATGCCCTCCTCTGATAGTGAATCTAAGAAAAAGGTTGATCCCTTTACTCATAAAAAACTCCTCTTGATGAGCTCTAATGAACTCTCCCAACGCTGCCTGCATAAATAACGCAGTTATAGCCCTAGACTACGCTGTGAGAGATGGTGAGTGATTGGCCAGGTGCCAAAGATCTTAAAATAAGCCCAGGAGTCTCCTCTGCTACTCCTCCAATGAATATACAAGCTCTCCACCGTAGAACAAGCCAAATAATGACTCTATGAGTTCCTCTGTTGCTGCACCCAGCAACACAACATTTTCTGCCCAACAGGAAAACATTGCAGTTGTCGGAGGAAGCTTGGCCAAATAACAGAATGAGGAAATGGAGCTCAAAACCCTCTCCTTCCTTGAGGACAAGGTAGGGATTCTCGACCAGGAACACCCTTGTTCTCAAGAACACTACAACCCTACTAAATAACTCGGGTATGCAAGTCTAAGCATACCATATGAAAATGATAAACCAATTCATAATGAAAATAGGCTACCATCTCCTCCTTATAAAGCAAATGAACTCCTCTCACCATGGGTCCCATCCACACTTTCCACCTAGCTCATGCAAGTGGAGCCTCCTCTAAAACTACGCTGCCTTGTCATGGAGATTCCTCCTCTTAGACAGCGTTGTTGACTTAGTCAAAGATGATTAAGTCAAGGTGATCCCGATCATATTCACACCCTTGGGTGCTTAATTAAGCTGCTTATTCACCCTCCTTTCACATAAGGAGTGTTATTTATCCATCTAAGTTGGTTAAGGGGTATCCTTACCCATTTTATTCAACAAAATGAAAATATGAAAACTATAATGTTCCTTTTAGCTTGAGGCTAAAATTTGGGAACATTACAGGAGCAGCGTGGCAGCACAGGGCAGAGGGGCTGATGTGACTTCAACAACATAGTGCAGGCTAGTTTACGTAGAGCAGAGCTGTAGCAATGTAGTGGCTTTAGGAGGATAGTGTAGAGAAGAATCCTATGGAGCTTCAGAGATGAGGATGCATCCCAACTGAATTGTATGTCAAATATTGGGCAGGAGTTTTCAGTTGTTTCTCTCACCAACTGAGTTTCATTGTAGGAGTTGGCAGCACGATGCAACAGATTGAGAGGGAGATCCAATATAAATGTAGCAGTGGCGGTGGCAGCGTCATGGGTAGTCGTGTAGGAGAGCAACAACAGTGCAGTGATGAAGGGAAGTAGGCTAAGCATCAACGCAGAGACCCACACCAGAGATCAATGCAGAGCTTTTGGGTGAAGTAGTGTTGCGCTAGAGCACTTTCCTCGCTAAGAGGGAGTGTTGAGATTTTTTGGGGTTGGGGTAGCTTTATATGTGATCTATCTCCCAAACTTTGTAGAGGGACTAGAGTACATGAGATATCCAAGACCCAGAAAGGGATTTGGGAAATTCCATCTGGTTTAAGAGAAAATTAATTAATTAATATTTTTAATTAAGAACCCTAAGTCTAACTTAGGAAAATTAAAATATTAAAGTAATTAATTTAAACATGTGATGGAAATGACTTAAGTCACACGATTCAAGATTTATTTTAACCTTAGTCATCGAATCAAGATTAGATCACGACTGTTGGTTTCCAAACGAGAAAAATATAAATGAAAGGCTTGGGGTTAGTTGGAGAAAACACACACACACAGTGGCAGAGCACTGAGACTAAGCTGGAATTCTAGGGCGTGGTTTGCTAAGAATTTCCAGGAGTGTTTCAGCTGTAGTGAGGGAAGTATTGGCAAAAGGGATGGTTTGATCCTAGGCCAAGAGTACAACTGAGGTAGAGAGGCAGCATACCAGAGCAACGCAGAGGCAACCAAGAGCTACGCAGTCTAGTAGAGGCCATGCAGAGGCAGTAGGGGCCACGTAGGGCTGACATAGAGCAAGCTAGGGCAGCACAGGGGTAGCATAACCCAGACTGGGGTCGAGCAGGCTCTTCTCGAGCAGCGTGGGGGCTGACGTAGGCCAGTGAAGCTAACGCAAAGGGCTTCATAGCAGCGCTGCGATTTTCGGTGGGCCAAAAAGGGCTCGAATTCATATCCCCGTTGAGGGTAGGATCAACCATATTTTCTGTCTCAAAAGATAGAGGTATTTCTTGCCGTGGTTATTTCTCTGTCGAGCTAACTATTTTGGTGCCCAGCTTTGTTGTACTTAGATTCGACATAATAATAAAACCCTCCAGTAACTAGAAGACCAGTTTTTCCGCATTGGGTTTTTCTGGGGGCAGTTGTCCAGAAAATCATGTGTGTCACTTTGTCATGGTGCATTTTATTCAGTTTTAGATATGTATGTGTAGGATGTTATATTTATTTACTTCGATGTTGTTTCTAAATATTCAGAATAATAACTTGTAACTTAATCAAGTAGGAGAAGTAAATAGAGAATTGACAGTAAATATTTCTTAGGTTAAGAAATTTTCACACATTTATGAGCAGATCCCCGACCGTGCACAAAATATTTTTCTTTATGTCCTTTCAGAACCTTCTCCTTTTTCATTAGAGTACCAACCGGCCACAACTGATATCATTAAACCATTTATATTCTATATGAATGGATCATGTGCACGTGGATTAAATATATCAAAAAATCCAGACTACACTCAAATTTGTAGTGTCTTCTTCCTCTTTCCAACCACGGGTTTTCTAACGCTTTTCTCTTTTATTAAGGATCTTTCCGGATCTTTCCTAACAACTAAGCACCTGCTCTTTACACTCTTTTTTTTTCTTTTACTCACTATCATTACTGTGTGGTAATTTTCGGTCATTCCATAATGAATTCTTGATTCATAACCGATCATTGATAGTTCCAAACTGGGCCTGAGTAACCATGACCTAGGGGCATATAAGTTGTAAAAATCACCTGAGTAACCATGACCTAGGGGCATCTAATTTGTAAAAATAGCATGACGATCGCACTGATCCTGGGCCAAACCAACCCTTAGCATGACTGTATTTTTTCCCACAGGGTTTTGAACTGGTGACCTTTTCACCACAAAGTGTCTTAAGAAAGCACCCTATCATTGTCTATTGCACACCCTGTGAACATTTATTATTTCCTCTTAATAACACATTATTATTATTGTCTTATTATGATAAAACTAGTTATTCATATTATCTTATATCCATGTAAAGTTGGGGATTATAACATTTTTAAAACCTAGGAGAAAAATTGTGTAAATTGATAAGAATTTTATAAATTATAATTTTAAAATTAGAAAAAAATACAATATATGAAATTTTCCCATTAAAGTTAGTTTTTTACCGATTGAAAGTATAAATATGGTTCAATAGTTGATGTATAACCAATATAGATCTATCCTTAACTCAAGATCTACCAAAATATGATAGGGATCAAATATCTCAAGATGCAAACCTCTTTTTATGTGCAGATTTGCACCTCAAGATATTGCTCTTGTACTCTACCTCCCAATATAGGGGGAGATGTGTAGGTGTAAATTTTTGTACCATAAACATTTAAAATTTAACATTTATATGTTGGCTCAATTAAATAATAATAAAAGGTTAAAAGTAATATAGATCCCAATATGGGGAAGATGTTGTGGCGTCCTTAAATGAATGTAAACATTTAAATTTTGGTTGAATTAATAATAAAAAATAAAATTCAATTTGCTATATTGTAATTTTGTTTTGACCCCTCCAACTCAAGTTAGAAATTATTCTTTAGGAAAATTTGCATAAATAATTATAACTTACATTGGGACCAATTCTAAATTAATTTTGGTCATAAACAAATCATCTTAGCCTTGTTTTGGCAAGAACTTCTAAATTGAGATGTAAAGTGGATAAGTAATTCGCTTGTTCAAAATGGGAGAACTTGCATAATGGTGTGTAGTAACCACTAGTAAGTCTACACATTTACAGTTTTAGTTCTACATAACGCCAAGGAAAACACAAATAATGGTGGGAAGTAGCTCTTGGTAAGTATATTTATTTACATCTTATTCCTATCCATTTTTTATGCATAGACTTTCTTAAATGATGGCGAGAAGTAATTAATGGTAAATGTGTTATTTACTTGAGCATAAGTTGTTTTCAAGGATTTTATTTTTGGATGGTTTTCTTGCAAAACTTAAGAATAAAAAATCCCTACACAAATATATAAAAATATTGCAACCATATCCATAAAGTATGACATAAAATGTATACAAGGTAGTTATCCACATGGCATTATACTATGCAAAGGTTGCAATAAGGCCTTCATGTTATGGTCCAATAAGATGTTTGAAAAATAGTTTTTTAATAATATTGAAAAATTAATATTTCTTTTTCAAATTTAAATATTATAATTTACATTGGTCAAGATAAACTAATAGTGATCAACACACAAATCGATTTCTAGAGTCCTCTAAAAGACTAATAATGATTCCATAACCATATTTAAATTTAATTAATACGCACATAAAAACTTAATAATTACAATATATATAAGATTCTTAACCATGGATATCCACCCCCACTTTACTATGGATATTATTAACTTGTAAATAGGTTTTATTACAATACTATGGGCCAATAACATGGCTTATCAATACCACATGCCCAAACAACATAAATCATTTCACAATAAAAAATTTACATGAAAAATATATTAGACATTACATATATCATTGATTACATAGAGTTACATTTCTGGATCATACGAAGAGAGAGAGAGAGAGAGAGAGAGATGGGGGAGGAGAGAGAAGGAGGTGTGATAAAGGGTGTTGGAAAATTGACTATAATTATTGGGGGGTTTCTAATTTTTACTTTTCTTTTCAATAACTATCTAAACTAATAGATTAACAACATTAAATCATATAAAGTACAAATTTAACATGTAAACAACATTAATTCACAATATAATAATCAACAAGTAAAATTGACACGTGTAGACACCAGATATAAGTGGAACCCCATAAAGGGAAAAACCATGAATTTTGAATTTGTGATGTAAAGCAAGCACTCACTCCCTTTTTACATAAAATTTTGTAGGCACCCACCTATAGGAGGCTCCAAACTTTATTTTATTTTGTAAGCTACAACTTGTTGGAAGCACCCACTCCCACTTACATCGATTCACTACAAGAGTCTACCTGCATGATGATTCTACCTCAATTTTGTTATGCAAGCTACAACTTGTTGGAAGAATCCACTTCCACCTAGAAGCTCCAACCATTTCTATTTCAGGCTACTACCTGAAAGGGAGCAACAATCCATTGATACATAAAAGTTAATATGTTCGATTACCAGGTATTTATTTTTGAATATCTTAATATATTTGTTTATGTTATTTACTTTGTCTCTGCCTCCTCTTCCCCAATTCTAATTCACGTCTACTCCTCTTCCTCTTTCTCTCTTTTCCAGTAAATCCACAAACTAGGTCTCACAACAACTCAACCAACTCTCTCACACTCTAACCTCTGCAACATACCTCGTTACTCAAAAGCACATTCATCGCCTGTGGATTTCATGCATAAAATGTGGTATGGACCCTATGGTTTAGACCAATATATGAAACCTTTAACACCCTTTTCTATAAATAACAAACTTTTCAAGAGAGGGAGAAAAGAGGAATGAAGAGAGAGAGGAGGGGAGGAAGAGAAGAAGGGAGAGAGAGATGGAGGGGGAGGGCAAGAGAGAGGGAGGGAAGAACAAAGACATATTGAGATAGGGGTAGAGAGAGTGAGGATGACAAGGGAGAGATGGAGAGAGAGTGAGGTAGAGAGGAGAGGAGGGAAGATAGAGAGAAGGAAAGGAGATATAAAGGGAGATAAAGGGAAGATAGAGAGGGAGACATAGAGATGGATGGTGGAGAGAGGGGGAGAGAGAGAAGGAGAGATGGAGTGATATACTAAGAGAGAGAGAGAGAGAGAGAGTTAGGGGGAAGATACAGAGGGAGGTGGGAGAGAAATGGAGAGAGAATAAGAAAGAGATAAAATGAGAGAGGGAGGGGGAGAGAAATGGAGTTGGAGTGAGAGGGAGAGAGAGATGGATTTGGAGAGGGAGATATAGGGGGACGAAAAAATACATAGAGAGCTATAGGTGGAGAGAGATAGGGAATTACAAGGGAGAGATGGAGAGAGGCTAAGTAGGAGAGGAAAGAAGTATGGAAGAGAGAGAGAGAACGAGAGGAGAGAGAGAAGGAGAGAAGGGAAATAGATAGAGAGAGGAAGACACAAATATGGATGGGGGAAGAAGGGGAGAGATATAAGGATATAGGGATGGATATAGTGACAAAGTTGGAGGGTATATATATATATATATATATATAGAGAGAGAGAGAGAGAGTTGGAATTGGATGGGGAGAGAGCGATGGAAGAAGAAAGACATAAAGAGATAAAGGTGTAGAGAGAGAGAGGGTGACAAGGGAGAAATCGAGAGAGAGTGAGGAAGATAGGAGGGTGGGAGGGAATAGAGAAGGAGAGAAGGGGGAGATAAAGAAGTGGAAGAGAGAGAGGGAGAGAAAGAGGGAGGGATGTTAATCTCTTTCATGCAACTGTACCTCACTTTGATTTTACACGCTCACATATTTCGACTCAAAATTCGGGAGAAACTTCTAATTTTTAGTTTAGGATATGATATGTTGCATTTAGTTAAATGCATTGCATTCCTACTTTGATTTTATTTTTCTTGTTTTGTTTTTCAGCTTTATTAGTCCTTGCATAAAGTTGGTTTGATATTCAAGATAATGTGGCTAATATTCCGTGAAAGGAAAGTTGTGGTAACATACAACCCTTGGATTATATGTTCCTCTCTTATTTGATTTGGTTTACATATTTAAATTCAATGGTTTTTGGAAGGAAAATATGATCCTTCAGTCGAGAATCCATAGCAAACCACAATTCCCATATCTATTTAGGATTCTCATTTATGCACTCAGTTATGTTTAATAACTGTGCTTTCTAACCTATCTATTTGAATGGATAAATATGAGAGGAAAATATTTAGTGGGCTGACTATCAAAGGTTTATAAACCTGTCTCAATAAATCAGGATCCCTATTCCACCTAATTTTAAAAAATAATAAGTGCCTAAGCATATCTCCATGAAAAGAAAGAAAAATAAAGGTGAAAGAATAGAAAGTCTTCTTACTGAGGGAGGTTAAGCAAGTGACTTCATCGAGGTACTATCCAGGCTCACTGGAAGCGGAGCAACACTTGTGTTCCTGAAGTGACTTCATCAGGGTACTGTCCAAGCCTGTTGGTAGCGGAGCAACGCCAGATATGAAAACTCATACTCTAATTAGTTTTTGACTTGTGGTTCTATATTACCCTTATTCTCATCAAAATTATTTGGCTTTCTTTATTTTATGTTGTATTTGGTAATGGAATAGGGAAGACTATATCTTTAACCAAGTAGAATGGAGAGCTGAGGTAACTCATTGATTGAATCAATACTTCTTATAAAATTGAGACCGCACATAAATGAAACAAAAACAAAGGAGTTGGGGTTCTCCTAGTGTGTCTCCAAGTGTTGTCGCTATGACAACAATCCTCTAAAAAAAATTCATAACTCAATTTAGGAGCCTATGTGAAATATCATTCCAAGCTATCTTAATGTCATCATGTTTTTTTATTTACCATTCTTATGTTTTCTCTAAGTGTCACATTCTCCTAGGTCAATGTTTGCTAAGTGTTGTCACCTAACCTTTAGAATTTTTTGTGTTATATTGTCCAAGGATAGGTGAATTCATAGCTTTTATTGACTTATAAACTAGCCTTATTTGGCACACAAAAGAAAGAAAAGAATTTTTAAAGCAAAATTACACTCCAAGGTCATGAAGAGTTTATCTCTTTTTAAGCACACTCCTTCAGGTTGAAAAATTGTGCCCTAGTGGAGTGTGCTCCTTAATGTTCAACTAGTGCACCCTCCTTGAGTGCATTCCTTTGACACGAAGACATGCACCATTCTAGAACTCATGCATGCGCTTTCTTGTTGCATGTGGGCACACTCCCAGAAAATAGGAGCCCAAATCACTTCCCTTAACTAACTCACTCACTTTTCTATAAGTGGAGAGAATGCATGGAATGGAATTTCATGTAATCTCTTTATAGTCAACCTAGTTAATGATTATTTCTCATAATCATTCTCATCTGGGTTAGGCAGACATCTTTGGATTAGGACGCTCTTCGTCGATCTCCATTCCAAGTAAGTTTTTCATGTCGATTCTATTGGTCGCCTTTGATGTTTTTGTTGTCGATCTTGGTTTCCTTGCCAGCGTTTCACTTATTTTCAGTTTATTTACTATAATTTTGGTTCATTCTTACCTCTACAAGTGTCGAACTATTGTCATAGGTTGTGACTGCATATTCTTCAACTCTTCATATTACAGTAATGATTGATACAAAATCTGTAAAAACTTGTACATATTCTCTATCAACATTTATGTCGTTCTACTTTTCCTTTGAATTTTTCTTTGAGACATTTTGAGATAGAGTTCACTTCTGGAACTCGAAGCATGACTATCTCATAAAATTTTGCCCAAAAATATAAGTTTCCCCCAAGAGAAAACTCCTTCTTCATGAAGAACTACACCCTCTTTGAGTGAATGAGCACACCTTGAAGGCTTGAATGTTTTCCCCTTCACCTCTTTAGCATGTGCCATGTGCCATCCTTGCCCTCATGAGCACATGAGCATACCTTGAAGGCATGAAGGGTTGAATCTTGACCCCTTTGTCTCTTCGGAGTGTGCCCTTGCGTCCTCTTAGTACCCTTGAGCACATAAGCCCACCTTGAAGGCCCGAATGATCTTGCTTCGATCTTTGTTTGTGCACCTTGTTCCCTTGATGGTCTCTCCCTCTTGCTTGAGTGCATGAGCGCACCTTAAAGCCCTGAATGATTCTTGTACTCCCTTAATGCTTTTATAGTGCGCCCTCCTTGCTTTTACGTAATTTTCATACCTGTATGAGTAATTATTTTCTGTAATTGATAGGTTTATGTTATCAGTTACATTTGATGGCTCTGTGAATATGATTTTCTAAGCTATTTCTCATAATAGATAGAATATTTCATGAAAATAATCATTGTAAACATGAATGTGCTTCCACATATAGGTGTTCAAACTGCCAGTATTGTTACACTTTCATCATCTATTGGAACGATGCCTCCTACTACAGTTCGAGTGGCCTCAAAAGCAAGCATTGAAGAACTAGTAGAAGTTACAAATATTTCCATTCCCATCTATGGAGATACATTGTGCTTCATAGGCAAGTCCACTAAGATCACATGGAAATACATCAAAGCCACATTCATGCATAAATATTTCTCTAAAAAATTATAGGATTTGGAGGTATATATTAATATCAAGCAGTCCAGGATGCAAAGGATCGCAATTAGATTCCTATTCATTCCTTGGGAAAACGTTATTGAATGGATTCTTACAAACATGGATGATTCAAATCTCTTGCTTTGAAGTGAAAGCAGTGGTCATCTTTCCACCTATTATGGAGAATACATGCAGACCTATTACAAGATGCAGAAGCCCACAAAATACACCAAAAACAAATTTTACACTATATGGGCCAATCTCAACACAAGTGACAACATTAAATCTTGGTGTCGAGAGCTTACTAAGTTCCGACACCGCCCATCTGTAGTTTACCCGACAAGGATTCTCAGGGATGTATATCAATATCTCAATAATATGTGTTTTAGGTTGCATGTGAAAAATAAAATTGAGGTATTTGATGAAAACTGGATATATATATATGCTCAATATGGTAGTTACCCGTGGAAAATTCTTCAATTGGAAAAATATATTGTATTTTGAGTTGCAAAGTCATGATGGGCAGGCTAAATCATCTTTAAGGTTAAACTAGGCACCAAAGTTCTACATGTATAAATTTCTATTGTATGGAATCTATGTAGGATATGCATTCCCAAGAATGTATTGGAACTAGACCCCAAAGGACAAGTTTCCATTTTACTTCAACTACAGGGTGTTTTCAGATTTTAGTTTCAGAGGGGCATATGACAAATTAGCAGAGAATTTCTTTGCAGTATTATTTCAAATTATACATGAGATTAATCCTCCATGCATGATCGATCAAGTGAAGGAGTCCTTACATGATAATGTGGATTGGTTTGCTACACCTAAAGGTACATACATCTGATGCTTTGGATGTTATATTTCTCCTCATCTCATCTTCTGATATGTAACTATTAATGTGGTCATGCAAGAATTAGCTTATCAATTGAGCAAAGGGTTATCAAGAGTCCTTCATAAAAGGAAGAAAAAACCTTGGCCTACTTTTCCTTTGAGGATCAGATTATACGAGTTGAGGAGCCATAAGGTGATGGAAGAAAAAATGCAAGAGTTTGACTACTTTCACTTTGTAGTCAAGGACTTTCACAAATATGATCCCAGAAGAGTGTAGAAGCATCATTCTGAAAGGATTGGTTCGCTTAGGGTTATTCATCGATGTCTATAGCAGAAGATGAGAAGGTAAAGAACTAGTACAATTTAGTAATAAAAAAACATCCATGTATTGAATCCATTTCTCCCTAATATATACATGTGCAAGAGGCACCATAATCAAATCCTAAAGTAAAGAGTAAAAATCCCAGGAAAAGGATCAAGCATGATTCGATAGGAGAGAGTAGAATAAATTGGAAATTTGATCCTTTAAATAAAGGAGCTATCCAAGTTGAACTAGAAAGGAGAGAACTAGAATAAAAAATGAAACAAGAAGAAGAGGATTAGAGGAATTAGGAAGATTTTCCCAGGAAGCAACAAGAAGATAAAGAAGAGAGAAGGAGAGTAGAAGAAGAAAGAAAAATACATTCATAGGAAGAAGAAGTATCACAGAGTGTGGAGGAAGAATAGTTGAATTAGGAAATAGAGCCAGAGTTGCAGGAAGATGACACCATCCATCCCATAGATGATGAACCAAGTTCTCCAACAAAACCTCCACTTATGGGTGGTCCTATGAAATGGGAATCACACCTCCACCTGAAGACAAAGTCATTTATGTGTGCAATATAACGTTTCATTCGCTCAAGAAGAGGATCATGAAACAAAGGCATATATACTTCCCAAATTATCCTTAGAATCCAATATTAGTATTAAAAAAGGTGATAACCGCTAATACTAGGAGGAATCCCATGGAAATCATGGCAGCCAATGTTTCTTTTGCTACAACAACGCAAGAAAACTCATAGTATTTTTTTAATGAGGATGCATGATTAAGGAAAGAATGGTCTTCAGTAAAGCAACAACCGGAACATCTCACTACAGAAAATCAATAACTATCTTCAACAAAATCAACACGGAAGAATGGCAGTGAACCATACATGAGTAATTGGGGCCAATGGAGGTCTCCATGGCACAATTTTATGATGAGATGATACTTATACAACAAGTGTTGGCTCCCCTCATTAGAATTTAGACAAAAAAAAAAATTAATAAGTCAAAGAATTCTTAAAGCTCCTGAAAGTGGCAAAAAAATTCGTTGATCAACTCCAAGAATGGGTTGTCAAATATCTGAATGTACTACAACATATGGTTATAAAGGAAAGGATTTATGCTGAGATAGAGAGAGTAAGAAGGAGACTCCATCATCAAAAATACATGTGTCTTGGAGAATAGTTGACTAACATTGTTTCCTCTTATGGTCAACTTCACAACAGATTCGAGTCTCTAACACAGAAACAGGGATGCCTTCAGTGGGATCACTTGAATAAATAAGAGGTAAGGAAATTGATCCAGATTTATACAGGAACACAATAGAATACGAATATAACCATAAATACAAACATGTAACGGAAATATCACTTCATTTTATTAATATCAAAGAATTGAAATATGCTTACAGACATGATGGAAATAAACTAGCTAGAGTGATGGTAGCTTACCTCTAAGAAGAGATGTGACAGCTACATGCCTATGAACTATGTTACAATGAGGCTTGAAGAACTATTTATTATTGAGAAATAATGGAAAACCCTAAACATCCAAAATCCTAACCCTAGGAGATGAAGCACCAAAATTATGGGCCCTGTTTGCATAAATTGGTACATCAAATTCCCAGGGACATAACTTTAGGGCTTCAAAACGGTTCTGGAAGTTCAGGACCAGGAAAAACTACTAAAAATAATAAATTTTACTACAATTAAGGAAACTAAAAAAATGAAAGAAACAATGATGGGGCCCCAAGTGGAATAGGTGGGTGACCACCAATATCCACCTAGATAAAAAATCATCTTTCAAGAAATCAGGAAGTACATAGAACAAATCAATCAAGCATCATAACAAGAAGTGTTGGAGATCACCGTTAGAATGAATTTTTAACACAAGTGTATGAAAAGAGATCACTTTAGTTGTGTGTGACAAAAAACCCTAACAAAAAAGATGATTGCTTACCTTCCTTAGATCTACAATAAATAGTCGAAACAATTTCAAAAAAAACCCAGATCCATGCAGTAAAAGCAGTTAAACAGTAAAATGAAATAAGAGTTTCTCCAAATATCTAATGGATAAGACAAGATATATAAATAATTTTATATTTATTAACACTTGGGAAGGGAACAAAGAACTATGTTACCAGTCCCCCTCAATGGGATGGGTTTTTGGCTGTCCTCAATGCTTCAGATCCAGAAGTTTCTCTCTCTCAATGGTGTAGAAAACCCAAGACGTACTGAACTCTATGGAAGCTCAAGAAGAAAAATAGTAATAAAAGAAATCAAAGTATGACTATGACAAAAGGATCAATTTCGACCATGATAAAATGATCAAAGGTAAATAATGAATGGAAAACCCTCATATTTAGAACAAAATATTGAGTTATCCTTGATAATGGTGCATAATAAAATATTATTAACCAAGATCTATACCTAACTGCTTGGAATATTTTATTATATTTTTTTGGATGGAAAATTAATTTAAATTGGTTAAATCCCTTTATTTAGAAATTATAAATAAATAAATGATTTATTTACCATTTCAAAGATTGGGTTAAAGAATAATGATTTATTTTATTATTCCTAAATGATTTATTCAAATTTAACAAGGAATATTAATTAAATAATGATTTAATTAATTATTCCTAGAGAACAATAAGATAAATAATTATCTATCTAATTATTTCTCTTAATTTGGGTTAAATATGACCAGGAATATTATTTAAATAGTGGTTTAATTAATTATTCCTAGAATAAAATCAAATAAATAAGGATTTATTTAATTATTTCTCATGGGATTTCTTGTTTGAACCAGAAATAACTTAATAAAATGTGGCTTATCAAATTGTTTCTTATAGTGAGAGCAATTTTACTATGGTAAAATTGGTCTTACATAGTGTACTTCGATCCATCTAATTGTAAATGGTTATATGACACAAATTGGTGTAACAAATTTTCCCCCAAAGTGCAAGCATTAGGAGCTAATCGTATGACAGAAGTGTGTTGTAAGAACACAATCAGTAGAAACCGAAGGGGAGTCATAGAGAGAGAGATACATTAACCAAGTGAAGCGAGAGAGGAAAATAACTTGAGGGGGTGAGACCTAAAAATGATATAATTCTCCTTTAATGTTTGGGTACATGTTCTCAGTGAGGCATGGGAGGGATACCTATGCCTACCAAGATGAAACGGTACAAATAATAATGGTGCACCGAGAAAAAAGGGACTGAGCTATAAAGTACATGATAAATGGCACATAAAATTTTGGCATAAAATGGGCCAGAAAAAAATATAATGGATCCCACATACATAATGCACCTGTGACGACAAACAAGACTGAATATAATAATATCTGAGTACATGAGATATAATAACAACCAAAGAAGCCTTGATAAATGGGAAAGGGCTCTTAAAATATGAATGGATCGTCTGAATGATACATGCATGCTATAGGCATTGCAAGTGGCTGGAACCGAACCCATCAAAACTGCGGAGTTTCATCTAAGGTTGTAGCATAAAATGAGGTCATCCGGGCATGTGGGGGGCTACCTAAAGGGCCACCCCATCATGAGGTCTGAAACATCTCACCAACACCCAGGAATCATTGGAGCAATCTGCTGGATCACCAATCTATCAAGTATACGAATCTCGATCATGCTGAAGTGGAGTGGATGAGAAAAAACCAATTCAAAGGGCAATGAAGAGTCCCTTTGCTTGATCTGAGGCACTGAACAAGAATGGAAGCTGGAACCAAGGTACATAGCCCTCTAGACCTGTCTTCTAGAATGAATGCATTGATGTCGACAGAAGGAGGTCTGCCATAGGTGAGGCAATGAGGGTCCTCAACTAAGGAACGAGGGGTCATAGTAGAGTGACTAATGGAGTGACACCAGGGATGATGATGGAATGGGGGATACTGAGTAGCAAATGGAAGACTTCCCTTATCAGAGCATATAAAGCACGGATGACTTGGCAGTGACTTACTCGACTCCTAAGGGGATGGGGGACAATGTGACTAGAGGCCAAAATGGGCTACATGAGAGAGGGACAAGGCACAAATGGATGGAATATTGTAATAGGATGCAAAGGGACTCGGGACAGACTCCATGAATGCGATGATGAATAAACTCGGATACTCTAATCAAGGGTGACTCGATGATGCTGCCACATAGAATAGGCCCAGTGGGGACCATAAAAACATGAGAAAATTATGGTTACTCATGATGAAAATCGACATACTCATTGACAAGTATGAAGGGAAAGTGGTGCCCCAAGTACAAGTGGTACAAGTGCAGAAATTTGATTTTGAGAGGCAATGAAGTGACCCTTCTTGGAAAAAAGGCTTCCTGGTGAAGTATCAAATCACCAAAAACAAAAGGATACCCATTTTAGAGCTCGGTTAGAGATTTCCAATGGTGCTTATGGTTCATTGAACTGATCTACGGTTTGATCGCAATTGGTGAAAGAAAAATTAGGGTTTCTCTTTTAGTAGGGTGATTTCCCTCCAATTTGGTTCATTTTGCTAGTGGATCTGTGGTGAACGTGGAGAGGAGGAGAAGGCCCTAAATATTGCGGTGATTGTAGTGGACAAACTAACTAATGGAATCGAGATCTGTGACTTTCAGGAAGGTGGCCTTACTTGTCGAAAAGGTGGCCTCTTCTTGGAAGGATGGTTCCTAGTAAAGAATCAAGGTAAGAAAGGAATATAGGAATGAACTACTAGATAATTGAAGGAATATATGAATCACTGTAACTATTAGTATCTTTTTCTCATATAGCCATCATCTTATATGTAATTTGTATTTTTTAATAAGTTGTATGTAATGGAGTCCAAGAGACACACGTGGAATATAAAAATCCACATATGGAATGTAAAATGTCATGTATGGAATTTGAAAATTTGTATAGAAGCCCAAAGGTCATGGGAGTTGAAGAGTCGTGAGGAAATACATGCCAATGACAAGAAGATAAAAAAATACACAAATTCATGTACCATGCATTCACAAGCTAGTTAGGAAATCACACATGCAACCTGTTACCTACAAGTATTCCTGCTGAAGCTACTTAATCCAACTTTTCCTTTCTTGTACCTTGTTTTCCTTCTGCTTATTTTTCTTCCCTTGTCCTTGCTTTGCTTTCCTTTTCCAATAATATAGTTCTCCAAGAATGTTCTAAGTGTGCAACAATATGAGAGAATAGAGAGAGCTCCAAAACTGAACTGGAAAAAGCTTAACCAACAAAATTTGTTAACTGGTCCTCATAAGACTTTTTATTATTGAAGCCTATTTTTCCTTCAATTTCCTCTCATGAAAATGTGACCTTTCATTGAAATTTTCTCCTATTTTCCTTTATTACATAAATAAAATTCTAATTAATGTCTCTTTTCCTTTTCCAATGCATTTTCCAATTTCCTTAGCCATAACAAACAACAAGTGATGCCCACTACGATGTTTTTCCCAACATTCAACTTGGAATACGTGTCCCATGATGTTGGTATTATTATTTTTCCTTTATTAACTTTATTACATGAAATTTTAACCCAACTTTGTTACAAAGATAGATCATTCTTTGGAGAAGCAAGTTGTGGCTTCATGTTCCACTACTGGATCTAGTGTTTCACCTATGTAGTAGTGTACTTGGAATATTTCATTATAATCAGAATCTCTATGAGCCAACACTTATTCATGCATGTATCGTGGATGTAGTGAGACTATTCTTGTTATGTCTTGGTATATGTTGGCTTAACCACATACTAAGACTAATGAACTATTTCGTTTCTTAGATATGGATATATTTTAATGAGTGTTGTTATACTTTCATGATTGTCATTTATCATGTGAAATAATTTATAGGTAATAAAAAATCCTTTCTCTTTGACCCTAGATCTCCCGTAGGATAATACTATTACTTCCCTAACTATAGACTCGTTTCCCTTTACTAGCCGTGGAAGTTCCCTATGCATCGTACATTTGGTGTCACACAAAGCTTACATATTTTCTTCCCCAAAGAGGTGTTTATGATCTCTTGTGCATATTTTGTAACCAAGGAACATCTTTGAAACCTTTGCAATGGTGGCTAGACCATACATCCAGATGGGACTCCTACACCAAACAATGTGAGATCTAATTGGGACCTCGCATCGGGGATATCCCCTTACATGTTAGAGGTATCCATCACCGTCAACATGTGTTGTTTTTTTTTTAATAGTGTTGCCATCAATGCCAAAGGGGGAGAATTTTAGAAATGTGTTTTCATTGACTATAAAGGTGATGAGGATGAAATAAAAAACAAATATGATTGAAAGAAAAAGGAATATCAATTTATGTAAAAGGAAAATAAGGAGAAGGTATAGTGAATTTAAAGCCATTTATTTTATAGAGGATCAAACCAAGTGTAGTTGGCACCCATTCAAATGGATAGAGATATGAAATAGATTTCCAGTGTTATGTAGAAGGCTGCTAAATGCTTCCTGGATCATAAGTTATTTCCAGTCTTAGATCAATAACCCCAAAATTAAAAATTGCAGAGTTAAGTTTGGTGGGGTTTCCAAACGTAGTGGAGTAGCTATCCAAAGGACAGAACGAATGTGGCCTGAAACAAAAGTAGTGGAAGTGTTTTTATTGGTCAATGGTGGAACCCGTACAACAAGTAATCCTAGTGGGTGTACCCTATAAGGATCTAAATTTAAGTGCAAAGGGAACAACCAATATGATGTAAGACTAGGTGGAGGTAGACAATCCACGCAACAATGACAAAGTCTTTCATTGGTAGAGTTTGAGAGTGGGAGGTCCTTATGAGATAACTCACCTTGGAAGACATTCCCCCAGAAGTAATTAAGTTGCATGCTAAGGAGCCAAATTAAGATGCATAAGCATCGAGCTAGCATGGAAGAGCGATAACATAAGACCAATAAACATGCAGTCGGTCAATCATTGTAGTCACAATAAAGGAAATTTCCTGAAACCCCTAAATTTTTAATAATGGAAATAAATGCAAAGACAAGGCTCACAGACCCCTTTCTCTCTCCTCTCTAGTAGACATAGGCAGATAATGATGTCAAAAAGGTGATGTGGTAGTGTGAACCAGAGGACATATGACATGCATTTTCAATGTTTTTGGGTGGTTAAAGGGGCCAAATATGAGTGACACATGTCACCACTTAAATGTCACCATGTGGAATTTATGGCATTATCATGATGTCATCTCACAAGGGCTTCCCGAGAAAGTTTGAAAGTGCAATAAACGAAGACTCCAGGTTGACTAGGCACATGGTATATGTGGAAGTTGTCAAAGACAAATCACACTAACCTATCAATGATTGGCTCACAGTGCAGTGGTGGTACCCACTAGGATAGCTCATACTAGTCCTTACAACTCGGAATATTTTAACTTAGCGTAACAAAGGAGCTATGGGCTGACAAAACTCTGGGACATTGTGATAGAGAGAGAAGAAGAGTGCATGACCAATGCGAAAATACGTAGGGATGGCCCACTAGGACACATAATCCTGAAATAGAGCATGGAGGAAATAATAACTGAGGGCTAAAAATTAAGCACCAAGACATGGTTTTATTGTGACATGAAAACAGTGGGCGCGGTAATTTGTAGTGTTAAATAAATCCCTAGGGGCTATTGAGAAATAAGCCCATTGGAGTTATAATTAGAGATGTTTATATATGAAAACTTATTTGGTCCATGATTAAAGGTCTTGTTTGAAAATTTTGGAAGCACAATTTAAATATCTTTAGGGCTGAATAAAGTGATTTTGATTGAGATTTGAATGGCTCAATGTATGAATGGGTTGGTAGCTTGATTTTGCATTTATGCAAAATAAACGATGCAACATTAAAGTTTAAAATAAATAAGAATGAATGAGTTTGCAGCTCCAATGGCGACATGGATAGGTTTGGAGGAAAATTTGGCCTAAACACTAAGTTTGGAGATTCACCAAAAATAGAAGGAGCACTTCTAAATTTTTAAAAGATCAAAAATAACGAAATTGAGAAGTTAAGCTTAGTTGTTCTTGCAGAAATAGGTAAGGAGAGTTTAAATAACTTAAAAAACTTAGAGAGTAGATGCATATGACTTGACAAAATAAAGACAAAGAAAAAAAATAAAATATTCATGAAAGCATCAAAGTGAAAGATACCTAAAGAGAAAAGAACTAAAAATATCATTCCAAAATCTATATAAAATTAATCGAATTTGCAAGACGGAATCATGAATGGATATTTGTGTGAGATGGATTGATGTTGTTGATGTCTTTGGTGATTATTTTAGTAATCAGATATTGCTAAAGGTGTTTGTAACGGTGGTTTTGGTGAGTGTTTGAAGAGTCAAATTTATATGTTTATGTAAGGAAGTGGCTTTCATTATTTGAGTTGAAAATTGTATGAAATATAGATCATTGAGGTCTGGCAAGTTGTAGCTTTCAAGGTAGGAAATGTAGCTCCTTTCAGTGGTAATTGATAAACTTAGGAGTTGTAGCTAATAAATTATGGAGTAGTTGCTTCCTGTTGGTTGTAGCTAAAGAACTTTTTAACAACAAGTAGTAACTTTCCTTGTGAAGTAAATTGAAGAAAATTTGAAGAACTTGTGTGTTCTCTTTGCGATATTTATATTAATTCTTGACATGCTCATCTAAATTAATTGTGGAAGTATTCATTGATGTCCTAGTATCATTACAATTGAAAGGATTTTTTTTTAAATTCCTATAATACTAATTCACCCCCCATCTTAGTATTGTCATGGTTTCTAACAATGTGTTGTCACTTGTCTTATGTAATGTCAAGTTCCATAATGTCACATTTATAACTGTGACATATTGTGAAATTTATATTAGATGTTGAATGTTGATGTGGATGTATTTGGGCATTATACTTGTGTTTGATGATTGAATGTTAATTCTTCTAACATAATAAGTCTCTCAGGTTACGAAGTAATGTGCTAGAGGCATAGTCCAGAAGTAGTAGTCGTAAGTTTGTCACATTCGTTGCGATAAACCTTGTCGGTGTTGCACGTCTAGAGGACTTTGCATGCCTTAAATCAAGTGTACAAGTTGGATGCATGACAAGTGGTATCAGAGCTAAAAGAAGGAAGAGTGTGTGTATTAGTGGTGCAAATCTTCACGAACTGAAAGTTGGTATTAGAGCTAAAGAAGGTTGATAGAGGTTTCATGCACTTCATCAATCAAAGGGTGGTATTAGAGAAAATTTCATTATTTCACTCAAACATTGAAGGTAATTTTTTATAATGTTCTTGATGCGACATGTGATTTGAGGAAAACTCAAACTAATGGAGGCTGAGAGGAATGGTATGCAAGTTGAAATTAGTGGTTCTCCCTTACTTGATTTAATTCATCAAGTGCTTGAGAAGGTTGAAACTTATGGAAGAAGAATGGATCAGTTGGAGATGTAGGTTGTGGAACTTATATCATTGGTCCATGAGCAGTAAAAGTTTTTTTTGTTGTTGAAGAAAGTAGTAGGACAAGGTTTTTTTGGTGCTTTAGTGAAGGTGAAGGTAAAGGAACCAAATATGTATATTGGTATGAGATGTGCGAAAGTGATTAGAAATTTATGTTGGGATATGGAGCATTATATTAGAAAAATAGGTATATGCCTAGAGGAGGACAAGGTTATATTTGCTGCTACATATTTTATAGGGAATGTGAATTTGTGGTGGAGGACTAGATTAAAAGAGATTTTTGTTGGTAACATCCAAGATGACATAACTACGTAAATAAAGATGAAGGAAGCCTTGTACATGTAGTTTGAACCGATAGATCAAACTTTGAATGAAAGGACTAAGATAAGGAGTTTGAGGTATATTGGTAGCATATAGAGCTACAAATGTGACTATTCAAGACTCATGTTGGATATTAAAGATATGTGAGATGGAGATAGGTTGTTTAACTTCATGATAGGTTTGCATCCATGGGAATAGACATAATTGAGAGGGTAAAATGTTTAGACGCTTACAGAACCTATCACTGTAACAGGTAAGATCTTGGGTTTCTGTGCAAATGGGAAGACACAAGGGAAATATCCGGGTGGTTATAAAGGAACGAAGAAGGTAGACAAAGGCTAAGGGAAGTAGTGGAAGGAATATGGACCGACGTAGCAAATTTTTGAGAAAGAGAAGAAGTCTCTTTCATGTTAGTTATGTGGAGAAGATCATATGGAAAAATATTATCTGTGAAAGTAGAAATTATTTGCGTTTTAGTTGGGATAGAAGTCATTTGTAGGAGTGACGCGAATTTTGAGTATAAATTCATCAAATGAGGCTACTCCAAAGCATGATTGAAGTATGAATCAATTGAACTATGTGAGTATATGTGTAGGTGTGAGGAAATATATTTCTTCGATAAATACTAGTGTTTCTCATAACTTCTTAAAGAAGGATCTAGAAAGGAGATTGGGTATTCAAATTGATATAATATATATGTCCTTTAATGTAGTGAATTATAAATATAGAAGAGTCATTGGCATGATCAAATATGTTCCATTTATGATTAGATGTTGGATTGGGAATCTTGAATACACCATTATTGAGTTGTATAATTATGATGCTATATTGGCACAAAAGTTTCTCATTGGAGAGGGAGTTGTGAATGTACCACATTTGGAGAAATTATTCTTTTTTTGGAGTGTATATTGTGATTATTCCCACTGTGCATGCAATTTTGTATGGAAGAACTAAGATGACAATAATTCATGTAGAGGAGAGGAAGTATGTTGATGATATTGTGAAGAGGTTAGATGATGTGGATTCTACTCTTTTACGACATACATAGGTGGTGAATGATTTGGAAGAGAATGTTTTGATTCATGATAAAATACTTTAGATGGTTGATGCTAACACTTTGATATTTGGGTATGTTGATTTTATTGAGATATATGATGAGGAAGGTGAGTTGATTAAGGATCACCTTGATGTTGATGATGGTGGATGCATAAGGATATCATTTGCAATCTGAGATGAGGTTTAGTATGATGAGCCTTGGTGTAGTAGTGCAAGAGGTTGACATGAAGATATAGATTTTGAGAGATTAATTTAGGAGAGTGAGGTCATGTATGAGCTCCTATCCCCCTTTTTTTATATATATTATAGATACGTATGGAGGTTTCATTCAAAGAGTAGATGGAACATTTCTAGGATTGATTTGAGCATGTTCGAGAGAGAAGCATACATATTCAAGAGGTAGAGTTGGAGTGTTGAGAGGTAGTCCTTGAGGATACCCCACTTCATATTATTTGTGAGTATCTTAGATATGGTCTCGTTGTAAAATGCTCAGGGTGAAAATTCCAATGAGATGTGAAGTTACTAGCATGAGTAATTCAAGATGAGCATATTGGATATATTGGGATGATGATGATGTGTGTAGATGTTCGAATGGCATGGAGAGATGTTATGATGTTTTCATGATTTCTAAGTGATTTGATTTCTTGTGGAGTTGGCGCAATAGTCATATTAACTACCTGATTAGCTGATGACACGAGGGGATCCGACACATGACATTCTTACAAGAGCATATGCAGAGTCACATGGATAGAAATAGATTTTTGTTAGAGATGAGAACTCTTCATATAATATCGATGTAGTTGGGAGTATTTTATATGGCATGATGTGTTAGTTTGATGAGAAATATTCTTGAGGATTTAGGACCCTTCGTGATGGATGGTTTTCCAAGGGAGGTTCATTTTCGAGAATGAGAATATTTCTTTAGTGGGGGAGGATTTTAGGCCCTTGAGGTTGATATCCCATGAGTGGCGTAAGCTAGATGAGATAAGTCATAAAGTGAGAGTGCCATCAAACATTTTGTGACATTTTGGGTGTTGCAACATAGAGAGAGAGAGAGTACCTTAAATTTGGCACCTGAGAGTGGAACGTGACCACCCAAGATGAGAGAAATTGTGCATGAGTCAACCCAAGACTTTCCCTAACCCATGGTGGCTTCATTAGGGGAGAAATACCATACCACATGTGTTCATATTGGTGGATATATCTTGAGGAAAAAATGGCATAATATATTGAGCATATAATAGGGGGTAAAGGGGTTTTATATTTGTAGGTATTAAAAATAGAGCTCAAAGTTAATGAAAAAATATAAAGGGGTACGTAAGTTTTTTAATGAAAAAATGGATACCTACAATATCTAGTGAAAGTAGAGGATATTTAAATTGGGAAGGTGTATTAGGTTTGTATTAGTAGGGAGTTAAATAATGTGATTTTTAGAGGTACTTTCCAATATGTAGTCAAATTAAAGGTATTTTTTAGTATTCCATGAATGCACATGATATGTTAGAGGTTCAATGAGTGAAGAACCCATGCCCTAACCTTGGCACTCTAGTTTCCATGACCACATCCATGTGGCCTAGTGGCACTCGAGTTAGAATGAAGGCACTCATCCAAATGAGGCCCCCGATGTGTAGCGAAGGTGTTTGCTTGAATGAACACACTCGACACACCTAGGAGGAATAATGGAACGACATGCTTAGATAGAATGAGTGCACCCTATGTGAGTTGACTTGAGATTGAGTGGAGCAGAAAAGGTCAACCTGAACTCAAATTTAGGGCTTCTTGCATGATGAGGTGGAATGATGCGTCGCCCCAAACAACTCATATAAACCACCCATTTGGCACTATGGTGTCATACAAATAAGAGACAAATTATTGGAGGAGGAAAAGCAAGCATGAAAGGAACAAAGTGCAAGAATGAAAGAAAGGCGTAAATGAAGATGGGACAGAACCAAAGATTGTTGGAACAAACCGAGAATTGGGAGGGATAACTCTACTGACAGTAGAGGTGAGATGCCAATACCAAGTCATGTGAATAAATTAAATATAGTCTAGGAACCGAGAAAAATGACCAATGAATGATCAGACCATGCGATACTATCTTGGAATGACCAAACCGAGCCAAACAACCTAGGAATGACTACAATGTGCATGGGTGCCTTGGAAGAGAGATTTGAATTTTTGGTTGGCATTTTTGTGAGACTTGGTTAATGAAGTAAGGGGCTTGGAATTTTTGGTATGTAATATGATATTAGTCCATGGGCCAATTATATTATAAAATATTTCAAACTTATAAAAAATCATTTCTACACACATTTGTTGTCATTTGTCTTATGTAATGTAAAGTCTCATATTGTGACATTTATGTTGGTTATTGACATTATTGTGAAATTTATGTCCAATGTTGACGTGGATGCATTTGGGAACTATGTTTGTGTTTTTATATTGAATTTTAATTCTTCTAAAAAAATAAATATCCACGTCAAGAAGTATAAGCACTAGAGGCATAGTTTAGTGCAATAGCCGTAAGTTGGTCAGAGCCATTGTGACAAACCTTGCTGGTGCAACACATACAAAGGAATTTGCGTTCCTTAACTCATGCATATGCTATGGGGGTGTGATAGGTGGTATCAGAGCTAAAATAAAGGGGATAATGTGTAGTAGTGGTGCAACTCTCACCAAAAAAAAGTTGGGATGAGATGAAACAAGTCACCAACTGGCACTAGAAAATTTGTCGCAATTTCCGACAGCCAAATCATCGCTATTCCGACACACAGTCGTCACAAGAGCGACAGTTCGAGGACGGGAAAAACGTGGTTTGTCATGCGGTCGCAATTCCGATGCATTTACAAAGTGTCGCACTACCGACACTTTTTTCGTCGCTTCCAAACACGTGTCGCTCTTCCAACGTTTCCCAAACCGACGTTTGTAAATTTTCACCATTCCGACGAAATTTGGTCCGGTGTTTTTACCATTGCTCTTCCGACGTTTGTAAAGTGTCGCCATTCCGACGAAATGTCGTCCGACATTTTGAACGTCACTCTTCCGACGTCTTTATACTGTCGCTCTTCCGATGTGTCTAAACTGTCGCATTTCTGACGTCGTACAAAAGTGTCAAAAGATTGACGTATTGCAAAAGTATCACAATACCGACGCTTTCTAGAAGTGTCACAATATCGACGCCAGGAAGAACTATCGCAATTCCGACGAAATGTGGTCCGAAATTTTGAACGTCGCCCTTCCGACGTCTTTTTGCTGTCGCTCTTCCAACGTTTCTAGAACTGTCGCAATATCGACGGACGTCACAAGACCGACAAAAATGGAAATCGTTCAAAACGTCAGAAGAGCGACGCTTACAAGGCATTGGTATACCGACGACAGTTTCAATTTTTAAAAAAAAATGAAACTTTAAAACAGGACAGTAAATCTCCAATGTTTGTTATCACAATAAGAAATCAATGATCAGTGATCACGTCAAATTTTCCTCGTAGCGTGATGGGTCTAATAAATTTTATTGTAAAGGTTGCTGGCCAGTGACAACTACAGCATTGAAGGAAATGAATTAAAGAAAATTAATGAGGCTGCGAACTCCAAGCCAACTGGCGAAACCCCTGATAATTTTCCTTACCAACTTCCAAGTTGTGACTCGGGCTTCAGACTCCAAAGCTAAGAATTTTATTTTCATCGTGTTGGAGAAGAGAACTGCAACCTGCAGTAAAAGAGAAATTCCTTAATCTCACTGCTCAGGACTCGGAGTCATTCCTTGCTAACACGGTATGTGGAAATTTTGATAAGATAACTTTCTTCACCCTCGTTTTTACTAAATTTATTCTTTTGAAAAGGGCCTGGTTCCATTTCAGAAATTCTCAAATTTCAACTTCTAGAATTTGTACATATGATTTTTGGACTGAGGTTTTGTTATTAATGAGGAGATAGTGTCTTGGTTCTATCTGTATAAAATAATTGCCTCTTTTTTTTCTTCATGTTCAGGGTTTTTGATTTTATCAAACCCTATCTCTCTTTTAAGCATGCATGCAAATTAATATATTCCAGGAATGTACACAATTCCAGGCTTCATGTACAACATATTGTATCAACTATATTTTAACAAGTGAGCTGCATGCCCATATAGTGTTACAGATTACAGGGCTTCATTTGGAGAATAAATGATAAGCCTGGCAGCACTAAATCCAAGTAATTCCCCTCATCCCTTAAAAGACACCTCTAAATATAACTGGAAATTTCAAATAGTTAGTAAAGGAAAAGTACAAAGATATAACAGATATGTGTTGAGCCAAAAACCTGTGCATTCACAACAAAACTGGGATGGATAAAACTTAAAAACAATTATGGACTTTGAAAAAAAATCGTCTTATGCATACAAAATGAAAGAAGCATTGGAATACTACTATGTTTACAAATTTAAGGACAGGCAGAGTGAGTCTCCGGGCAACACAGTTTCATGTGGAGACCCTAGATCCTTGTACCCACAATATCTAGTGACTTAAAAATGATTGCCAAAACAATGCCTTTGCTATGCATGTAAGAACACCACCTGTATAATGAGGGAGATGTAATATTGTCCAAGAAGCAGATTTATACAGAGTGGTCCAAGATTGTGTATTTATGGAAGATACAATTGATTTTGGCATGAAACATGTATCCAAGATTTCAATGTGGCCTTATTTTAGAGCCCATTGATGATTTACTATGAAACCTAAACTTTCAAAACAAACACATTGAAATCACGGGATCTCCATCACGAATATCATAAATATTAACTGTCTTTTGGGCACTGGCAGTAGATACCATAAGAGGCCCACATGGCCTGTACCACCAATGTTGATTCTCTGGCACAACATTTGCAAAGCCAAAATTTCTCCCCGAGACATCCCTCTCTGCCAAAACTGGAGAGATGGTACTGGACATTGAAGTGAAGGCCTCTGATTTAGTATGGAATGCCATAATTTTTTTATTATAAAAGTCCCATGAACAGAAACCTGAGTCCAATGTACAACCTGCAGATGTTTCCACAACATATTTACCAGAGCGACCATCTGAACCAGCTGCTCTAATCAACCAGCAATCACCCCACATGTTTGGGGTAAGCCCATATGGAGCTTTATATTCAGCCTTCTCCTGGAGATTGGAAAAAAAAAATACTGAGTATTACTCATACATAAACTGTCCTTTATGTTAAGGGAAAATTTAAAGAGTGCATAAATATTCTTGAAATCCCAATCATAGTTTCTAGAAAATTTCAACAATCTTTGAAATGAACTACATCCTATTTAAACTACATCAAATATTTAGGCAAATCATTTTTTTAAATAGAAATTGGTGAATTTTATTTCAAATATAGAAATTTAAACCATGAGAATAATATAACCCCTAGGCTTTTCCCTATTTCTAATAGAAAATCCCAAAATGTATAAATTATAACACCCATAAACCCCAAAATTAAGTACAATAATTAAAACCTCCACACCTTTGAATTTTCTATATCGTCAAAAGAGCAGCATCCATCATCATGGGAAAGCAAAATCGATTCTCCTTCTGATACAAACCAGCCTGCAGTAGATGTCTTATGGCTGAGTTGATTCAATCGATCACAGGAAACCTCTTCAGTTTCTTCAATATTGCCAAAATGCTCTGGCTTGTTTTCCTGATCATCATCAAAGTCCATATTTTCATCACATTGAATTATTTGGGGTTCATTACGATCAGGTCCAGTGCCTATTGCAGAGCTCCGGACATCCAATCCAATATTGGAACTACCATACATGTTCCCATTAGAGATTGTAAATCCTGCTTTTGGCTTTAATTCGGTAATTTCAAGAGCACTAGAACTGGATTCAGTTGATTTAGACTTGGTATAGTTGTCCTCTAATTTGTATTCTGATACAACACTATACTTGTGCTTCAACGCAGACAGAAATTCTGCAGCAATGGGATCTTCATCTATGGGGCTTATAGATCTACCCTCAAAAGCATCCCGAATATCTGATTCATTTTCATTCAACTGATCATGCAAATCCACCCTCGTCTTCAGCACAGAAAGCTGAACTGAAGGCCGATTTTTCAGCAATTTATGGTGGGGGTAAAGCCTGTCTTCCAGATCTTGACTATTTAAGTGTTTAATTGGTTTTTTCAAAGACCTGACCATAGAATCAAATGAATCCTGCGAATCCTGCGAAATAATAAACAATAGTAAGGCCATTATTTATTGGTTTGAAATAATAAACAACATGCAACAAACCCGCATAATTAGTAAATTATTTAAAGACAATGTTGGCAATATGTTTCCTGTATCCTATTATATGATTTTCCTTGATGGCAAGCTCTGTATTTAATGGAGAATCGATATAAATAAGGACGATTTAATTCATGTGTAAACATATGTATGCATCCTGATGAAGGATAATTGACATCCGTAAGAAACCCTGTGCTCTGTATGTTGATCGAGGAACCGATGTTAATACGGTTGACAGTTTATCCAAACTGGTAGACAGTGGAGTTATATATATTCGTTAAATATATGATGGAAGGTTCTACGCTATTAGTAAGGAGCTTACTGGCTTTCATGGAGAAAGGAACGAGGAGCGAGAGCAAACCAGTTATAACGCGAAAGAACTAAAACAGAGTATTTGGCATTGAAATTTCGGTGGAACATGGACTAACCCTTTGGAATCATGAACGGAACCTAGAAGGAAAGAGGTGGAACATAACAAATGGAAGCGCGACGGAACCCTGCGTGGAAGAGCGGAACCGTGACCGAGAAAACAGTAAAGGTGGTTTGTGGTTTCTATCGCACCACCTTCGACGGGCAAGCAGTTTTAAGGAGGTTGGGAGCGATTCCATAGAACGCGCAACACACATCCTTGTACTAATCCACAAAACCTCTTGTCATTGCGCGCCATCGCGCGTTATTGCTCGACCCAGGATGCCCAGCGATATTGATAAACACCGTTGATCTGGGAAGGGGTCATCGAATGGTGTTCATTTGCTATAGATGCGCGAAAGTTACCCAAGGTACGGCGCGCCATCGCGCGTTATCATCCATGCATCATCAACGAACGATATCCATCGGATCATCTGATGCCGAGCGATGTGTTCTCCGCTGTCGGATGGAAACGATTGTAAGCGATGGGCCCCAGTTTTTTAAATTATATTGATTGGGCCGTCGATTATGTATGTGGGGCCAGAACCAAAGGTCTATTTAAAAGCCTTTTGATAAAAGCGCTGGTTATTACTATAAAGTTCTATTATATATTTAATTGCCAAAGGTTGTGAATAATATTTATTTATCAAATTCCACAAATTTGATAAATAAAAGAAAGAAAACCATCAGCGGCATGTTATTGGTACTTTACCTTGGCTATAGTATTATTTAGCAGAGATAGAGATTACCTTTGGGACAATTCGAGCATGGAAGAACAAAGATCGGGATTTCAATTTGGATTGGTTCGAATTTTAATAATACGATTAGTAATTGAATGGTTTTGACCCATGGTTTCAATAAAGGCGAAAACTATATAAGGTGATGAGAATCATAGTATGAGGTGTGCATGCAGAGGCATTGTAAATAAAAATCTCTTTATGAGATCTACATGATCGAACTCTGTTGTCTGATAACGCTGAATCCATGATGCACCTATGGAGTTGATCAAGGAAATGAAAAAGCTCTAGGAAGATCAGCAAAGAAATAATAAAGATCTGATGCAAGTCTGATGAAGAAATTGAAGAAATTCGGTGGATCTGAGGGTTGAAGTCTTCTGCATAGAAGTGGAAGCTTTCTGCCAGTTCAAGCTAGTGTTAAATTAGGGGGTCGAAGCTCCCTTACAGGAGAGGCTGGAGAACGAGAGAAGGTTGAAGCCTTCTGCAGGTTGGTGCTTGCGTGCTGGTATGAGTCTGCGCCAGCACAAAATTGTAAGATGTTTTCTTTATAATAAATATTGAAGACTGAGACGACAACAACGGTGGTTTTCTCCCAAATTGGGTTTCCACCTTAAATATTGGTGTTCATATGTGTTCCTTTTGTGTAATGGCTTATTCTGTTATTTCTTTTCACATGTTTACTAAAAGAATGATGCAATAATCTAAGTAAAGAATTAACAGCATAATAAGATCTCTGGTGAAAAGTTTTCAGTCAGCCCTAAATACTGATTCACCCCCCCTCTCAGTATTTTTCCCAATAGACACTAATTCCTACATATTAAAATATAAAGTTATAACATACCAACTCATACTCGAACATAAAATCTGTATCAATATTCTTCTTCTGTATCTTCTTGATCTTCATCCAACTAATCGACATCTATATCAACATCTGATTCAGAAATGGTGTTGAAATGATCGACCATGTCATCATCATCATCATCAATTATGTCATTTTCAATAATATCCTCATCGACATCATCATCATTAATTGTTGCCTCATCTCCTATTCCTGGTTCATCTTCTAAGATATCTTCTTCGTTTGTCAATGCATCTTCCTACTCATCTGCCACTGCATCATCTTCTTCTTGATCAATATCATCTTCTTCCTCTACAGTATACTCTACTGGCCTTCCTCTTGGATCATATATAATAGCAAATGACCATTCCTTCTCACCTGGAACCTCTGAGTAAAAGACTTGTTCGCATTGGCTTGGAAAAACATAGCGATCTTTTCCTGCTTCAAACTGCGATGTTTTAACCATTGGAAATCCATTTTCATGTTGAATAAGTGTTCTATCATCATCACATACATTCATTTGTATCCTATACCATTTGACGTCGAACAAAACTATTTTGGAGGAATTAAAGTCACACTCAACTATATCATCTAAGAACCCATAATATCTATTTTCAGATTCTCGAGGATGTCTGTCACTCCTGGAGAAAACATTAGTGACCTGGAATACTACATTTATCCCACTATCAGAAGTTTTCCTGTTATCATCCAACTGTTTAACGCGAAATTGACGACCATTGCACCACATAGCCTTGTGGTGTTTCAACTGCAATATGCCAAACATGAAAAAGATGCATTCTCAATTAATAATTAAACATATAATTTACACAGCATGAAAATTAACTGAAAAATCAAAATTCTTGTCACGTTATAAATATAGTATAAAATAAGTAATGAATAAAATAGGTGAATTAATTTCTTACCTTTCTATCTTTCAAACCATATGCTAAATCGATTTCCCTGTCCATAACGTTCCCATCTCCACTACCATATGCTTCTCTAATCAATTCAGACAGTAGTTGCCATGATAACCTACCGTCGTTACGTGCTTTACATGTTTCAATCCATTCACTCATCCACTCAAGATTGTTTGCACTGTATAAAAGTAGCGCCTCATAATCTTGAGCACCTGAATAAAAAAACAATAATTCACCAATATTAATAAATATTACTTATAACCATGGTAAATTATATTAATTAATAAAATATGAAATAATAAGACCTAAATGAATATAATGATCATATACATGATGTAAAAAAATGAAACATTATATGTATTATACATAATAAATATTTTACCTCTCACTTTCTTCATTCTACCTTTTCCCAACAGGTGCTCCTCTTCAAATTTTTTGATGGAGTTCACATCCCAAATGCAATCCACCGCCTTCATGACTGGCGCAGCTAATTTAGGAATATAATGACTAATATACACCATGGATTGATATACCACATATCCCTCCACCATAGAACCCTCAAATCGTGCTCTTTTTTTAACAAAAGGCTTCAAGGATTTCAGGTGCCTCTCGACCATCCACATTGACCTTGTGTGTACTGGTCCACACATTTCAATATCCTCAACTTGGTGTATCAAGTAGTTTTCTTGTGCATTGAAAAATTTTGGAGGTAGATACTTTTGCATTTCACACATTAGCCGAGGAATTTCTCTCTTCCAATACTTTATTTCATCTTGATGGATTTCTTTCAATGAAAACCATCTGCAAATCATTACGCAAGGTTATTTCAATGAAAAATAATATATATTTCATTACAAGTCAATTAATACATCATTTCATCAAGTACAAAAATAAATTGTAGCAATTAGATTTTGCGTATAAATCAAAACTACTTACCTCATGTATTTACTAAGACCATATATAACTTGTTTGACATTGTTGTCGAAGTCGTTTGGGAGCGATACAGGTAGAACATACTATAACAATAAAAAATGAATCATTATTGGTTTCCAAATTAAACAGAAAAAAGGAAAATTTAAAATATGTATTCAAGCAATAACAAACAAAAACATATACCAAAAAAATTACCTTAACAAAGGTATGCCAATCATGTGTTTTCACCCCACTGAAGTCACCTTTCTTTGTTAAGATATTATTTATGTTTGAAGAAAAACCTATTGGAAATTTAATTCTTCTAACGACCTCTTTTACATCATTTCTTTGTTGTTCTGTTAATAACCATGGAATATTATTATAATTTCGACCTCCATTGTTATTTGATCCGTCGATCACACTTTTCATTGCATGATTTGATTTCTCAATGTCAACACAAATTTTGTCAATTTTATCTCTATCATGTGCACCATCTATGGTTCGCCATAACATTTCTGTCACATTCTTCCCGACATGCATTGTATCAAACAAATGAGATATTTTTAGGTCCTCATAGTAGGGAAACCTCGCGAATTGAGAAGGATAACATTTCATTCCAGGTGGAAGTACAATATTAGTACCTTCACAGAGACGATGACCTTGATATCAAAGAATAAAATAAATCAGAACAATATTAATTATAAAATACAATAAAATAAATTCATTAGTTAAAACAAAAATTCCAAACATTACATAAACAAATAATATATATATATATATACACACAAATTACGTACCAGCTTCTCGACAACTATTAATTCTATTATATTCCAACATCCACAACTGAGGTGTCATTCTTCGTGGTTTTAATCTAGTTTCTTCTTTATCATTGAAAATATGTTTTTCAGTAGTACGATACTTATGGTTCCTAGGGAGGAAGTGCCTAAACTCATCAAACACCATCTTTTTTAAGTCTGGCGAATGACGATACTTCATCTTAGGGCCACAAAATGGACATGCAAATCTACCTTTTGTTTGAAGACCTGCAATAGATGGATCAATAACAATTAATATACTATGAGATCATTTTTAAAACATGGAATATGGTATATCTAATTTAGATAATTATGTATTATATTAAAGTGCAATGAAATATTACATACCACAAACATGTGTTAGTCCTGGGGCATCATGAATTGTCCATACAAGTATTCCACGTCATTGAAATCTCTTCTGCTTGATTGGTTTAGTGATGTCATACATAGTAATGCCATGCCATAACTGTATTAGCTCATCGATAAGAGGCTCAATATATACATTCATATCTTTGACCTGGTACTTACCTAATTGTTCAAAATTACAGTACATAATAATTACTCCCATGATATATGTATATATAAGTAAGTAAATAAATAAAATATATATTTATGCAAACAACGAGAGAAATGAAAATGTTACATTCAAAGAAATAATGTATCAAATACCTGGAATAATCATAGTCAACATTATGTGCTCCCTCTTTATTGACATCCAAGGAGGAATGTTATTGTTGATAACGAAAATAGGCTACACTGAGTAAGTAGATATAAGCTCTCCGAATGGATTAACACCATCAGCTGCCAATGAAAGCCTGACATTACGAGGTTCATTTTTAAAATCTACATATTTCTCCTCGATTTCTCTAAATGTAGAACCATCTGCAGGCATTCGAAGAACACCATATCCACTTCTATTCTTTGAATGGTAATCCATAAACTGTGCTATGCTGTTACACCTGAACATTCGCTGCAAACGTGGAATTATGGGAATATGACGAAGAACCTTTTGAGGCACCTTTTTGGTTAGTTGATATGTTCGATATCTACTGGTACCACATTTCGGACATTCTGTTTTCAACGCATGTTCTCCGTAATATATAATATGATCTTTAGGACATGCATCTATAGTGTTATATTCCATTCCAAAGTGTTTCATAATAGCACGTATATCTCGATATGTTCGAGGTAAAGTATTTGGCGATGGTAACAAATATTCACCCAACAATCTACAACAGAAACAAAAAGTAGTGTCTTGTAAAGATTATTAATCATATATATATATATATATATATATCATAGTTATTAAAACCGGAATCGGTGACCGGATCGGTGGAGCTAATGAACCGGGTTTCGAACCGGAACCAGTCTAACCGGTAGCAGTCAGATCTCAATGAACCGGTTTTAAAAAAAATACATTAAATAATTATTTTTTAATAAAATGAAAAATAAATAAATAGATAAAAACTATTTTTAAGATTTGCAACCATGATTCCAAGCCAATAGAGACAAAATATGAAATTTTTTCTCATTTATATACCATGCAAAGGTGAATATATCAAAATGGCACCAAATGCAATACATATCATCGAAAAATACATAAGCAAAATTGTTGAAGTAATGTATCAGGTTTCTCTTATATTATTCACTGTGTTTTATTGCTGAGTTAATATTATAATATACAATCTGTCCCTGCTCAGATCTGTTGTCAATTCATTGTATCAGCCTTAAAGACAATTCTAGGTTCAGTATATATATATATCTATATATATATATATATATATATATATACATATATATCAGAGCAGCATTTTGAAGATCTTGTATTCTTCATTATCTATGTTTGCTTGCCAATAAATTTCTAGAAAAACATCTACAACACTTAGAGGTATTGAATTGGTTTATAAAACCCACTATTAGTGCTATTTGTAACAAGTTGAGAGAGCATTACAACTTCAGCAGTCTGCTCACAATGTTTTTGACAAAATTTATCACTGAAAAGATTCATTAAAACCCAGAAAACTCAGTAGCCAGTTTAGTGCATTTCCAAGCGGGAATTTTCTAGTGGTCAATTTATTATTGCCAGTCACATTTTCATTAGGTTGTATGTTTTTTTCCCTTGAGTGGTGTCAGACCATTTGCATCAGTCTTGATGCCATGATCAAATTTCTTGTATGTTGTGTGAAAGGTTTTGTATTTATGTTACTGCTATGTGTGAGCAGAGAGAGAGGGTCTGACAGTTCCTAGCTGAGTGTGAAATAAGGTTGCTGCTGATTTTTTTGAGAACAGAAATTGTCATCAAGTACACTTGATGAGTTGCATGCTGCCAGGGATTTTATGCTAGCCAGCCTTGTATTTATCAGTCATCATGTGTATTGTTGCTGCTATAAGGTGTTGAGTATGAGTTATTAGACAAGTTTGTTGCTAGTATAATAGAGGAATTTGCAGCTCATGGAGGAGACACTGAGGAATTTGCAACTCATGGAGGAGCACCTAACCGGACGGTTCCGTACTTAACCGGTTAGGTCTGGTTAACCGGCCAAAATAGGTGAGAATAGGCTATTGACTGAGTTGCAAGGTTGGTTCCAGTCGGCAACCCTCCTGACCGGCCGGTTTGACTGGTTACTGGTTCAAACCAGTCGGTTTTGATAACTATGATATATATATATATATATATATATATATATATATAAGTTATTATTTTACACATTTATTACAACTAAAAAAAGGGAAAATAATCAACATTTACATATATGTGATCATATATACATATTGCATACCTTAGGAGTTGTGTCATACATCTGTTCGACAAATTATTCATAACCTTTAAGTTCACCAACAACAATAGAAGAGAGATGGTGAACTTAAATGTTATGAATAATTTGTCGAACAGATGTATGACACAACTCCTAAGGTATGCAATATGTATATATGATCACATATATGTAAATGTTGATTATTTTCCCTTTTTTTTAATTGTAATAAATGTGTAAAATAATAACTTATATATAAGTTATTATTTTACACATTTATTACAACTAAAAAAAGGGAAAATAATCAACATTTACATATATGTGATCATATATACATATTGCATATCTTAGGAGTTGTGTCATACATCTGTTCAAAAAAATATTCATAACCTTTAAGTTCACCAGCAACAATGTGGCAGAGAGAAGAGTTGCATTTGAGTGTTCAAAAAGTCGTTCACTTGACCTTTCAATCAGAGGTACATCATAAATACCGTCACTGCTATCTCCACCATCATCATCTGACTCACCATAAAATTCTTGGAGCATTTTATTTGTCCCATCATTAATGTGAACTGTCTCATTACTGTCATCATGATCTACCTCCATGGGATCATTAAAATTACCTTCATCATTCGCTTCATGTTCTTCACCTTGTACAACATCATTTCCAATACTAATATTTGCTGCAATATTCTCTTGTACTGGTGCAACATCATCTAATCTACTACTAATTTGCTGTGGAAGCTGGTTGATCATCTGCAAAAAGTTGGGGGGCAACTGTGCCTTTATGAAAATTACAAACATTAATAATTAAACATTAGTGCGCATATAAAAAATATTAAAATAATATAAAAATTTACGATATAATCAAAATGAAGATATATAATTAATTACCACGGGACGATAGTCATTCGATCCACCATCAATGTGCCCATATTTCCTACAATGCACTGTTGATGTTGCTATTAAAACTCTAACATTATTTCTCATACAACATTTTTTACAAGGGCAATAAACGCTGCCATCACCCCTTTCACCCTTTTGAATTTTTTTTCCAGCTCCAATGTTTTCTTCCATTGATGCAAATTATCCTATAAAGAAAACAATAAATCTCTTTCAATGGTGTAGAAAACCCAAGACTTGTTGAACTCAATGGGAGCTCAATATATAAGCAAAAATAAAATAAAAGTGGGCTTTTTACAAAATGTGGGCTTTTTACAAAATTGTGGGCTTTTTACAAATTGTGGGATTTTTTTATTCTTAGTGCCTTTTCTGTAGAATACTAAACAGATTTGTCCAAAATTTCAGATGCAAACTGTAGTCTCTACTACGTTTGGAAAATTGGAGGTTTATAAAAGATAAACTGCGAACAGAATTTACCACTATGATAAGAAGCTGTCAGAAACATTCCTTCTACTTCACAAACGTGGAACTACCTTAAGAATGCGTATGGTTGATATAAATATTATAGAATGGAAGTTAAATGTAGTAGTTATGCTAAAATATTGAATAACAGCTTGAGAGTGCTCTTCAGATACTGTACGAATGCACCAAATTAAGGTTGTACCATTACTAAAGATAAATGGCCAAAAATAGTCAATTTTGATATCATAAAGTTATGTCTTTCTTGGTAGAAAACTAGGGATAGGATGGAAAATATGAGAGAACTAAGTTCCAAGGACTAAAAACCCAAGGCCAACATAGTTCTGCCTTGAATCAGAGACAAAACAAAGCTGCCCAAAAAAGTGTTTGAGAGCACCCATTGAAGCTCCTATATATAGCAGAGTCAACATTTTCCTATTGAACAAGTTTGTATAGTCAAAGCCACAGCAAGATCAGATAGCCACAATCCTAAATGAGAACCAGAGCCAAAGCTAAGACAGATCCACGTTTAGCAGAACAAGACAGCCATAACAAAGGATTTGACCACATAACCATATCATGAGAGATAGCAAGATTCTTGCTTCCACTGTGGAAATGTAGAAACTGTACAAGGGCTTTGCTTCCAGCAGATTTCATTGTGACAGTAATTTCTATGGTGTTGTAAGCACTCATTAGTAGAATCTTAAAGCCATTCTGGAATTATTTTAACCTGGAGAGGGTTTTCTCTGGTTATAAATCCTCATGTTCAAATTCCATTGTGGATTGGTTGTGTTTGATATTATGTTTTTACTGTCCGCAGTTGAATTTTCGCACAGAAAATTATCAGTCTAAAGCGAGCAATTTTGCGATGTTTCTTTTGCTTCCTATTGTGAAGTATTTTGCTCAGAACTCTACTCGTTGTAACATAGGTCTTGGGCATAGAACATGCGACTTGGGTTTTTTGGAATCAAACTTCAGGTTAAGATGCTCATCTGAAGAATGGCACAGTGAGCCTTAGCATGGAGTTGGGAGTACCAATTTGAAGTGCAGGTAGGGCATTGTACAATAGACCAGTTAGATTTTTGGACCCTAATACAAAAGTTTCTTCTTCTTTCAAAATGTGTTTCTCCTTTTCTGTAACCAATGTGGGTCCTGTTCTTGTTTCAATTGGGGATGGATGAGCATTTGTTATTGCTCCAGATGATCACACTCTGGGTAGCCCTGGAGGCTATTTGGGGGTGATGAGTCCAATAGGTCTCAATGAACTGTTGCCCTCGCTGGGGAATACTATTGCGGTGGAATTTGATACTATTTTGGATGTTGAATTCCACGATCCTAATGGAAACCAGTACCTTCAGCTCCAGTACCTGTTCACAAAAGAGGGTGCCATAGTCATTCATGCGTGCAGAGAGGGTGAATTGCAGGCATTGCAACAGGAGGTGTTGTTGTTGTTGCATTGGCCACTAGATTGTTTATCTGGTTCTGTTACAAGCGCAGAGTATTGAAAAGGATAGAAAAATTTAGTTCAGATATTGTGAAATTGCCTCGGAAATTCACCTACAAAGAGCTCAGTAATGCTATGAAAGACTTTTTTTGAATGTGATTGATAATCGATAATTGCAAGCAAGGGTAATCCCCTTGTGAAACCCAAATTTCTGAGCATTTTCTAAAACTTGATGACGGAGTCATTGTAATGAACAAGCGCCTAGGTCCATATTACGTCTGAATCTACCAAGCACCAAGATCTATAAAAAAAAAATCCCCAGTATCTGTGAACTAAGAAGAAGAGGCAGAAAATGTGTTCTTCTTACCTGTTTGAATAGTGGTTGGGGTTTACCACGGCAAAAATTTGATAGAGCCCATGTACCATTTCGTATCATTGAAATTCTGGCAGTATCATTCAACTGGGCAAGCACCTGCCTCGGAGCTCCATGACTGAGGGCAAGATCCCTAAATGATGCAGAGTCTCCAGCAATATTTCCCAAAGCCCAAACAACCTTACACGAACACCAGTTGAACTCAAAGTTGGGTAGTATTTTTTTAAATCAAATTACAAAATTACAGACGTATAAAGATAGTTGGGAAGAATAATTTTATGCCTCTAAAATGAACGTGCTACCTGTTCTCGAACATTATCATTCCCAGACGTAATAAGTTCCACAAATATAGGTAGTGCCCCGTAATCAATCACAACCTTTGTATTCTCAGAGGCTCTAAAAAAACCCAAATAGGGTCAACCCTACTACAGGAGGAAGGGCCTGCAGTAAGAACTTACCATTTTGCAAGAACTGAGGGCGAATGCTGTTCTGCAAGAGCTGAGGGTGAATGCTGAGGGCGAATGTTGTTCTGCAAGAGCTGAGGGCGAATGCGCGTGTGATATCAGACGTTAATGTAGTTTTTAAAAAATCATTTTTATGTAGCGCGCATTTGAATTTTAGCATTTCAAATCATTTTTATTTACATTTGATTTTTTCATTTCTAATACAAGTGACAAACAAATTTCTACAAGAGGTTGAAATTTTTACTAGATAGCCATGAAAGAATAATTAAAATGGCTTAAAATGCAAGTGGAACTTCAAAATAAATGTAATTAAAGGTTCTCTCCACTAAATTTTTGCAAAAGTGCTTACATTATTTAAGTTATCTAGGATATTTTTTTGTATTACACAATCAAAATTAAATAATGAAATAGTTGGGTAGTCTTATTGTTTCAAATTAGGACACAATTTTCAAATGGTGATGAATTTTCATGTGATGATTAACTGACAATATTCTCCTTTCCTATCCTTGAAAAACTATACAAGGTTCCTTGTTGCCACATGAAACCCTAACTCATGTAGCAGCATAGGACCAGTCCTCCATTTTTCCCGTCATAAGGCATTTTGCACATATTTGACGACTAGAATTTGCGGATTCCCATTTTCCGTGAGGTGCTAGGAAGGATAGAAGACTTAATTTTGATGTTTGAAATTTTTTCAAAAACGTTCTTACGCCCTTTAATTTCCACTTACCAATAATTTTGCAACACTAGTCCTCTTCACAATTGCAAGGCTATACTCAAAAAGTAAGGAAAGTTACTTTTTTGGCTCACTCAATGATCTAGGTGGATATTGGTGGCCACCCGCCTATTCCACTTAGGGCCCCACCATTGTCTCTTTCAGTTTTTCAGTTTCGGCACAACTTACTATTTTTAGCAGCTTTTCGGGTCCTGAACTTCCGGAGCCGTTTTGAGGCCCTAAACGACGTTTTTTGGGCATCGCGCCTCCATTGAATATCATTCCATATCATTCCATTCCAAAATGATATTCGTGGCGAAAGTTGTAGTCCTTGGATAGATCTTTCTAATGATGTATCATTGCGTCAAACGAAGATAGTATGCCAAAGTTACGTCCCTGGGAAGTTGAAACACCAATTTACCCAAACGGGGCCCATAGTTTTGGCGCTTCATCTCCTAGGGTTAGGTTTTTGGATGTTTAGGGTTCTCCATTGTTTCTCAATAATAAATAGGCCCTCGATCCTCATTGTAACTCAGTTCAGAGGCCTGTAGCCACCACATCTCTCCTCAGAGATAGCTACCAGCGCCCTAGCTAGTTTTATTTCCATTCTGTCTATAAGCAAATTTCAGTTCTTTGATATTAATAAAATGAAGTGTTATTTCCGCTGCATCTCTGTATTTATGGTTATGTGTTTATTCTGTTGCGTTCCTGCATAAATCCGGATCAGTGGTATCAGAGCGGTCTGCTTTTTCTCGATCCTTCTTTGCATGTCCCCGACGAGGTCGGGGTATAAGGAGCTAGGGCTTGATCTGGTGGAACCTTTGGTTGAGTCCCTATATTACTAGTATAGTCCCTTGTTGTTGTTAGTGTAACCTTATTGTTATTATTGTACCCCTTGTAACCCCCATTTTGTTATTATTGTGCCCTTAAATAATTATTGTTAGGTGGCTAGGATTACATTGTGGCCCACTAAGATTACATGATGCAGCCCCATGGACTCTATATAGAAAGGAGGTTTTGTAAATTGTATCATCCAAGAATTTTCATTTATGTAATGTATTGGAGGTTGCCCCCTTGAAGTGGCTTATTTCTAAGGTGTTGATATCTCTTTTCTTCTATTTTTGGAGCTGGTTACTCAACATTTGGTATCAGAGCTTTGGATTCTAGGGTTTCGCTGCTCCAAACAGGTCATCATGGCATTTTCGCTATAAATTTTTTTCTACAAAGTTTCAGAAGCTGAAATTTTTAGGGTGTGAAGCTGAAATCCTGAGGAAGATTGTTTAAAAACTTCAGAGCTTGGTTCGCAATATTTTTGAAGATATGATCTGTGGAAGTTAGGTCGTTTTTCAGGCTCCTAAAAAGGTCATCGTGGCATTTTCGTTTTCTACTGAGGTTCAGAATCTGAAATTTTTATGGTGCAACGATGAAATCAACTCTTCAAAAAATTTCAGAGCTTGGTTCGCAATATTTTTGGAGATATGATCTGTGGAAGGTAGTGCTTTTTCAGGCTCCCTAATTTCATCTCAAAGAGGTGATCGTGGGAAAATTTCAATAACTCTCTCTGAGCATCGGATTGGAGTGACGTAAAAAGTGGTCGCAAGTAAACGGACTGTAGTTTCTAGGCTATCAATTTCATAGGTGAAGGACGAAACAGTGACACGTGGAAAGCCATACAAGTTCGCTATACTGAACCAGTCCATAATTAGGTCATTGTGGGAGATTGGACATAACTTTGTCTTGGAGAAACCAAATCAAGTCAGACCTATGGCATTCAAAAGAGAATTTAGAGGGCGACTTCAGTGCTGAATTTCAGATATTGAAGAGCCGCAATCACAGAGATAATCCAATTTCAATATCGAGCTCCTCAAAAGCAAGTAAAAGGTGTGTAATTTTTTTCCGAATTGCATAAGTCTTGTTTGAAGAATCAAGTTGAATTGATTGCAAGGGCATATTGTAGAATAGATATCAGTATTGGATTATAAAATGGCCCCTAAAAAGAATTCAACACCCATTAAGCCTTTGGAAATCTCTACTATGACTCATGAAGATGAAGAATGGCAACATGACATATCAAAATTACAAGAGCAAGTGCAACAAATTTCACTCTTGCAAAGAGAAACAAAAAATGACATGGAAGTTTTGAAGAAAGGCGTGGAAACTAAGATGGATGGTTTGAAGAAAGGCGTGGAATCTAAGATAGATGGCATGGAATATAAGATAGATGGCATGAAGGCTGGCATGGAATCTAAGATGGATGACATGGAAGCTAAGATCGATGAGAAAATGGAGAACATGAAGAATGTTCTAAAAGCAGACATGGAAGGTTTGACAAAGTTGATACAAGAAACGTTTCCTAATGGTGAAAAGATAGTAGAAGAACCTCATGATGAGAACAAAATAAATGTTAATCGTGATTTCATAAACTCTAATGTTGGCGGGAAGAACCACCATATTCCAAAAATGGATATGAGGAAGTTTGATGGAAGGGATCCTGTAACATGGATACTACAGATGGAGCAATATTTTGATCTCCATAATGTGAAAAACACACAAAAGGTACGCATTGCAACTTTACATTTAGAACAAAATACATTTGTATAGTATCGATGGCTTTGCTCCCGTAAAAAAATTGTCACTTGGTCAATTTTTATGGAGGAAATGATAGCACATTATGAGGATACAAAGAGCAACACCTTCTTTAGCCAATTGATAAATCTCAAAAAAAAGGGTTTAGTGGGGCAGCACATTGAGGACTTCCAAAAATTAAATATAAGGGTAACTGATATTCCAGAGGAACACAGGATTTATCTCTTCATAGGCACTTGAAAGGATAACATACAACATGAAGTTCGCATTCTGGAACCTAATTCATTGGAGAAGGCATTCAGGTTGGCAAGAAAAGTTGAATTTATGGCGACAAGGAAGCCTACCACTAAATTCTACAAAGAAGGAAGTGTTGCTACGCCTAGATTTCCACAACCTACAAGGTTGACACCACAACAATTGGAAGAAAAAAGAGAAAAAGGGCTTTGATATAGTTGTGATAGCAAATACACTAAAGGTCATAAGTGTGCTGAGAAGAAATTATTTTACATAGATTGTGAAGAGGAAGAAGAAAATGAACAAGAAGAGGATATACACCTAGAACCAGCCCTAAAAGAGGAAGAAATGAATCCGACCATATCGTGTAATGCGCTTGCAGGAATTACCACTCCTAAAACTCTCAAGATACAAGGACAAATCAAGAAGAAAAAGGTAATAGTGTTGATTGATTCTGGTAGCACCCATAATTTTATTCATTGTAAGGTAGCCAAGGAATTAAATTGTTTCCTATACCCAGCACCAGAATGTCAAGTGATGGTTGCAAATGGAGGAACTATAAATTGCTCTAGAAAATGCCATAATATGAAGCTAACCATGGGGGAATATGTATTGACTAGTCCAATGCTTTCCATTCCTATGGGAGGTGCTGATGTTGTACTAGGAGTACAATGGTTACAATCTTTGGGAACGGTAGCTTTTAATTTTCAAGAACTTTTCTTGAAATTTTTTTCAGAAGGAAAGGAAGTCGAATTACGGGGTATTGAAGGGAAGCGGGGAAGGATAATAAGCTCTAATGTCATGACAAAGCTTCTAAAGAAATAACAACGAGGCGTAATTGCACAATTATGCTCACTAGAAGTTCCAACATCAAAATCATCTATTCCTGCAGATCTCCAGCAAGTCTTGGACAATCATTCCAAGGTGTTTGAAACTCCCAAAGGACTCCCACCTATTCGTGATCATGATCATGCTATTCATTTGATTCCAGGAAGTGTTCCTCCAAACATCAGGCCTTATAGATATCCTTATGTCCAAAAGAGCGAAATTGAAAGTATGATTGCAGAAATGTTAGAGGCGGGTATAATTCAACCTAGTCAAAGTTCTTTCTCTGCTCCTGTAGTATTGGTACACAAGAAGGATGGATCATGGCGCATGTGTCCGGATTATAGGGAGCTCAATAAGCTCACCATTAAAGATAAATTTCCCATTCTGTGATTGATGAATTATTGGATGAATTACATGGAGCAATTTATTTTACCAAGTTGGATCTTCGTTCAGGATATCATCAAATTAGAATGAAGACTGAAGATATTCCAAAAACAACATTTGAACTCATGAGGGTCATTATGAATTTTTGGTCATGCCTTTTTGGCCTTACCAATGCACCTTCTACATTTCAAGGGTTGATGAATTCCATTTTCAAACCCTTCCTTAGAAAATTTGTGCTAGTATTTTTTGATGATATACTAATCTACAACAGGTCTTGGAAGGATCATGTTCAACATGTTGACAGGGTGCTCAAACTATTGGGGGAGAAACAATTATATGCAAAAACATCCAAATGTTTCTTTGGAGTACAAGAGGTGGAATATCTGGGTCATATTGTATCTCACGAGGGTGTTAAGGTAGAACCTAACAAAATTAAAGCCATTAAGGAATGGAAAGTCCCCACAACCATAAAGCAGTTGCGAGGATTTCTCGGGTTAACAGGGTATTATCGCAAGTTTGTTAAGAATTATGAGAGAATAGCAGCACCTCTAACAACATTATTGAAGAAAGATGCATTTTCATGGACTCCTGAAGCAACTAAGGCCTTTGAACATCTTAAAGAGGCAATGTACCTAGCACTGGTCTTAGCTACGCCAGACTTCACAAAAACCTTTATTGTGGAATGTGATGCCTCAGGAAATGGAATTGGTGTTGTTTTAATGCAAGAAGGAAGACCCATTCCTTTTGAAAGTCGTCCAATCAAAGGAAAGTATTTACAGAAACCTATTTATGAGAAGGAAATGTTAGCAATACTGCATGCACTAAAGAAATAGCGAACTTACCTAATGGGAAGACACTTCAAGGTAAAAACTGATCATGATAGTCTTAAACACTTTTTGGAACAAAGACTATCTTCAGAAGAGCAGCAAAAATGGGTCACAAAGATGTTGGGTTATGAATTTGAAATAATCTACAAAAAGGAAAGCTTAATGTTGTTGCAGATGCACTCTCAAGAAAGAATGAAGAGGTGGAAGAATTGCTTTGTGCCATTTCTATTATCCAACCAGATTGGATAACCGAAGCAAGATATGAATAGAAGAAGGACAAAGATGTATGGACACTCATTCAAAAGTTGCAGCAAGATCCTAGTACATCTGATACATTTAGTTGGAAAAATGATTCCTTATGGTACAAAGATCGCTTATATCTTTGTAAGAATTCCCAACTGAAACAAAATATTCTTCTAGAATTGCACACTTCTCCTTTAGGAGGACACTCAGGATTTTTAAAAACTTACCACAGGGTGAAGAAAGAATTTTTTTGGGATGGCCTTAAATCTGATATTCAAAATTTTTTGGCGGAATGTTTGGTTTGCCAGCAGAATAAAGTGGAAACAATTAAGACCCCAGGACTTCTACAACCTTTATCCATTCCAAGTCAACGTTGGGGGGAGATTTCAATGGATCTTATCACAAGTTTACCTAAGTCCGAAGGAAAGAGTGTCATCATGGTGGTAGTTGATAGACTTACCAAGTATGCACACTTTTGTTCATTATCTCATCCATTTAAAGCAAGTACAGTTGCTACTACATTTATGGACAGAATTCAAAAGCTACATGGAAGCCCAAGGGTCATTGTGAGCGACAGAGATCCCATTTTTACTGGAAATTTTTGGACGGAGTTATTTTCTTGTTTGGGTACTCAATTAGCTCATAGCTCATCTTATCATCCTCAATCTGATGGTCAAATTGAGATAGTAAATAAATGTTTGGAAGGATATCTTCGTTGATTTGTATTTGATAAACAAACAAAATGGGTCAAGTGGTTACCTCTCGCTGAATGGTGGTATAACACTTCCTTCCATACTACAGCAAAAATGACCCCATTTATGGCACTTTATGGATATCATCCACCATCCATCACATCATCTTTAAGGGAAAATTCGAAGGTTCAAGAAGTGGAAGATCACATCGAGCATCAGCAAGAATTTCTCCAACTCTTAAAGGATAACCTGAATTTGGCACAAAATCGAATGGAACAACAGGCAGATCAACATCGCAGCGAGAGAAGTTTTGATGTAAGAGATTGCGTATTTTTACGGCTACAACCATACAAACAAATGTCCCTCAAGCAAGCTAAGAAGGATAATAAATTATCGCCAAGGTACTCTGGTCCTTACAAGGTGCTGCAAAAGATTGGTACTATGGCATACAAATTGGAGCTTCCTGCTTCTTCGCAAGTACATCCAGTTTTCCATGTTTCATGCTTAAAGAAGGTTATAGGTGAAAATATTCCAGTTCAAACAATATTTCCAGAACTGGATGAGGAAGAAAAAATCATATTGGAACCTAAAGCGATCACAGAAACAATAACTCGACAACTACGGAATCGATCAATTTCAGAGTATCTCATCAAGTGGAAGAACTTACCCACTGAAGATTCTACATGGGAGGATGAAAATTTTATATAAAAGCACCCAGAGCTACTCAAGTGTTGAGGACAACACCTTTTTGAAGGAGAGGGGCATGTTAGGTCCCTATATTACTAGTATAGTCCCTTATTGTTGTTAGTGTAGCCCCCTTATTGTTATTAATGTACCCTTGTAATCCCCATTTTGTTATTATTGTGCCCTTAAATAATTATTGTTAGGTCGGCTAGGATTACATTGTGGCCCACTAGGATTACATGATGGCCCCATGGACTCCTATATATAGAAAGGAGGTTTTTTAAATTATATCATCCAAGAATTGTTCATTTATGTAATGTATTGGAGGTTTCCCCCTCGAAGTGGCTTATTTCTAAGGCGTTGATATCTCTTTTCTTCTATTTTTGGAGCTGGTTACTCAACTCCTTTGCAAGATCAACCTCGCAAACCCCGACGGACGCCCATGGGGGAAGAAAAGAAGATGAGGGAGCAGGAGATCCTATCAAAATATTGCTCAAGGAGGCCCTCGAAAAACAAAGGAACGCGATGATGGATAACTTTTCCCATATCCTTCAACGGCTGCCCACTGGTGGCGCATCTGCATCCAGCAACCACTCTGGAGGTGTGACTCCTTTTAAGGTACAAGTAAATTTTGACATTCCCATATTTGAGGGTCAAATAGATGCATATGCCGTAGATATATGGTTGAATCTATTAGAAGGATATTTCTTGGTTCATGACTTTCCCTATAGGGAGAAGATTATTTTTTCACTCCTCAAATCTGGCCCCCATGTCAAGGACTGGTGGGAAAGCCACTGTGAGAAAAAGGATGAGACAGAACCCTCTTTGTTCTCGGTTGTACCCACTTGGAATTCTTTTTGAGACACCGTCAAGGAACAATACTATCCTGTGGGGAGCTATGAGGACAAGTACATACAATGGACCATGCTGCGGCAACAAAGGGATCAAGATGTGCATGAGCTGACGAATCTGTTCCATACCCTGCACACCAAGTTGGGTATCAAAGATTTATAGAAACATCTGGTGCTAAAGTATTGTAGTTTTCTGCATAGATACATTCAGGAGGTAATGGAGTTCCTCGACATCTCCTCACTTGGTACGGCATACCGGCATGCTGCAAAGATTGAGCAGAAATTCAAACAGAAGAAGCGAGACTTTGGATCTGCGAATCAAAAGCAAGGGAAAGGTGCTCCCAAACCACAGAACAAAGGACAGAGCCAAGGCACGGTGACTCAAGACAACCTATCGAATCCACAAGCAAAGAACAACACCGCAAAGCCAAAGAAGGGCACGGGAAAGTGGTGTGAGTTCCATAAGAGCTCCACTCGCAACACAAGTGAGTGTCGGGCCAAGCAGTCACTGGTGGCCGAGATGCGGGCTTCTGAGTCAGATGCATGCTCTGACTCTGAATCAGAACCTGACAAGGGGAATGAAAAAGGGAAACATATTATTGATGCAGAGCCCAATGCCACTGTTGCCACTACAAAGATCCAGAAGGAGGAACATCTCTTCCACTCCCAGATGTGGGTAAAGGGCTCCCCGGTACAGTTCATTGTCGACAATGGGAGCCAAAAGAACCTCATTTCGGCAGATGCCGTGAAGCGGTTGGGCTTGCCAACCATAGCTCACCCACATCCATACACCATCAAGTGGCTTCACCAAGGACAAGATCTCCGCGTCAGCCAGCAGTGCCGCCTTCCCTATAGCATCAAGCCCTTCACGGTTGAGGTATTATGAAACGTTGTTCCTATTGATGTTTCTGATGTATTATTAGGACAACCATACTTGTGGAAGCGTCATGCGGTGTATGAGTCTCAGCCTTGTGTTGTTATTGTTACTTTGGGAAATAAGTTGTACAGGATACCAGAGGTACCACCTCCTGCTACTATCTCTTTGGTTACTGCAAAAAAATGCAGTAAGCTCATTTCCCAAACTAGGAAATTCGTTTTCCTGATGATCCGCCCCCAGGGCAAGAAGAATAATATGGCCACGACCTCCAGAAAAGGCTCCTCTGCACAACAACAATAAATGGATAAAGTTGTGGAGGAGTACAAGGACATTTTCACCTCACCCACAGGGGTTCCTCTACACTGTCAAGTCAAGCACCTGATTGATCTGACCCCAGGTGCGCCACTACCCAACGGACCGATCTATCGGTGCTCTGTTCTGGAGAACGATGAAATCAAGAGGCAGATTCAGGAGCTGCTGCAGAAGGGTGACATCCAACCAAGTTCATCGCCCTGTGGGAGCCCGATAATTTATTATTATGAAATCATAGTTCTAAATTATCTCTTATTCTGTGAGCAATGTAATCTATTAATTGTAAGTAGATTCATTATAAAAATTCAAACTGATTTTAGCATGAATGATGAAAATTTATATATTAATTGGTTTTTAAGAGTATTTGTATTATGTAGGAGCACTAGAAAGATAAATCAGGACTTCATTTTCTGTTTTCCTTATTTTATTGGGCTGAACTGGAGAAAATTGAATATGAATAGTGAGTTAATTGTAAGATCAATGGGCCAAGGCCATACATCAACATTGACCACAGTGGGGAAGTATAAAAACATGGATATTCATGCAAGTATAGTTATTAATGTAAGATCAAAGTTAACTCTTAGCTTCACTAAAGAAATAGAAGGCAAAGATCTAGCATCAACTGAAACTCACGTGAAAAAGTAGATGAAAAATGTACAATCATCCAATGGAGAGGTAATCTATAATTATCCATTAAGACTCTTGGCTATGCCTTGAGACTAAACTAATTCTCAATATTTTTGAATAATCATCCATTGGAATTTAGTAGGAAAACCATAGTAAATCATTGTCCAATGGCCATGCAAAAATATAAAAAAATAATATTTGTTGGTTGTTTTTCAATAGGTGGACCATGATGGGACCACTGAGAAGGTGGGGGTGTTTTTTTAATCATGGAAGTGAGGTTTAGTAGATTGATAGTCCAGTTACCTTTCCCTATAAATTTTCTCGATCAAGTTATTCATTCATTGAACTTTGATTCATTCCTACTGTTTTGATACACAATCCAATCCAGTTGAGTCTTGAGTCTTCATTGAGAATGACATTCATAGGTTGTCAAGAAAGAGGTTATCATGCACATGCACTCTTCTTTTCTTGGTATCTTTGTAACTATGTTTAGCCCGAGTTCTATATTTTTAAATTATCATAATAGTTCATGATTATTAGGCTTTTATTTTGTCTTTTAAGAATTTTAATTTAATTATTATTAATCATTAAATTAAAAAAAAAAAAAAAAAATATATATATATATATATAGTTATTATAGTTATTAAACTTTCAATAGAATTATTAAACTTTCAATGGTACATCAACTTTCATACATGAGAACCCAGATGCGGGTGAAGTTGGTAGTGTTTAACGTGATGGGATGGGGGTGTGGCATAAGGGGAAGCTACTTGCCCACCCACAAGAGTGCTTTCATTTAGTTCTTAATGTCGACTGATCGGCGTTTAATGCCATTTAATCCTGGGGCTCGAATCAACCATAGTCCCGCTCCTCGATACACATTCGCATGCCGCGACATGGCTCAGCCTCCAGTTCATACTTATGGTGGTTTATTGCAGTCGATTCACAGTTTCACAGTAGACTGGGTTGTTATTATAGAGCATCCCTCTGGTCTGAACAGAATTCCCCCGCCTGTGAATCTGTGGTGTGCTCCAGAAGCAGGGCTTTCTAATGTTCGCATTGTAACTGGTAAGAGGAGCTGTCTCAATTGTTGTTTGGATTTTGGAGAAAATCTCCACTTCTCCCATGCTGGTTCCTGCAAGCTTGCTTCTGTCGCCCTTTTTTCCCTCTCGCCTCAGTCTTCTGTCCATATTTTTCCTCCCTGCCCTGCTATCTCGAGTGCGACTATGCCGCGCCTCAGGCAGAGAATGCGTTGCCGAAGAGGTTCCACGAGGTGCCAAATTCGACGCTCTCCCTCCACCTCTAGCACCTCCTCTGCGTCTACCTCCCACTCTGACATTCAACCTAGAGGGTGCCTTCTCCGCTCGGGCCGTCGCCTTGCTTCCCCCACTCCTTCCGCTCCTCCTGCTCAAACCCACACCGCGCATTTTTCCTTTAACAACACTCTCAATCGACCCAGGGTGACTGCCTCAATTACGATTGTATTTCGTGAAGAGCCTCAGGAAATTGTTCCCAGTTCTCGCCCGGAAGAATGTAGCCTCTCGACGGCTCAGGATTTGGCGCAGTTTGTTGGGCTGAAGCACCCTTATAGTGCGGATGTGCAGGGTCAGATGGGCAAGGCCACGCAAGACATGGCGAACAAGGAAGTGGTGGGTCAACCTACTGAGAGGCAGGACACAATGCAAGTGAGCGAGGCGCAGATTACTCCTCCTCCTCCCGGGAAGGTGATCCATTCTATTGCTGACCTGTATAATGTTGACGGGGAACCAGATGAACTCTGGTGCAGATTTGTCTACGAACCTCCTGATGAGTAGTTCCTCCTCTTCACTCTAGTTTTTTTCTCTATTTCTACCCATTCTCATGGGCCTGTTCATGTGTTTCCTGTTATCTCTGAAAATTCATCTATTTTTTTGGCTTCGATATGGTCTCCAGTACTACAATTCTCTGGTTCCCCTGCACGGGATTTTTCAAATGAACTGTTTCAGACTGGTTTCCCTCTTGCAGGGCAGTCTTCAAACTATGGTTTTTTGTTTCAAATGCCACAGCACTCGGCAATGATCAGGCTTCGGCGCGCTGTACTGTACTCCTTTTGTTAATATAATTACTTTTACTTAGGAAAAAAAAAACTTTCATACATGAGAAAATAGATACTGACAAATGGTACATCATGGCCTGATTAATTTCGCTCAGCAATTTCAAATGGTGTAACATTTAGTCAATAGTAATCATCAATTTTTGCACACAGAGACTAATTTCTCTAGAAGCCTGAGATTTCTTTGGCTTTTTATTCTTATAACTACATAGACATAATTAATAGAGAGATTGAGGACAAAAAAAAATATAGCGCTTAGTCTCCACTACTCAACATGATTTTGTGAGAAATAATACATAGATTGATTTCTCTGAGTGCCTTAGCATTCTTTGGCTCATTTTTTTAATCACAACAACAATAAAAAATGCACTGAGGATTTTTTCTTAGTCTGATTATGCAATTTTTATAAGACAAATTATGCAATATTAATAATAAACATAAATTTATTGCAATTTAGGGAAAGCTCGTTCATGTTTTTTTCTTTATATTGGAAGGTTACTTGATTTTTGAAGTAAGTTTTAGTAGATCATAGCATATATTGAGGAAATATTAGTTTGACAAGAATCAGTTATTTCTCTTGAAACTTTAGGTATTAAAAGTCCATGACACAGATATATCACACTCCAAAATCCAAAGAAAATGGAAGAGCGTTCAATTTTTTTAATCAAACTTTTATTGGTGAAGGGTTAATTTATTACGAGAACATCATTCATGAAGTGCAAAATTTTAAACGTAACGTTTATTGACTATAAAAATAATGACCAAAATGTCAAAAAAAATTGTGTGACGGGTAAAGAGAAATCCAAATTCCAACCCTGCCTGCCACTTGTTGGTGAGTGGAGGTTATTCACTTTTCATTTACAGCTTACCAGGTTACTCATGTTACCAATATTTTCACATGGCTCACTTTTAGGTGACTACTTATTGTACTTATTCTTTATAAAGAACAATTGGTAGATAATTGTATATATTATTTGAAATATATAACAAATCCAGGCAACAAAATTACAACAAATAGAAAATTATGCAAAAAATTCACCAGGGCACTACTAATGTGTGGATACCCTATCATTTCTTAGATCCTCATAACTTACCAACACCTACTATATTTGTATACACATAATATGGCATTTACCTAAAGTATTTCATATGTATCTAGAAGTAAATAAGTTGTATGACAATTGTTATGGCAGATATAATATGTGTATTATAGTTTATATTTCAATTTTTCTTAAGTAGCATGCATGTGCGGTCCATATAGTGACTACAATTACAAATATATTTCAGTGAAGATGTGAAGATGATCTCTCATTAGGTCCTAATTACTTAAAGCATCATTAATTAGCTTTCCAAATGAATAAAATATGTTAACAAATTAGTAAAAACTAGGAAAAAAAATCATGCTTTAAAAAAATATGGCACAATGAGTCACACTCTGAGATTTATTTAATTACTCATCAAGTGTCACTACAACATATATATGATCACCATTACCATAGAAATGGGACATGTGACCATCATTTTGGTTTCGCCAATGACATTCCACATCATGAGCATTGTTTAGGGTTGATTGTGTTGATTTTTTTAAACAAATCATTTATACATTTTATGGAAATTATAGACACAATTTATAATCACATTACAAGATCATGATGTATGGATATTACTTATCATTTCTTAGATACTCACAACTTACCAACACCTAATAGATTGATATACACATCATATAGAATTTACCCCTAGAATGCCACATGTATCCTAAAACAAATTAGTTGTATGGCAATTGTTATGGTGCATATATGATGTGTATTACAGTTTATCTTATAATTTTTTTGAATTAGCATACAACAATTTATATAGTGATATGAGAACCACTCTCTAGAGTATACATCGATTTTGTACACATGGCTTTTCAATTGCTTTTTAAGATATATCATTGGTGATGCTCACATGATTATATAATGAACCATTAAGTTGAACTATGAAATTATTCCTCACAACACACACATATTGATGAATTAATAATTTTTCTCATATAATTTTTTTAATCTATTTTGAAAAAAAAAAAAAAATTATATATAATTATTTCTAAGAAGAAAAAGAGAGATTTCCTTACCATATCTTCGTAAAACATATAATAGCGACGTTTGGAGGCAATTGTGACGTTTGGAGGCAATTGCGACGTTTGGAGGCAGTCGTCTAGCGACGCTTTGGGGCATAATGTCGCAATTGCGACACTTTTTCTAAGTGTCGGTATTGCAACACTTTTCTCTAAATGTCGGTATAGTGACGGTTTCCCAAGATCAATGGCCCAAAGTGAACCCGATAACTTACCTTTTCCCCGCACCTTTCCTTTTGATCATGGCCATTCGCTCATTGAATCCAGATCCGATGACGCTAATACATTTTCGCGCTCATAAAGTAATTGTTTGATGTTTTGGCAAAGCCGCGCGAAATGGGTGGTTTTTCCAAACCACCCGCGCTTATGTGTCGCCACCACGTTGTATCGCATTCGAAAAGCTAGTTTCCGCTTACCACCATTTACCCTCGTGAATACCACTGGCGGTATTCCCTAAACCTCACTCGTTTAACCCGAGTTTAATGTCATTTAACTATGGTTATACCATCGTTTAATACATTAAAATTATATTTTTCATTCAAATTTTCACCTTTTCGCTTTAAACCTGTAAAAACATTGCAGAACCGTTTTTCCTCAAAATCACGTCGTTTGAACCCTGAGAAACTTTGCAGAGCCATTTTCAACCTACCAGTACCATTTTTCGACACCCATTTCCCTGAATTTCCATTACAAAGTACTACATTGTCCTCTGCGAAGCCATTTTCAAAAAATTGAAGACTGAGCACCTCTGCAACGTCTTCAACCGAATTTCGCTGGTTCTCTAGGTACTTTTCTTCAAAATTGCCCTCTAAGATTTCAAAATTCCTGTCGATTTTAAATAATTACCAAAGTTACTGCAAAAAAGTGTCCATTTTTCAGGGGAAACTCTATCAAAATTTCCCTGGAATCCCTAATTTCCCTTTCTCGCAGTTTTTTCCATACCCTGGTCCATTTTTCTATTGAAATTGATTTTAAATACACGTTATGAGCTTTAAATTCCTTTCATTTCCTAAAAACCCTGCTCAGAAACCCCATTTTCAGTAGAAATTCACCAATAAACCCCTGTTTCTCGTAAAGGAACTTAGCAAATCGTTTAAGCTTGCTTCGTTCATTATTAAAAATGACCAAGAAACAGGTAACCCCCAAGAATGGAGGCCCAAAATCTCAAAATAAGTCTTCTGCAAAGATTCCTCAGCCTATGTCCTTCAAAATCGACAAACCAACTCCTGTACTCACGGCTGATTCTACAGAAGTGGTCAGACCAGTCCAGCCTCCAGTCATTTCTCCATAGAAAAACCCTTTAGTTGATCTGGACTATAGAATACTAGACCTTAATGTAGAATTTAACCTGTTTGATGTCTATAATTGGTGCTATGGCAAACCAGTGGAAAAGAGTGACAAAGATATTCCAATTTGGGAATCCAATCTGCCTAGATATATTGTCCCTCTCACTCATTCTGTTCCTGACTTTATTAGATTATGCCAAGCCTATTATATGCCAGAACAAAGATGTATTGTAAACAAAGAAAAATATATCATGTTTTACATCACCGAAGAGTCGATAAATTCCATGCTGCAAATGAATCATGACCCTAATTATGCTTCCCTATCAATAGAAGATTTAACCCAACTATATCTTGACTTGGAGTTCAATACTAGATTCAAAATATACCAGACTTTTTGTCCAAATCAAGTTGATATTCCTAAGTTAAATCCTCCTTTCGACACCATTGATTTCCCAGATGAAACTAGACAGATTGTCTCAATGCTCTCCTTCATACTAGGATACGCCAGTGATGAATTCACTGATGTGGCTATCCTAGGTTTTCTGTCAAATCTAAGCGTTGGTAAATCACCATCCATTCGGTTCAATTTTGCTAGATTTATTGCTGAAAGTATGCATTATCAGTTATCCAGATTACCAGACGAAGGAGTTTTCAGATACTCCTCTTATCTACTCCACCTCTTCCTATATTATCAAAGAGATAAGTTTCCAATTGAATGTGAGAAAGTGGATGCAGAAGGAAAAGTTCTATCAGTAGTATTTTGGTCATCTATTCTAAGGAAATGGAACAGAAAGTATAGTTTTACAGATTTCAATGACTCATTTATAGCCCCTGCTATGTATCTCTTGGAAAAAGAGGAGATCCCTAAGATCAATGATGAGACAAGAAGAATTCTGCAGTTATCAGAGAGCTACAAAACTGGAGATTGGTATTTATATAAAAATCATACAGAAATCAGAGTGTATGGCTCATCCCTGGCCCCATATAAGTTACCCAGATTTGTAACTACAAGAATATTTGCTTTAGAATATCTGAGACAACTATTGAATGTAGATGAAATCCACTTCATAGCTTTCAAGAAAAAAGACCCAATTTAAGCTGAAAAATCAAATTGGGCCATTCATTGTGAATAACACAGAAGCTGCCAATGAGATAAATGTCAAACTTAAAGAGTATAAGTTCCCATGTAGTTTTACATGGAAGTATGACCCACAAGGTATTTTGAGTGCAATAAGGGTAAAATGTAAGTTGCATGTTTACTTGCATGATCCTAAGCCCCATATTGAAATATATGTAAATAAAATTGAATGGGAGCCAAACACCCTATCTGATGATGATTCACAGGCAGTACATGTAATACAGGTAGACAGTGGCAAAGGCAAACAAATTGAACAGACAGTACAGGTGGCTTCTACAAGAAAAGGTACTGATAATGTACATAAAAGAGAGAGAGAAGGAGATAGTTTCATAGCTGACACTATTGAGGACATAAAATTTAGAACTCCTTATAGTAAAAGAATCAAGTCAACAGAAGAAGAAAAGGATAAGGCTATAAATATTGATATAAATGATGAAGCAACAAGAATAGTCACTCAAACATTAAAAGAGCTTCAAAATATAAAAATTGGAACACAACAAAAAGATATAGTCATGAAGGAAAACCAGGCTACTGTCAATTTGCCTCCTTCTTCTCAGGAAACTGACAATACAGAGTCAGAGATTCAGATCAGATTCAGACATATTAAAGAGAAGAATGAAGAGCTCAAGAATCAAGCTCATTCTAGATTTCTTAAGGAAAATCCTGGAAACAAAGACAGGCTTCTTTTAGCATTTTATTATTCATCCAATAAATTGGTAATGTCATTCTTGAAGCCTACAGTGGCTGAGCCAAAATCAGTGGCAGATTATTCCAAAACAGATCTTGAACTGGATGCAGATGTCATTCATGAATTAGATCAAATTGAATTTCATAGGAGCAATATTGAAATGCTATATTCCAAAATTGTCAGTAAAACTATGAAATCAATTAGGCTTGAGAAAACAGTGCTCAACCTCCAAAATCAAATGAGGTTGGACAAAGCCTCACTGTATGCTAATAATTTAAGAATAAAATCACTAGAAGATATAGTGATTGAAGCAGGGGGTGACCCAGCCAACATTGAAGGGGAAAAAGTCTTAATTAAACAGAAAAATGAGGATATAGTTGCTCTTAGAAAACAGTTGAAGTTGCCTTAGAGTGAAAACTCTCAAGCAAAAGAAATTCTACAGCAAAAAACAGAGAATGATGATTTAAAGCAGCTTGTACATCAAATGACAGATCAGATAAAAACAATGGAAAGTCAAATAGAAGCTCTAATGAAAGAGAATGAAGAACTAATAAAAGCACAACCAATGGTCATTCCTACAGTGATCCCCACTGTAAACACTGCTATACCATCTACTTTGGCAGAACACTTGGCACCGAAAGGAGTACTTCCAACTGCAGTGCCAATTACTTATCTAATCTCTGCCTCTTCTTCTTCATCCTCACAGAGGAGCTCACTACAAGACCAAGATAAACAGATTCTTAGTTTGAAAGGCACTATTAAAAATTTAGAAAAATCCAAAAATGATGCCTTGATTACCTCTAGAGGACATGAGCAAAGGGATGATCGACTGCAAGAACAGGTAAAGATTCTGCAAGCACAAGTAAATCTTACAGATCAAGTGGCCTTTATAAAAAATAATTTATGGACCAAAATTATTGATGGCATTCATTCTCAATGGCCTTCAATTCGGATAATTTATGAACAGAGGGAGTTACTTCAAGTTGCTAGTGCAGAGATTGACAATACTAAGAGGGAAATTGACAAAAAACCAGCCCAAGCAATCCAACTCATCGCTTTTTTAAACAGTAAAACCATGGAAGAGTTGGAAGAATTGAAAATTTTTGATAGAACAGAAACCATTCTTCAAATAAAAAAGGTCCTGAACAAAAGAAACATAATGAGTAATCTAGAGGACCGGTGTAAAGACATGAATGTATCCATCTCAAGATTTTTAGCCAAATACAAAACATTGTCAGAAGCAGGTTTGCCTGATATTCATGCATTGAATGACAAGTTAATGCCTCAGAAAGATTATGATCTAAAAATCAGAAATCATGCAAAAGAGCAAGCCAGACAACAACTGCCTCAAGGATCACCAACAGGCAAAATACTTCTTCGGTATTTTGAAAATCTGTTCTTTTTAGATAATGAGATCAGGCATATGTTCACTATCAAGCCTAACTTTTCCAAGTATACAGAGGCAGATGAAAGTTACAGAAAATTGAAGACTATGAAGATCCCCTCTGTAGAAAAGTGGCAAGAATTCACAGATCTGCTGTGAATTTAATGGATAAAAAACAGGAAATTCACTTAGAAATTCATTTTTTACTATTACCTCAAATGGTAAAAATATAGGGCTAAAGTGCACAACAACAATATGTTCAAATTAGAATAATCAGTTCTATTTTTTCTTGTAAAAAGGTAACAACTTGCAAATTTTTTTGCAGTTGTCCCCCTTTTTAAGTTTTCTTTCCTATTTTTTATTAAAACATTATCTCAATTCCTGAGATATTTTGTAAACATTTTTGTATAAATACTTCAAAATTCAAAGTATTCAGTGTGAATAAAATTTCTCAAGACAACTATAGTTCGTGCTCTCTACTTGGCATTTTAATGTTTTCTACTTTGTTCGTGCTCTCTACTTGGCCATTGGCCTGTGGGTGATATGGAGTTGTAATCTTGTGATGAATGTGGTAGTTTTGCAATGTTTCAGCTAATTTATTACCTACAAATTGTGGTCCTCCATCTGTGATTATGTCCCTTGGGAGACCATAGCGCACAAAGATTTGGAAAAGAAACTGTACTATAGAGTCCTCTGTAGCTTTTGAAAGTGCCTCTCCTTCGACCCACTTAGTGACATATTCGGTTGCAACTAGGATGTATGTTTTTTGGTTTGAGGGAGGACTAATAGGGCCAACAAAATCAAGTTCCCAACGTTCAAATGGTTCAATCACTAGTTGAGGGTTCAAAGGAATTTCATCAGATTTCCCAGGGCATCCTGCCCTTTGGCAGCTATCACAGGCCTGCACGAATTTTTTGGCATCCTTAAAGATGGTAGGCCAGTAATATCCTGTTCATAAAACCTTATGGGCAGTTCTACGGTTCCCAGTTAGATCCCCTTCTTCAATATTCTTATCTATAGCTTAACGATTCTTAGGTGCTCTTTTGCTCAGATTCCATCCACTCCATCAAATCAAGCCTATACATAGCCTTAGAAGGTCACCTATCTTGCCCTTAGCACATTTGCATCTCTGAGCCTTATTTCTTAGTTCTGCTTGCCTAGAGAGTTGACTCCATTGCCCAATATTCTGGTAGATCCTTCTGGTTTACCTTGAAATCTCTTTATTCCCACCAATCTTTTAAAATCAAACCCAAATACACTATCATAGCTAGCCCAATATTTGTTACTAAAACAAAGCTAAATCATACGGAGAGATCCCTCTCTAGAGTTCAAGAATGCTAGATCTTGAATTCCCAAAGTGGTTCTTGGTTACCCCTGGTGTTCTTAACTACAAAAATCCCTATCCCACAACCTAAGAATTACTAGGGTGATAACAGGCCTTGGGGGTATTATGATCCTTGGAGGAAACTCCCACAGCTAGAAGAGTTGACAGAGAAAATTGGATCGAGTACAAAGGTGTGGCAAGTGGGTTTTACCCTGTACCAATTGTTATGATGCATATATGATGTGTATTACAGTTTATCTTATAATTTTGTTGAAGTAGCATACAACAACTTACATAGTGATATGAGAACCACTCTCTAGAGTATACATCGATTTTGTACACATGGCTTTTCAGTTGCTTTTTAAGATATATCATTGGTGATGATCACATGATTATATAATGAACCATTAAGTTGAACTATAAAATTATTCCTCACAACACACACACACACATATTGATGAATTAATAATTTTTCTCATATAATTTTTTTAATCTATTTTGAAAAAAAAAATTATATATAATTATTTCTAAGAAGAACAAGAGAGAATTCCTTACCATATCTTCGTAAAACATATAATAGCAAGAAAATTAATCTATTGAAATTTCATTTCCAAAAATATTCATGGAGTAAAATGAATATTAAAAGGAGATATTCATGGATTTACCTATAACATCACCTCATAATTAAGAATGTAAATGTACAATATTGATGATACATAGGTTAGGAGAAAATTAATCTATTGAAATTTCATTTCCAAACATATTCATGGAGTAAAATGAGGATTAAAAAGATATATTTATGAATTTACTTATAACATCACCTCATAAAAGTGTAAATGTACAATATTGATAAAATTTATTTATATATGATAAATAATAAACCTTTATCTCTCATGTATCATATAATCTTATAAACAAACAATTGCACCGGGGGTGCAATCCTCAAAACTTTTAAACTGTCTAATGTATATGTACCTATTTAAAGTATTCGGGGCCCACATTACAAATGCCCAAAGTGAAATATTTGCGCATATGTCATATATGAGCCAATGGTTTAAATAACTATCGGGCGGTGAAACAAAACTTATAACAAAATATTAATAAAACTATATCATACGTCAGGACTTCAAAAAAAATAAACCCGATTTCAATCACAAATTCGCGTTCCAAAATAGCCTGCTAATGTCACCCTAATTTGTGACGCGAAAACTTCATAGAATACGCCATATAAAAATTCGGGTCCGTTTTTTGGCTTTTCGTATGGAGGAAAACAGTGACGCGAAAATCAAATTAATTCCGCCCTATAATGTTTTGGGTCCGGAATTCCACAATGCAGATGAGCCAAAAAATAACGCGATCGAATCGCCTGCTTCGATGTGGATGGATGATTTGATCTGTGGTCTGTGGGACCACGTTCTTCTAAATTAAAAACTCTCGCTTTTACTATTAAATTGCTCTGTTTCCAAAACAATACAGCGCTCTGTTTTTAAGTGTGCAGGGACTGTGATTTCAAAACCAAAATTGACTGTTCATCAGTTTTAGAAAGCGGTTGTTTGACAGAGCCATTCAAACAGATTTAGAAAGCGGCCAAAGGATAGGGTAGGTAGTTGAAATTAATATTTCAACATCCCTCATTCACTGAGAATACCCTCCTTGGTGCCTTCTTCATCGGACTACGATGTGTTCATCAACAGTCGTGAACCCGATGTCCGTTTCTTCGCCAGGCATCTTCACAACAGTCTTGTTTCCAGAGGATTGCGAGTCTTTCTCGACAGCATAGAATTGCAGGCTGGAAAATCCATACCTTCACAAATCAAAGACACAATTAAATGAGCCTCTCTCATTATTACTATTTTCTCTCCAAATTATGCGCAATCGCAAAGGTGCCTCCATTAACTAATCCTCGTGCTGCTCTGTAAGCCGACCATTTTTACAAAGGCATATAACTATCGTTTATTGCATATAAGTGTCGTTATACCGACGACGGCCAGAGCGTCACTAACGGATCCCTCTAAATGTCGTAATTGTGACACTTAGACATTGTGTCGCGAATAAAGCATCGCTATTGCAACGGCTGCCTCCAAACATCGCAATTGCGACACTTAGACATTGTGTCACAATTGCGACGTTTGGAAGCAGTTGTCGCAATAGCGACACTTTGGGGCATATTTTCGCAATTGCGACGTCTTCCTTCAAACGTCGCAATTGCAACACTTTGTCTAAGTGTCGGTATTGCGACACATTTTTCTAGACGTCAGTATAGCGATGGTTTCGGGCAGGATTGAAAAAATTTGGGGAAATTTCCGACATTTGGTCAAAAGTGTCGGAACCAAGTGTCGGAATTTCCGCCAAATGTACTAGTGTGGAAGGTGGTATCATAGCAAAGTTAATTATTTCCCAAAAATATTGAAGGTAGTTTGGTACAATGTTCCTGACATGATAGGTGATTTGAGGAAATATTCTATCAATGGAGGTAGAGAGAAATGTTACAAAAGATGAGAGTAGTGGTAAAATCAATGGAGGTAGAGAGAAATGTTACGAAAGATGAGAGTAGTGGTAATCCCTTATTTTGTTTGATTCATCAGGTGCTTCAGAAGGTTGAAACCGATGGAAGAAGAATGGATTAGTTGGAGATGTGGGTCGGGGAAATTGTTTCATTGATCCATGAGTAGGTAGAGATGATTGTTGTGTTGAAGAAATCATTAAGACAACACTCACCCGATTCTTAGGTCAAGGTGAAGGAAAAGGAACCAGATATGTGCAATGGTAAGAGATGTGAGAAAGTGACTCATAATTTCTGTTGGTATGTGGATCAACATCTTGGATGGATTCTTGCGTGCTTAGAGGAGGAAAAGGTAGGATTTTTTGCTACATATTTTCAAGGAATGTGAAGCTCTGGTGGAGGATTAGAGCAACAAATATTGTTTCTTGTCACATCCATATGATGGAATCACTACATGGTAATAGATGAAGGAAGCCTTGTACATGTACTGTGGACCAAGATATTAGAATTCAAATGAAAGGAATAAGCTTAGGAGTTTGAGGTATATTGGTAGCATACAAAGTTGTATATGTGAGTATTTGGAACTCATGTTGGAGATTAAAGATCTGTCAAATGGATATAGGCTTCTTAACTTCATGGTAGGTTTGAAGCCATGGGCACAGACATAAGTGAGAAGGAAAAATGTTCAAATTATTTTAGAAGCTATCACTACAATAGATAAGCTCTTGGATTTCCATGAAAATGGGAAGATATAAGGGAAATATGACGGTGGTGTTAAAGGCAAGAAGAAGGTAGATAAGGGAAAATGGAAGTCTTTGAAGGAAGACATGTAATGAAGTTTATAGGAAGAAATATAAGAATATTTATGAATGTTTTTACTCTTTGTGTAATTTCAAATTATAACCTTGTAATATAATAAGAAGAACAAGTTGATTCTATGAGATTGTAGATTCCATCAATGGTAAAAGTGAAGAAGTTGTAGGTCTAGGTGCACAAATGAATTGGTTGAACTAATGCCAAGGCATCAACTTGGAAATTTTCATCCTCACCTATGGTAGAAGAGTAAAAGGGATTGAATCCCATTTACAATCATTGTTTATTTTTTAGATATGTTGTTCGAGTGGAATGAGATTATTTAAATTGCATATTTTTACATCCATTAACCACTATGGTGGAAGAGTAAGAGGGAATAAATCCAACTAGCTACATTCATTTTTTATTTGTCAAATATTTTTTTGACTGGTAGTGAGTTTATGTAAATTTTATATTTTGACATCCAATAACTATGGATTTGATCCAAGTGGATGTCAGTAAATCACCATGTTAAATATTTTTTTTTTATTGTTGGTAGTTTACAAGCACATGGTTTTCGTAAACCATGGTATATCAAATGTGGAAGAAAACAAAATAAAAATCTAATTCTACAATTATTTTTTACCATACACAACCATTCATTAATTTTCACCATACAGATTTATGTTATTCAACCATGGTTTTTTGTAGCTCATGTTATTTGAAATATAATGAAAGTGCATGATTTGTGTGAAAAAGAACCTTCAAGTAATATAAATTTGGACCTTCACCATTGTAAAATCCATGAAGTTTCTCATTATCTTCTTATGACATTTTTAGTATTTAATAAAAATAATTAAGCTCTTTTCTTGTTCTCAAAAACCTTTCGGAGGAAAAAGTGTAAATGTTTACCATATCTTCCGTTTCAAGTGGATGTTCCACCCATCATTATTGACTAGTAAGAAAACATTGGATAGGGTAAACATCTACACAATTTTCTCAAAAACAAAATTGACAATATGGATAACTGTGGAAATATCCACTCTAAAAAAACTCTTTTCTTATTATTTTTTCCTCTATATTATTTATTTCATCCACTTGTGATGTTTTCTATTGTCAATATTTAGTCTCATTCCTTAGAAAACCCATATAAATGGTATCATAGAAATTTATCCTTTTCATTTCCCAATGCATGTCCTTGACAAGACACGATATAGAGAGTATAATGTCAAGCTAGTTTTACTTGAGGGAAACTACTCTCACCAACCCAAGCAACCTCACATGGTAGAAAAAAAGAGGAGTGACAAAGCATGAAATCCTATCAAGTTTTCTCTCAAGGAAGCACTCACACAATAGAGGAATGAGATTATAGATGATTTCACTTAGATCCTTCGACAACTACTAACAATAGCTGAGGATCATTCAACAAGAAGAAATTTCAATGGTATGATACCCTTCAAGGTGCAAGTTAACTTTGATATTCCCTTATTTGAAGGCCAGTTAGATGCAAATGCTATACAAAAATATTTGAACATGCTCGAAGGTTATTATTCTATATATATATAAAAAAATTAGTGAAAATATGATTTTTCACTCCTTAAAAATCTCCCCCATGCTATATATTAGTGGGAAGATTACTTGGAGGCATACATAGTGGATGGATTTATGTCATTAAGGAAAGAACTCACTTGGGCACAATTTGTGGATTCCCTCAAGGAGGAATTCTACCTTTTGGGGTATAATGATGATTAGTACATAAAATGGACCGCTTTACAATAAGAGAGAGACCAAAAAATGTCAAGATACAACAATATTTTCCATACCTTGCACTCAAAATTGGTTATTAGAGACTTCGAGCAACACCAATTTTCGAAGTACCATAATGGTATGCATAAGTACATCCAAACAAAACTAGATTTTCTTAACATATCCTCACTGGGAGCCACTTATCCATATGTTTTCAAACTAGAGAAAATATTGGAGAAAAGGAATGAGCAATATTTTGGGTCTACAAATCCCCTATAAAAAAATACTATAAAAGGAGGCCCTAATTTAGAGAAAAAGGGAAAAATAAAAGAGAGCCAACCTCAAGATAACTAGCCTACGTTGCAAGAAAAGAATGGTAATGGGAAGTAGAGGGAAGCTAAACCAGTGGTTTGAGTTCCACAAAGCCCCTAACACAATAATGATGGATGCTACCTGAAAAAAACATTATTGGTTGAAATTAAAGTGAAAAAAAGACTATCTTTCTTATATTTTGATTCAAAACATGATAAAGAAAATTTGATCATTAATGCATACCCTAATGTTACCATCTTGAATGTGATGATCCAATCAAGAGAGTTAGAGGATCATGAAAAGGGGGAGTGTTTATTTCATTTATAGATGTGGGTAAAGGGGACCCAACTACATTTCATTATTGATAGTGGGAGCCAAAAGAACCTGATCTCAACTACGTTTCTCAAGAGATTGAATTTGCTGATAATGTCACATCCCCAACCATAAACCGTTAGTTGGTTGAGCCGTGGATGAGACCTTTGTGTCAACCATTTGTCCTACAACATCAAGCCCTTCAAATATGAGGTACTTTGTGATGTTTCCTCACTCGAATTTTGTGATGTTATTTTAGAACAACCTTATATGTGGAAACATCATTTCATTTATGCATCTATGGCCACCATATGCATCTATTTTGTAAATTCAAAATTCATTTTCCCTATATAGTATTAAACCTCCAAACAAAATAATCAACATAATCCTAATAAAGTAAACAATGTGTTCTTCTAAGAAATTTTTAATATGTTTTCAAAGTTTTCTCCTTGAGCTCCTTTTCTTGCTATATATCTCTCTCTTCATTCATTCGACAACACAGCAAAATTTATTAGCTCCTAAATAAATTACAGTGACATTAAGTCAAGAAAAAATGTAAGTTACAGAGAATGAACAACACACTAAAGTTTCATTGCATAATTATGGTCATCAAATCAGTAGAAAAAGATATGAAAAAAAATAGTGTTTCAAATTAAAGAATGTCTCCTCATTGATGGCATGGAGAGCGAATTCTAGTATAAGAATTTTATGAATAGTTCACAGATGAATCGTCAAGTCATAGAATAATTCAAATGTAATCAATATCATGTGCTTCATTAGATAAATATTTAAATTTTTTTTGGGTGAATCCATGAAGATGGGTGACACTTTCATGAGAAACGCACTCAAAAATCTCAATCTCCCACAAGTTCGGTCAAACTTTAAAAAATTTGGCCAAATTTTTAAAATTAATTCGACCAAACTATTTTTGTTGTTAACCAAACTTACTGTGTCGTTTATATTGATGAAAATGTTAACCGGATTTTTGGTCGGAGGCAGAAAAAAACTGACCTTAAAAGTTCTGCCAAACTAAAAGTTTGGTCAGAATTTTAGTTCAGCTAAAAATTTTTCAAATAAATAAAACAGCCCACATATCGCAAGAAGTTTTTGATCAGATTTATGTTGCACTACCATTGGAGAGTGCTGCGAGTTTTCAATTTTCTGTTGGTAGTGACTGTTGTAGAGGGTTGTTTAGATGTGTTTTTCACTTTGTGCTGATCTTGAACTAGCAGGGACCAGCATGGGAGCAAGCAGAGGTAAAGGTGAGGTTTTTGTTGTTTTCCTTATGCTTTTTTTGTTGTGTTTGCAGATGCTAATTTCATTTTTTGCTGTGTTTGCAAGAATTTTGTAGGATTCCTAGGGTCTGCTATGCATCCTCGGTGTGCTCATTCTTCCACCTCGTCTTCTTCTCTGCCTCCTCAGCGTGCTCTATCTCCTTGTGTCCTCAATTCTAGGTATCCTTCTATTTTCAAATCTGTCTGCATATCATTATTCTTCCTGCAAATGAAAATGAAATACGTATTAAAAAACTGTTGTATTCTATTGTTTTCAAATCTGCATACAAATCATTATTCTATTTGCAAATGAAAATGAAAATACTAGCTTAGAAGCATTAGAATTGTAGGCCCATTAGGTCCATTTAGATTTGGAAGGAAAGCAACTCGAGGGAGGACTATTATAGCCTTTGTTTATATTTGAAAGTTAGCTTATGGATAGACCCTTGATAGAGCATCCATCTACTCTAGCCCGATTAAGTTCCAAGAGACCACTTAAGTTTAGGCCATTCGATTCAACTTTAGGACAGCCCAGAGAATGAATGAGGAGCTACCCAGGCAGCCGAAAACACCTATACTTGGATCTACCCAGTTTTACACTCATTTTACTTGAGGTACCCAACTAGATTAGTTTAGATTGCCTTCAAATGAAAATGAAATGTGTATTAAAAGTAAACAAATCATAATTTCTGAAGTTGAAGCCACTAAATGGAAATGAATTAAAGAGTAAAATTATAAAGGAGTCATCTCATTAGAACATCATGGATACGTAATTTCTTCATTACAAGAAAATTCCAAGATTTTTAAGATGTAACATTTACAAACTATGAAGCGATTGGAAAATTCCAATTTGAGTTTCAAAAGATAAATAGAAACACAGAAGCAGGAAATGGAATAAAAGGATGACATTCGAGTTTCACTAGAAAATCTAAATGAAAAGGTGGCAGATTATGATGATGAAATGTTGGCCTGTAGATCACCTGCCAAGGTATATGCACTGTACCTAAGGGAGTAGTGGTTTCAATTTTGACAGGGAAGAATTTATTATTCTTCTTTACTTCATCTCACTCTAATATGGATTGTATCTACACTCTGATGTTTAGTAAAGGAGATTCTGGTATTAATTTTAACTCGTTCTTCACATCCCTCTTGGGTTGCATTCCCTTGGGATCCTGGAACACTTCTCTGTATGCCTGTCAAAGTTCTTCCAAATACCACTTTTTTTTCATACATCCTTCAAAGGATGGCTTCACACCTATTGAATCGATTTTTGGCTCTGTCTAAATAAAATAATTCCATACTTCTTGCTTATCACATATTTAAGATGTAATTATTTATACGGTAACTGTTGTGGAAGGGTTCCTATTATGCCACTATGTAAGCTAGAAAGTAGCTTTGTATAGGGGAGTTGGCATTTTGTGAAACTTCAATTGTTGCGACTGACTACTTACTATGGCTGCTAAATATTATGGTTGTGGATAAGGGTTATGCTTCTTTCTTATTCAATCTGTTTGGGTGAGTTTCAAAGTGATAGGTGGATTAAAAAATTGTTGTATAGTTCTCGAAGTTCCTTTCTCGAAAATGAAATACGTGTTAAAAAACTACTATATATTTCTCGATGCTCCTTTCTTGATATGAGAGTGAGATCAGTGAATATACTACCATATTGAATAGGTTAACTGTAATACTACAAATATTGATATCAATATGTAACCTTATATGGGAATTATACTATTTCGATAGCTCTTTATCACACATATAGCATGTATAATATAGGTATATCATAGCTATTACATTGCACTCTTCTTATCATAAAAACTTGTTGTTATACCTTAATCATAGTCATAATTAGTAAATCAATATGACTATAATAAAAGCTTAAACCTTTTCAGCATGTTGCACCCTTTCAGAATACAACCCCCTTTCAGAATACCCATTCAAGAGAATATTGTGAGATTAATCATACATATGGCAACCCTCCACAACAATGTCTTGTCTTGTATAAGTACTAATCAATTCTACACATTGTATTTTGTTCTTTTTTTTGTGCAAGTATGAATAGTATAAATAATTGTAGGGCTTTGGACTGACTAGCTAAAATGATGGAGATAACCTTTTTCCAAGTGGCAAACAACTCACCACCCCAGGAAACCATGATACTTATTATACTACACATATTTCTTAATCATATATGGCCGAAATAGTTTTTTGGAACCTCCCTAAGGATGCTTAATGCAGTGGACCAATCTATTGAATCTACTTAAGGCTGTGGTATGTCAACACACCTTTTCTGTGACCGTTGAAGAGTGGAAGGACAATCTGAACCTTCCCTGCGGCTGTTGAAGAGTGGAACCTTATATAGGTATCATATTATTTCTATAGATCTTTATCACACATATAAAATGTATAATACGGGTATATCATAGATATTACATTCCACTCTTCTTATCATAACAACTTGTTGTTATACCTTAATCACAATCATAAGTAGTAGATCAATACGACTGTAATAAAATCTTAAGCCATGATGCTTGTTATACTACACATATTTCTTAATCATATATGGCCGAATAAGTTTGTTGGAACCTCCTTGAGGCTGCTTAGGGAAGTGGACCAGTATATTGAACCTACCTGAGGATGTGGTATATCAACACAAATTCCCTATGGATGTTGAAGAGTGGAAGGACAGTTTGAACCTTCCTTGTGGTTTTTGAAGAGTGGCAAGGCAGTCTGAACCTTCCCTGTGGTAGTGGATCTGCAAGGAACAATTTCCTGGTGATAGTTATTCTAATCACAGAGCTCCTATTTTTACTAATCACATATCCATAATAAAGGATCATCTGGCTCATGGTCAAATCATATTAGCGTTACATAAGAGTAACATCTCATCATCAATAATGATTTTATCTGTACATATGAAATATTCATTAAACAATTAAATTAAAAAATAGAGTTTGAATGAAATTTAAATTAATAAATATGTATAATTTAAATAATACACATGACATATATATACCTGTTGATTCAACTTCTTCACTTGAGTCTCTTTCAACATCTTCAACAACATCAACAATCATTGGTTCATTAACTTTTTTCACTTTCTCTTTAAACATTTTAAATCTCATCATCAATATTATGAAAAATATCTCTCTCTGTTTACATTCCAAAATATTTTTCAAATTATTTTACAAATTCAATTTCACAATACACTAGTTAAATTTAAAATATCATTTATAATATTTTCATTTACATATCTGCTTCAAATTCTAGTTGAGATTGATTTACCCTTTCAATATTTAAGCGCTTTTCCTTCTTTCATTTGTAATAGTTTCTGAGTATTCTCTACGAGCCTCAATGTCTCTTATTCGATCATATTATCTATTGAATTTTTTTTTATTTCCCCATGATAATTCAACCTATGTAGATTTTTGAAATCCAAACCAAAAAAATCAATTTCAAAATCCTGCAAAAAAAACTCACTTTCAAAATTTAGAAAAAATAAACTCATCTTGAAAACACCACAAAAGACTTACTTTAAAAAAAACTCACTTTAAAAATTCAGCCAAAAATATTTACTTCAAAGAAAAAACTCACATTAAAACTTCAACGCAAAAGACTTACTTTAAAAAAAACTCACGTCAAAAATTCAACCCAAACCACTTGCTTTAAGAATTCAGCCTAAGAAATTTCCTTTAAAAATTCAGCCCAAAAATTTTCCTTTAAAAATTCAGCCCAAATAATTTCCTTTAAAAATTCAACCCAAAAGATTTATTTTAAAATATCAATCCAAATGAGGAAAGAGTGCAAAAGTAATCTTTCAACTCTGTTTATTTATATCATTCGGACAAGAGATTTTTTTTGGAGGGTCACATCGTTCATTTTTGCGGCCAATGGAAAATATCGACACATTTTCGACCAAAATTTAAAAAAAAATCGATGAATTTTAAATTAATTCAGAGGAATTAATTTTATGTTTAGTTTAACAGGTCTCGACGACAAACACAAGTTCAGTCGAATGTGTTTTTAGTTCGATCGAGCTATTTTAACCTGCAACTGTGCAACAACTCGACTCTGATCACCTTTCTCCAAGTGCAGAATGGTTAAACTCCATCAAATTTGGTGAATTTACTTTCGGAACCAATACCAACATTTGTAGATTTGAATCTACTTTCAGTAGTTATAAATTTTATGGAACTTCATAGATATTTGCTAATTTTAATTAACTTTTTAATAAAATGTGTGCAAAAAAATTCTGAAGGTCATTATGATTCAGTGAAATAAAAATTTTGTATATTCCAAAATACACTGTAAACAAATATGAAAAATTTATGGTTCATTACAATAGTCCATCTTCTATAATGTATATTTTTTATATTTTTAGTTTTTAACTAATATGTTGAGAAATTTGACACTATGCTAAGCATATTCAAATTATGTAGTTTTTTCATATTGGTTCAATTCAAAAAAATCTAGAAATTATGATATGCATCAGTTGGTTTCGTAAATATAATGAGATCGAAGTAGAGTCAGTCTAGATTGTTGAAACACATTATTTTTTCAAAAATTCCAAGTTAACTAAGAATACACTAGTGCCAAAAAACATGACTTTTTATGAATCCCTTGATTTTTAAAGAACACACAGTCAAACAATTGCTAAGTTGACATATCAAATGTGAATAAAAGAATTCCAAAAAATAAGTAGTAGAAAGCTAATAAAATTTCTAACAGGTTTTCTTTTTACTGTAAAATGAAATTCTAAACAAAAAAATTCTCTGACTTATCGAAAGTTGAATAACTTCTAAAAATGATATTTTTTCTCAAAAAAGGGAAAAAAGTGTAACCAAACATCACATTTTCAGAATCATCAAGAAGTTTTAATACCCTCTCACAATAGCTGCAATAATATCCATTAGGTCATGCATTCAATAACCATTCATTTTACAATCAAAACATGATAATAACCATAACTCTAATTTGTCATAAAACCATTCTTATAACCATAATAATAACAATGATAGAACAACCATCAGATCCAGATCATAATAAGTACATTTACTCATAAAATATAAGAGGAAAATAGATCTTATTAACATATGAAAAAACCAACCAAGTCAAGGACTTCCACGTACCACCCGACCATAGATTGGGTTGAACCAAATATTTCTTTCAGCCAGTCACCCCAGTGCCATATTTCAAGCATGAATGTGGGATCTCATGGGATAAACCAATGCATAAACAACCAAGGAAACCCAAAGTCTAAACCATCTCCACCCTCACACTACTATGATCTCACCTAATCTGATCCCAAGATCAAAAAACCAAACCAAGCTTGGATGCCTCAAAATCCCTTCACCATCCCTTAAGGAACTTTCCTATCTACACCCACAAGTTGAGCGCTTCCCAGAGGAAACCATGTCCACCCCCAACCCTTGGGATTTTATTGAGACCACCTCACCATAATCCAAAACCTTCTGAAAATCCAAAGCTCAACCAAGAATGAATCCCATCACCCCATGGCTATCCAGGAATTGGAAAGGAAAGGTTGAAACCACTGTCAAACCCGACAAAACCTGTTATCACTAATAAAATTTAATTTTGATTAGGAAAGTCATTTAGTATAGGATACATTGTCTTCGAAAATTAATTCATGAACTTGATGAAATGTAATGAATGGGTCATTATCCTAAGTTTAAAGAGTCCCACTTGTCATGTCATTATGGTCAAATATATCAAAATTCACCAAAACTCTACATGCATTGGTTTAGAATTTGTTTTTAGCCACATGTCTATTTTTTCCTGAGTCCGCAGCGAATTCTATGCAAAACAGGTGATTTTTTCTACGAACTCACTTGACAAGTTCGTAGCGAATCTGCCAACTTTCTAACTGAATTCGCTACGAACTCACATTTTTTACAAGTCATATGGGGATCGATGAGTTGTCATTTTTTAATGGTTAGGAGTCAGTATGTCACCTTGTGCCTACCTATTATGAGTTTTTATTCAGTCTATGATGTTATCGCACATAAATTTTTAGTTTTTGATGGATAGGGTCATCATAAGCTTCACCATGTCTCATTAGGTTAGATCATTCATTTGATGAGAAATTCACTTAATCATGTTTATTATAGTTCATAGACACTTCATTAGTCTTGTAATTAGGGTCGTATCAACAATAATCCACCTTGGGTTCATTTTCATAGTCATAAAAATTTTAAAAAAGAACCACTAGCAATTTTTACACATTTTCGTAGCGAATTCAGTGCAAAATAGGTAGATTTCGCTACGAAACTGGCTAATAATTTCGTAGCAAATATGAGGATTTCTTTGTTTTTTTTACTTTTGAGCAGTCAACTTCAAGGATAGTTTCTGGAAAAAAATGAAGCATTTTAAGAAAATGAGAGAGGTTATTGTCGCGCACTTATCATATAACATTAACCTCTTTCACTTTTCTCAAAGGTGCTACAAATTTGGAGATTCATAGATGTCTTTCGGCTCTATTTTCAGAATGCAGAATTTTCTTGTTTTATACATGTTTTTAGAATTTCTATTCTGGACAACTTGAGATGTTTTTCAAAAAACCAAGAGAGGTGTTTCTTCAAGACATACTGAACTACAAAAAATTCCTTCAGTTTTGAAATATCTATCAAGGATAGGGATATAAGAGCTCATCTTGGAACCCTATTTTTTCAGGAAAAACAGAGTCATTTTAGTGATGAATAAACTTGATAAAGGTGAAAATGATGTTTTTTTGAAGAGCGTAAGAGGAAAGTTTGCATGATCATATTTCATTATATCACTTTACAGACCTACAGATAAAATTTGGAAGAAAAAGGAATATTTTGGAATTTTCTCCATTATCAGGTAGTTTCGTAGCGTGCTCTAGGCTTGAAGGCCAAAAAACGCTACAAAATTTCTAAAGATGCTTTTTTTCCTATAAAAACAAATTTTTGAAGATCCAAGGAGGGAGGTTGATGGTATTCCCTCATTTTGACATGAAAAAACAAAAATTTACCAGCAGAGATGGCAGAAGGACAAGACAAAGGGAAAAAACAACCTCGCTACTAAACTACTCTACAAAAATTTCTGTACATGACTGTTTTAGCAGTCAAATTCAAGTTTGATTTCAGAAAAAATGAAAAATTATTTTGGAAATATGAAAGATATTTTTCTTCATCAGAGGTCCATCTACAAAAACCTCTCTTAGTTTTTTCAAATTCATCAGGATTTGGAAATTATACATTCATCTTTGAAGCCTATTTTTCATAATTTTCACTAACCAGATTTGTGAAAAAATTGTAAAAACTCGACTTGGAGGAGGTCCAACTCAGCATCCACGTGGTATAATGACACATCATCACTCTATTACACTCATCAAATTAGTTGTTTGCAGTTGATAAGGGTTATTAAATTGATTTGTTGAACTATTAGTGAAATAAGAGTCCTTTTTGTATTCAAACTCTGCAAAACAGAAATATCCCTAGGAAGTCTCCAAGTGATGGAATCATGTTTGAAATAGGTCTCTAAGGTGGGAATTCGAAGCTAGCAAGGTGTAATATCATTTGTATGAGTCCTCATTCTATAAATGAGATAGTTTTAGAGTCACGAATGGTTGAGAGATGGTGACTTGACACTGGTACTATTGTAATTTCTGATATTAGTAACATAGATAGACTTTGTTTCTGCTTCACCTGAGATTCTTGGAATGTTTCAATGAGATTATATTTTATGCCTCTCTTTATCTTACTTACAACATCTTGAGGTTGAATTACTTGGAATTCATGTCACACATGCTCTGACTTCCTTTTAACATTGAGCTACTAAATATTTTTGTGTGTTAGTATTGTCCTTCCATTGAAACAGTAAAAGCCTCAGCTTCCACAAGTAGATTCATTTGTCACTGAATTCCTTCTTACTGACTCCATGAGCCCAATGGTAGTGAAATCTATCCCATTTTTCACTTGCAATAAAATAAATTAAGATACTCATAGAGTTAGCCATCTGATTTACGACCTAATTGGGAAAATCATTAGATAAATTGAGAGAGCCCTCTCAAACTGGAGAGGCTAATTTCTAGTTTCAAGTGGTTTGAAAGAGTTACTCCAATTTGACCATTGAAGCAGCCCAAAAAGACTCAATTTGGTGATTTTATATGACATTATTATCAATCATTACATCACTATCATTTTGTTTTCCTCTCCCACCTTCCTTTCCTTATGCAGCCTTCATGCATCCGAGCCTAATCACTTACCTTTTAAATCCTTATTAGCTTATTTTGCCACCTTTTACCTTCTATATAAGTATAGCTCTAGATGTTTTCATAGGTTAGTTTCCACCATGTGTTAACAAATTGCTTGCTGTCATATACAATTTTTGCAAGTGTCAACTTTCAAAGAAGGCAACATTGTTTTGGAGGAGATGGCACTGTATAAGAACACCAAAAAGGGAGGTTAAGTGGTCAAGTATGAACCTATAGACATAAAATTGGTCATGGAAGACCCTATTTTTGTAGAGGCCTTCATCAAAGTTGGTTGCATGAGATTTTTTCAGAAGTTACAAGAGGATTTTTGTATTTTTTGACTATTTGAGCAGTCAACCTCAAGAGACTTTTCTGGGCAAGCGGAGATGAATTCTAAAAAAATGAGAAATATTATTGTCAAACACAGATCAAAGAACATGAACCTCTTTCACTTTTCTCACAGGTGCCACAAATTTGGATATTCAAAGATGTATTTGGGCTCTATTTTCAGAGTGTGTTTTTTCCTGTTTTAGACATGTTTTTCAAATGTAGAATCCAGACACTGGCGATGGTTTTCAAAGAACCAAGAGAAATTTTTCTTCATAACAAGATTATTTCCAAAAACCTCCTCCAATTTTGCAACATCTATCAAGGATCGGTAGATAGGATTTGACTTCTGACCCCTATTTTTTAGAAAAAGAAAAAAAAACAACATTTCCATTTTTAATGGAAGATGAACCACGTGCTGCTCCATGAAGAAGGGTAAGATATTTTTTGAACCATTTTTTCCCTCTCAGACTTCATTTCATTGTCTAATACAGTATTGTACATGTTTTGGGAGTTGGGAAGTGAAATTTTCAAAATATGCAGTTTATCAGGCAAGTTCATAGTGTACTCCAAGCTTGAAGTCGAGTTTTCTCTACGAACTCATTGTAACTTTCCTTAAGCTTTAATTTATTCAAAAATTATATAAAAAATATGTCTTAAGGAATGTATTTAGCTTATTTTTGCTAAGGAAGGATCTCCCACAGGCTTCCAAGCCATAAAGTTTTTAGAGGTAGCTATTTTCAATTTGCTACGGAAATTATGCTACAGACTTGCCTAGAACTTTGTTTTTTCCAGCAGTCAAGTTCTTCGGCCTTTTTGGAGGCATTAGATGCATTTAAGAGGACATGATATTATTGAGATGTCATTAGAACATTGGTGATTAAGACACTCAGCCTACACTTCATTAAATGGACAACTCATCAACTATTGTCACTTCATAAAGGGACATCACTTCACCTTTTCGAGTTCATAAGTTGACAGCACATCAGCAAATCCGATACATCAAGGCCTAAAGTTCAGGTTGACATTTGGCACATCAACATTGTTGTTGGGTTCGATAGACATTATTTGTATGGGTCATTTAAATTTTCTTGTTGATGTAATTATTAAGTGATAGACTCTTTTTTTATTACAAACTCCTCCAAAATAGAATATCCCTATTCATGATCAATGTAATAGATTTCTTTTAGGATTATATCTCTGGATTAGGATTCAAGAGTCTAGCCCAGGTGACAGACCCAATGTAAAGAGATCTCACTCTATAAATGAGAAGCTTTGATAGTTTGAATAGGTTGAATGATGTTATTTACACTACTACTATTGTAAACTTTCTCTGAGCAGTAATATACAGTGATTTTTGGCTCTTTATTCACCTGAGATTCATCTGATGTTTTCATGAGTACTTGTCCCATGTATCTTGTTATTTTTCCCACATTGATTTGATTTTTGATTACTTAGAATTCATGTTGATCATGCTCTAACTTCCTTCAACAATTAAACTACCGTGTATCTACGTGTATTGCCTTTTTCATAAAGCCATATATAGGCCTCAGCTTTCACAAGAAGAACCATTGTCACTGAGTTTCTTAACACTGACTCCAAAAGCCCAAATGTAGTGAATCATATACATTTTTCACCTGCAAATAAAACACATTTGAAACACTTTTTTCAGAGTTAGCCATCTGAGAGCCTGAATTACAAAATATTATCAATATATTTGAGAGAGCCCTCTCACGTTGAAAAGGCTAATTTTTAGCTAGAAGCTAGTTTGAAAGAGTTACTCTAGGTTGTCTAGTGGAGCAGCCCATCAATACCAACTTAGTGATAAAAAAACCCATGCCCATGAAAAAAAATGAACCAAATACACACATGCATGTACAATGCATGCTAAAACTAGTAAGGAAATCATACATGCAACTCAATACCTACAAAGTAATCTCATTGTAGCCTCTTTCATTAGAGAACTTTTGAGGTCTAAAATGGGCTTCCTAAGAAAAAAATACAACCAAAATAAAATTTATAAGAACCAATAGGATTCAAGATGATGATGTCAACCATGGGGGATGATTCACCTTTTTTGGGGTAAAAAATTAAAAACATTAAAGAATAATAAAATAGTAAAACTACTTTTTCAACTTATCTCCCTAAGGCTTTACTAAAATTTCGAGCGATAGTACTCATTGGATGCGAAATTTAATTCCTCATCCAAGGAGTACTCATGTTGCATACTTTCGATAGACCCTACTACAAGAAAAATAATAAATACATTAAAAAACATGATTGAAATTACGTTTTTAATGTATTTCTAATTTTTTGTGTAGTAGGGTCCATAGAAAGAATGCAACATGGGTACTCCTTAGATGAGGAATCAAATTATGCATTCAATGATTGTTCCTTCGCGAAATATGAGTAAACCCATAGGGAGACAAGTTGAATATACAAGTTCAAAAAGTAGTTTTTTCTTTTTTCCCTCTAAAATTTAATGATGTAATTTCATCTTAATTTATTATTTCCAATATTATTTATAATTTCCTTAGGAGGCCCATTTTAGACCTCAAAATTCCCCTAATGATCCAACTCTTCCTTGCTTGATCCTTACTTTCCTTTGCTTTATTGTCCTTCCTTATATTGTTTTTATTTCCTTTTCCCGATTTCTTGCTTCCTCCTCTTGGTGCTCTTATACTCTCTGAAACCAATTCCAAAGATAAACTAACAAAAGGCCCCAAATTTATGCTTTGATGCCTTTTTATTATTGATGTCTGCAATTTCTTCATTTTTCCTCTATTTTTCCTCTATTTTCCCTTCAATTTCATCCTCACATGCAACACGTGACCTTTCTTCTCCATTTTCTCCTATTTTTCTTCATTTTCATGAATAAATTCCAATAATTGTAACTTTGCCTTTCTAAATCCTTTGTCAATTTCCTTAGCCATACTAAACAACAAGTGATTCCCACTAAGTTTTTTTTCCCAACATTCAGCTTGGAATATGTGTCCCATGACCTTGTTATTATTTTTCATTGGATGTGAAATTTAATTCCTAATCCAAGGATTACCCATGTTGCATACTTTCGATGGACCCTACTACAAGAAAAATAATAAATACATTAAAAAACATGATTGAAGTCATGTTTTTCATGTATTTCTCATTTTTCGTGTAGTAGGGTCCATAGAAAGTATGCAACATGGGTACTCCTTATATGAGAAATCAAATTATGCATCCAATGATTGTTCCTTCTCGAAATATGAGTAAACCCATAAGGAGATAAGTTGAATATACAAGTTCAAAAAGTAGTTTTTTCTTTTTTCCCTATAAAATTTAATGATGTAATTTCATCTTAATTTATTATTTCCAATATTATTTATAATTTCCTTAGGAGACCCATTTTAGACCTCAAAATTCCCCTAATGATCCAACTCTTCCCTTCTTGATCCTTACTTTCCTTTGCTTTATTTTCCTTTTTTAGATTTTTTTTATTTCCTTTTCCTGGTTGCTTGCTTCCTCCTCTTGGTGCTCTTCTGCTCTCTGAAACTAATTCCAAAGATAAACTAACAAAAGGCCCCAAATTTATGCTTTGATGCCTTTTTATTATTGATGTCTGCAATTTCTTCATTTTTCCTCTATTTTCCCTTAAATTTCATCCTCACATGCAACGCATGACCTTTCTTCTCCATTTTCTCCTATTTTCCTTCATTTTCATGAATAAATTCCAATAATTGTCACTTTCCCTTTCTAAATCCTTTGTCAATTTCCTTAGCCATACTAAATAACAAGTGATTCCCACTAAGATTTGTTTCCCAACATTCAGCTTGGAATATGTGTCCCATGACCTTGGTATTATTTTTCCTTTATTAACTTTATTACATGAAATATTAACATGGGATTGTTAAATGTCAATCTTGGTACTAATACCCTATTCCACTCATAATGGATGGATTTTATTACTACATATTCCCACCATATGTTTTCTTGGGACATGTTGACAATCTTGACCCTTATGAACATTTGGCTCAACCAATAATTCATTGGAAAATATCAATCCTCTAATTCCCCCCTTGTTATCTTTCCTCCTCCTTATGACTTCTCATGGTCCATATCATATCAAGGCTTCACCGCTTTATCAACTTGTATTTAAACTATTATTACAATTATTCCATGTCTCTTTCCCATTTACATTTACATCCCCATATAGGGACCAATAATATAATTAATTACAATTACAACGTCAACAAGGTTAAAAGTGTTGGGGGTGTTATAACTTTTTTTGTGGGAAAAGAAGAAAATTTCTTTTTATAATCATATTTTTTTATTTATATCCTTTTATGTTTACTCAAATTTCAAGTGTGGGAACTCATTCGATGCATAATTATATCTTACATTCAATGAGTAACCACTCTTCATACTTTTGAGTAGACACACAATAAGAAAAATTGAAAATACATGAAAATTTGTGTTTCTTTCAATAAACATATTTTTTCATGTATTTTCATTTTTTATCGGTGTGGGTATGCTCAAAAGTATGCAGGGTGGATACTCGTTGGATGAAAAATATAACTCTACATCCAATGAGCACCCACACTTGAAATTTAAGTTCACCTATAAGTAGATAAGTCAAAAATACAATAAAAGTAGTTTTATCTCTTCCCCTTTAAAAATAGTAGTAGTAGTAGTCTAGGTGCTCTTTGGGATACCAAGTAGCATAATTTCATATTAGGGGAACCAGATTTCTCAATGATTTTTGGACTACATTCTGGGAGAATATTGACACAAATTAAGATATCTACAACATTTGATCCACAAATGATTGGGGAAACATTAGTCAAAAGGAATTTTGTATAATTTTTGAGGGGCTACAATCAAAATTATACAAATAATTGTAATGAAAATGTAGTCTATATATATCACTCTCAAAACAGAGTAGTCAACACTTCCATTGGTTAGTCTCCATTAGATTTCTTCTTTAATATTTTCACTTTCATCTTAGGATGCTATATATGGATAACAAGGAGGAGTGAGGGAGAAACCCACAAGGGATACATTAAGAGAATAAAAATTGTTAAGAAAATTAGGTAGATCCATTTGCAAGTATAATACATATTGAAGAAGTCACATGAAAAATTCAAGGCCAAAAATATCAACACAAAACAAATAATTCATTTAGAGTGGGAGATAGAGTATGGTTAAAATTTAACAAGGAAAGACTGTGGGGTCTTGATAAGAAGATCAAGGCTCTATGATACAATCCTTTTGATATATTAGAAAAAATGGGAGATAATGCCTACACACTTAGTATACTCCAAAATATGCATATTTACTCTATGGTGAATGTGGAAAATATCAAGCTCTATGAGCTTTCCATGTTGGATCAATAAAAGTAATAGGTCCTACCTTTTGTAGGGGACTTTGTTCTATATCCCTAGTTAGAGTTGACAAAGGACATAGTTTTGCGGAAGAGGTGTATAACTACAATATAGGGACAATGTGACCTTTGGTAGAATGGGTTCCACATGAAGAAAAATGGTATCCAAGGGAAAAGGTAGAGAATTTTTTTCTTGACCTCATTTAGTAAAAACATTTGGGTACCAAAACCTCCCAAAATGGGGAGATATCGTATAGATTATACAATATTATTATTTTTCATCTATCTCTATGCTTTTAGATTTGAAATTTGGAGGAATCAACTTGTAGGGTCATTTTTAGTAGTGGATCCTAGTTTGGAAACTTGGGGTATGAAACCTTTTGGATCCATTTAAAGAAACTAATTGATGTTTTTGGGTTAAAACTAAAACATGTGTTTTTATTCTATACTTGGATACCTTTCCAACAATTCAAGAATCACATAAATTAAACTTCATATGCAATAGTTATACCTCTAACAAGATGACCTATTTTGATTGATCATCGTGATTCAATAGGATGCCACATCAAACCCCATTACTCATGAAAAATGGGATAGCTATATGTGGACTATGAAGGAGACTCTAGAAGGGTCAAATTTTAAGTCCCCTAGTTGGATATCAGGTTCTATTAAAATTGGGACACTAGGAGGAGCAGGGGTTTCATTCTATTGGATTATATTTTTTTCCATAGTAAAGTGGAGAAATTAGGAGCATGAGTGAGGTTCCTGAGGTGTAGATTTATTGGTGATTGATGTGATATGAAGTCTTCTGTAAAATATGTGGTTTGAGGTTCAAACTCCCCTGTTTTACCTTATGGGACATGTGTGGGACATGTATGGTTTATCTAGAAGTTATATTCATAGTGGTAGAATCAACCCTATGTTTTGCGAGTATGAGACTAACCCGATTGTTGATTCCTCTATATACATTAAGAAAAAAACAACAAAAAATACCTAGTAATGTGAGTGAGAGATCATGACAAAGGGATTTATTGTTTTCTTTGTTGTGTGTTTGTATTTTCTTTGTTCTCTATTTTTCAAAATTTATCTATTTTGTGCATAAGAAAATTTTGGTAATTAAAAATTCTAGAATCTAAAGGAAATTAACCTTAATAGTATATATTTAAGTTGATTTTATCATATATGTTATGACGAATTGTCGAGTGGAATATCCATTGCAACTTATAGATCACACCAAGAAAATATAGTTGGGCTAAAGAAACATTATACAACACATTTACTTCCTAGTGACTTTATTATGTTTTGTTGCTTGTTTGTGTACGGATTGTCAAATACTTTGCCAAAATATGGAAATTTGAGGGATGTAACTACACACTATTAGTAACATAACAACCTTATCTTTTGGGGATGATCTATCAAAGTATCATTGTAAAGGGTAAGAGATATTAATTAAGTGAAATAAGCTATACATGTTCACTTGTTTTAACAATGACATAAACAATTTTCTTATACTTGAGATTTTATGATAAAGTTCAAACATGCTATTTTCATAAGTGTATGTTGCCTTTGAATCCAAAACATTTATAATTTCAAAGTTGTCATTGAATTTTTGTAAATGGGTATAATTTATTATTTGATAACAAATTTCATAGGATGAAATTTGCCTCTATGAGGCCATTCACTTGAGTGCTTTCCCTTATGAATGTCCCTTTCATAGTTGTATTGAACATATAATTTCCAATTTTAGTATCCATGACTTATCATTTCAAAAGCAAGGGTAAGTAAAGGAGTTCACCTTCAATGAGTTTCCTATAAAGATAGAATTTACATATGCTTGTTTCATTTATTTGGGTAAAAAGGACGATCTAGTCCCCAATTTCTAGTATACATCATTGTTATTTATAAATTATAAATAGTTGAAAGCTACTCTTAGTAAGTTTCCTTAATTGTATTTTAGGGAGTGCACTTATGATAAATTTGTTTTAACTTATAAACTTTTAAGGCACAAGTACATTACAACTTTGGGCATGTAAGATTCCATTTAATATGTTTGTTCTTATTAAAAACGATAATTTCAATCTTCTAATGTCCACATGTAGCGATAAGAACCAACTAAGTGTTGACATTGCAACTTGAATGTCGCTCAAACATCAAATAGCCAATGTGTATTTAACATCAATAAAGACTAGTGATGAAGAGGCCAACCATATGTCACATTTCTATCAATTATATGTCAAATTAACATCACAAAATTGACATTTAGAAGACATGATGCAATGAATATTATGGCATGTAGCCATAGGCTAAATGTTAATATATGTCGACTTAGCATCATATAAGTAACATTTATTGGACATATTTCACTAAAAACTTCGGACGTACATAACAAATATGTGCCAAACACATATTGAATATGCCTCCATTTAGTGATAGAACACTAATGTTGATTAGAATACCATTGTCTTGTATAGTGTTGGTTTGACATATCACATTTAATACTTTTAGTGTTATTGATTAAACTATACTTAGTTAACGTTTCATCAACATTTAGTATAATTTTTTTCAATGTTTATTTGACAAATATTGAAATAACATTGGATTTTGACCTCAAATATAGTAGTGATTCCCGTCATTTTGACATTAAATTCTAGCATAATAAAATCATTATTCTCTTAACCTAATCATATACCTTCTTAAATCCTTACCTAACATTTTTACTAACTAGTATTATTAGAAATTTTCCATACTTATTTACAATGTTTTAAAATCACCTTTAAAACAAAAATTATTTAATTCATCATAAATAATATTTTTTTTATGAATAGAACCAATAAAAAAAACATTATTAAATCACATAAATAAGTATTATAATTTTATCCCATTACCATTGCAATACTTGCTTTTTATTCTATAAAAAAAAATCATATAAAGGTTGCTGGATTGTTACCATAACAATTAAGCATTAAAATATTATAATAATTTTATATTATAGGTTATTTTTACTTAAACATAAATATCATATATAAGTTTCATTTTTTATAATATATAAAAAAATTTACAACCATATAAATGGTACTCATATTATTTCACCAATTAAGTATTAAAATGAATATTATTATAATTTCATATTACATGATATTTCTGTTTAAACATGAAATTCAGATATATATTTCATTTCTTACCATATATAAAATTACATTGATATAGATTTATGACTTGTAGTTAAATTTTTCCCATTTCCATATGAATGAACAACAATAAACTAGGAATGCATCTACCCTTAACGTAATACTCCATGTTGATGTTGGTGTCTCTGAATAGGAGAGTGGGCCTTACATTATTTATACATTATTACACCGTCATCTTCCCAAAAAACTATGAATGCATCTACCCTTAACGTAATACTCCATGTTGATGTTGGTGTCTCTGAATAGGAGAGTGGGCCTTATATTATTTATACATTATTACACCGTCATCTTCCACTTTTTGGGAAGTAATAAGAACATTATATTTAATGTCCCTAGATAAGTGAATTTTTAAATTTAATGGTGTAAGTATATCTAGTGTTAATTAGTTTGTAATATATTCATTTAATTAGTTTGTAATATATTCATTATGCAAGCTTGTTGAGAGGAAAAAAGCAAAGATGGATAGAAAAATCTTTTATAATTAAAAGACAAAAAAAAACAACATTGGGTTTAATAAAAAATGTATTTAATACAATACATTGGGTTTAATAAAAATTTATTTCATGAAAACTCCCATAAAAAGGATTTTGATATTGTTCAATTGCCATAGTGAGTGCATGAGGGTGGCATGTTTTTGTTAAAATCAATGATCATGATAGTTGTAAACCACATTAGTGTATTTTTAGTAATTTCTAAACCACATTTGTGGATTTGAATAGTTGTAAATCACATTATTATATTTTAGTATTTATAAACAACAGTGGTGTATTTTAATATTTTTAAGATAGCGAACCATGCTGAGCTCGAGAAGTGGATGCCTATAATCCAAAATGGGAAAATTGTGTTTCACCCACTATAGCTATTGATCAAATTAAAAATATTATGCGTGATTTGTTTTTGTTCTGTTATATATCCGTTTGTTTATCTCATTTGCCTTAAAATTTTATTAACATAATAAAAAATATTAAGAAAAAAATATTTCATATAACCTAAAATATTAAAAAACTATTTCATATATATATATATGCCCACGCTAGAATACGATCTCATTTGCAATTATTCCGACAAAATCTATGAAATAAACAAAATAAACTGGAGGATATTTTTTTAAAAGAAAATCTCATCAAAATTTTGGAATTATTCAACGTAGTTTATTTTTAAAATGTATTGAAAATTAATTTGAGTTTCAGTAGTTGTTATTTTTTAAAAATATGTGGAAAATTAATTTAGTTAAATATTATGGTTAAAGGTGTTTTACAATTTAGTATGAGAAAATATGGTAATAAAATGTTAAATCATTTTTAAGTTCTTTTTCATATATATATACAAATAAAATTTTAACAAATTAAATCAAATAATTAATTCAATAAATAAAATTTAACTATCAAAATTAGTTGAAGAAATAACTAAGAAAAACATTAGAGAAATTAAAAATATTACTATTATTTAAAAACAATAATGTAAATTTAAAATGAAATTAGTTGAAGAAATTACAGGAAAGCGAGTGAGAAATAAAAATATTATTATTGTTAAAAATATTACTATATTTAAAAGCAATAATGTAAACAATAATGTAAATTTAAAATGAAATTAGTTGAAGAAATTACCAGGGAAAGAGAGAAATTAAAAATATTATTATTATTTCAAAATAATAATTTAAAACTTAAATGAAATATTTAAATGTCTTTATTAAATAATATATTTTAATATAAATGTCTTTATTATATATGTAAACTTTAAATGAAATATTTAAATGCCTTTATTAAATTATATATATATATAATAGGTTTCTTTATTTGAGTTGATATGAAGGGTTGCTTCTGAGTCGATTTTGTAGGAGTATTTAAGCCGAATAGTTCACTATCTTCAATGTTGAACTTAAGCCATAATGTGACAAGGTATGGAGGCATACAAATGTATCTTTGATTTATCCTTTATAACAAATACCTTTCAAAACTAAAGAATAAAGATGCTGATGTGAAAATGCAATGTAATATCCATCGTAGATCTATACCAGATCTAACGGTCTCGTTGTACTATCTCACATTGCCATCTCTCGTCCTCATCGCATCACAACCAAAATACTTTACCTTGCGATGTCTTAATACTAAACTCTAAACCCGCCGATGTGCGATATGCGCTAGAGCGTTGGGCCGACACGTGGCTCTTCCCTTTATCGCATCGCAACTTTCAATCCTTACTGCATTGCAAGTTAGTTTGTTTAACTTGTGAAGTCCTTAACACATAAACTCAATAATTGTTGATTTGTGATGTGTGCTTTCATTCTCCGCCCGGCACGTGTCCACTTCACAACTTTCTCAACTTATCGCATTGAAACTTAAATCATTTACCTTGTGATGTGATCTCTGCCGTTAAATATTAAAACTTCAATTCTGCGATTCGATCCTCACCGTCCGATCGCCTTCTTTGGAAATCTTCTAAGTGTTTTCTGCCTTAGTCAATTTCTCTTCTTTCTATTGTCGTCGCCCTGCGACTCTGTTTCCTCCACACTACTCCTCCTGAGCTTTCTCATATTTGATATTCACTCCGAATTGGGATTATCACGCTTGCAGCACGCCTTACTCGCTATTTCAATCCAGAATACAGACCACCATTCTGTATTACTTCTTTGAATCTAGAATTTGTGATTTGTTTCTTAGTCGACCTATACACACATCCACTAGCTCCAAACTGGAATCACACAAATTCTACCCAGCCATTAAGTCCTTTATCGCTCATAAAGACTTATACATTCAATTTGAATTCACACCATGGTTTATTACACAGAACCATAATTTCTCATTTACAGATCACTCAGCACATAAAAGGATGACACGCAGTCACAATGAATTTGATTTCCTCATTAATTAAATAAATGAATAGATACAAATAAAAAACCCGTTTATAATCTAGCTTTGGCCTGATGTGCTTTACATGGCCCTTTTTCTCTTCCTCTCTCTCTATGCCCGTAGGCTTACAATTAAGTTTTTCTCTCTAAGAATATATCTCTCTTTTTTTTCCTCCCCTTGTGCCTTTGAGGCTTTATAAATATATACAAAAGGTTCTGTAACCAATTCTGGTTCAGATCCTTAATCTTCTCAACTAATTTCTAGGAATCCTCTAAGTCCTCAATTAATCCCTAAAATATCTTCTTTATACCTTGAGGATCTCAACATTCAACTAAATCCTAAGGATCCTCTTCAAATCCATAAAAACATGAACTACTTTCTAATCTAATATTTACAATATTTCAGAATATATCAGTCCACACTAATCCCTCATCAATCACTCATGTTCTCCTACATTCGAGAACATTTACAAATATGCCTCTCAATATTTAATTAAATCATATTCTAAATGTCTCACATAAATCACTCAAAGCATTGAAAATTACATCAATTAAATACTTAGGAAACTAACTCTTTTGAAAAACATAAGACCCCCTAGATTCTACTAAATGTACAAATTTTCGGAACCATGTTGCTCCTGCATCAGTCTCCCAAAGTAAACAAAATTCATGATCTCCAGATCATGTGCTTCCAATATTGCCCTCCTCGATTCCATACTTTATTCTTCAGTGATTTCCTTGCTCCTTTTAACTGATGTCCATGTATTCTAATATCTTTTCTTTCTTTTCATGGTTTCCACACCTTCATTTGTAACACTCCATTGAATTTTCCTTCAATATTTGTTACAGTCCAGCCTTTCATCCAACTAGTTGTTGTCTTCTTCTTACATAGCTCCTTTCCTTATGTTTCTTCCTCATAAGCTTCTTAAAATTTTCTATTTCTCCATCAAAATTACTTTGTTGTTGTTGTAATTTCCTTTGTGTAAGATTTTTAGAACGCTTGTTGTCTTCCTTTTCTTCTCCACGTATTTCAAAGATGCATAGGACATTTGAATGTCTTATTCCCTGCTTTTCCATAACAGAATTAACATTGTTACATACCCCAACAATATTACATTACATGAGATCTGATTTGCCTATGTCAAAATTTTCTTCCATCTAATGATTAAAATTCCATTCTCCTTCATACTTATTGTCTTTGAAGACAATAACTTATTCATCCTCATACTGCCTTTGAACTTCACTCTTACCTTCAAACATAAGATGTCCTCCATCTCCTTTATTACAGCCTCATTTGTATCTTCTTCATCACCTGTAAACACATCATTAACTTGGCAATTTAAACGCTTCTCATTCTCCTTAGATGTTATAAACATCCCTTCTTCCTTGGATGTAATTTCTTCTTCACTTTTAGGTTCTCTCAACAATTCTTCTAGCACTCTAATCTCTTCCTTGCACCTAAAAAGTATAAATTCATCTCTGGCCTTTTCATAACAATTTCCAACAACTATTCTTTATTTTTACTTTCAAAAAACATGTCCTCAAGTCCTTTCTCCTCCATGACAGTTCCAAATGGTTGTCTTTATCCTTTATTAAAACAACCTTGCTCAGGTTTTAAAAAGTAAACTTATTTTGCTTGCTTTTGGCTACCAATATAAGCCAAACTCCCTCTGCTTACAGCTCTAGTAGTATGTTGAAAAGCAATATATTCCTTCAATTGTGTATGAATGTCTTCATGAGACCTAATTGTCTCATCTTTCTTATTTAAAATAGTATTCAAATTATGTATCTCTGCTTCCTCTTCTTTGAAAATACCCAAAGATTTTCCATCATCATGTATTACACCTGCAAGCATACACAAATTGTTAATTTCAAAATCATAAGGCTCTGTAGCCTCAATTGATGTTTCAAACATCATTGCTCCATCTTCAAGTTCACAAGGAACTTGTTCTTCTCCAAAAAATTTCTTTTGTTGTAGCTCAATTCCTTTGAGCTTCTCCGACCTCAATTGAACATTCATTATCTACTCAAGCTTCCTAATCTCCTCTGTTAACTGCATATTCACCCGATGCTCTCTCTTCTCTTGTAGTCTATGCCATTTTACCTTCTTTCTCATAGTAAAACCATACCTCTGGTCTACCTTATTTCTCTGCAACATATCCATCAATAATGCAAGTTGGAAATTTATCTCAGCTTTCTCTCTCTGATATTCATCACTCATCTGTCTCCATATGCCATTTGATTTGGCATCTTTTTCTTCACTTTTTGGTGGCTTATTGAACCTCTGCTATGACTATCAATAGTCATCTTTGTATTCATCTTCATAAGATCCTCACTCACTATGAGTTGTACTTAAGCCTCTGCAATAGCAAGTCCTCCCTACTATATTTACCTCACTAAGCTTTCCTCTATACTTGGTCACTTGTCCCCTCTCTGGAACTTTACTTGAGCATTCCTCTGCTCCTTCTAGGCTTCAACCCATCTGCACTTTTGAGAACACAACTGTCCTCTTGTATTTCAATCACAAATGAAATACTAGGTTATGGCCACACTCTTCTTTCACTCAGAAATCCTTACTAACTTCTTTCATCACTGCTTCTTAAGGTTTTGATATTTTTCTGAGATACTTCATTTGCTACCATTATTAATCTTCAATCTGTATTTTATCCTGCAAAACTCAAATCAAATTTAAATAAAACAATACCTGCATAATTTCACAAGCAGTCTCCATCCACTCTTCACATTCGAGTGAATCTCCGTTCTCCTCAAGAAAACACCCATCACTTTGTCAGATTTTACTATCTGAATTTTCTTTTTGCACTTGTCTCCACCTTTTTAGATTTATAATCTGACTTCTTCTCCTATGATCCGCAATCACGTTGAATCTTATTTTGTTTCTCCTACCAAATGTCTTCTATATAGTTTAACTATGCCACTTCATTTATAACAATTTTCATTTACTCCGTGCTCTGATACCAAATGATGCAACCATAAGGTCGCAAATAACCAAAATGATCCATAAATGGTTCTAAAGTTCTAAAGTTCATAGATAAACTTTAACTTTATATCGTGGTTGGATTCTTTACACAAACCCACGAACCTATGGCTTATGGCCCACATAACTATTTCTTAGTGCAACATTGGATCGCATTATTTAATTGTCAGCTTCATCGCACTTTGCAGTTTGCAATTTATAAAAAATACCTTTCAAAACTAAACAATAAAGATGTTGATGTGAAATTACGATGTAATATCCATCATATATCTATACCAGATCTAACGGTCCCACTACACTTTCTCACATTTCCATCTCTCGTCCTCATTGCATCGCAAGTTAGTTTGTTTAACCTAAAAATTCCTTAACACATAAACTCAATAATCGTCGATTTGCGATGTGCACTTTCATTCTCCGCCTAACATGCGTCCACTTCGCAACTTTCTCAACTTATTGCATCGCAACTTAAATCGTTTACCTTGCGATGTGATCTCTGTCGTTAAATCTTAAACTTAAATTATGTGATTCAATCCTCACCATTTGATCGCCTTCTTTGGAAATCTTCTAAGTGTTTTATGGCTTAGTCGATTTCTCTTCTTTCTACTGTTGCCACTTTACAACTTCGTTTGCTCCACGCTACTCCTCTTGAACTTTATCCTATTTTTTATTCACTTCGACTTGGGATTATCATGCTTGCGACATGCCTTACACACTATTTCAATCCAGAATACAGACCACCATTCTGTATTACTTCTCTGAATCCAGAATTTGTGATTTATTTCTTACTCGATATGTACACACATCCACTAGCACCATACTGGAATCACACAAATTCTACCCAGCCATTAAGTCATTTATCACTCATAAAGACTTATACATTCAATTTGAATTCATTCACCATGGTTTATTACACATAAACCACAATTTCTCAATTACGGATCACTCAGCACATAAAAGGAATGACACACAGTCACAATGAATTCGATTTCCTCATTAATTAAATAAATGTACTGATACAAATAAAAAACCTGTTTACAATAGCTTTGGCCTGATGTGCCTTTACATGGCCCTTTTTCTCTTCCTCTCTCTCTATGCCTATAGGCTTACAATTAATTTTTTCTCTCTAAGAATATATCTCTCTTTTTTTTCCTCCCCTTGTGCCTTTGAGGCTTTAAAAATATATACAAAAGGTTTTGTAACCAATTTTGGTTCAAATCCTCAATCTTCTCAACTAATTTCTAAGAATCCTCTAAGTCCTCAATTAATCCCTAAAATCTCTTATTTATCCCTTGAGGATCTCAACATTCAACTAAATCCTAAGGATCCTCTTCAAATCTATAAAATCATGAACTACTTTCTAATCTAAGATTTACAATATTTCAGAATATCTCAATCCACACTAATCACTTATCAATCACTCATGTTCACCTACATTTGAGAACATTTAAAAATATGCCTCTCAATATTTAATTAAATCCTATTTTAAAAGTCCCACATAAATCACTCAAAACATTAAAAATTACATTAATTAAATACTTCGGAAACCAACTCTTTTGAAAAACATAAGACTCCCTAGATTCTACTAAATGTACAAATTTTCGGAACCATGATGCTCGTGCATAAAAAATTCAGCCAAAAATATTTACTTAAAAAAACTCACTTTAAAACTTCAGCCCAAAAGACTTACTTACAAAAAAAATCACTTCAAAAATTCAACCCAAAACACTTGCTTTAAGAATTAAGCCCAAGAATTTTCCTTTAAAAATTCAGCCCAAATAATTTCCTTTAAAAATTCAACCCAAAAGATTTAGTTTAAAATTTCAGTCCAAATGAGGAAAGAGTGCAAAAATAATCGTTTGGCTCGGTTTATTTATATCATTCAGGAGAAACATTTTTTCAGAGGGTCAAATCGTTCATTTTTGCGGCTGACGGAAAATATCGACACATTTTAGACCAAACTTCTAAAAAAAATTGGCTAAACTTTTAAATTAATTCGGCGGAATCAATTTTCTGTTTACTTTAACAGGTCTCGATGACAAACACAAGTTCGATCAAATGTGTTTTTAGTTCGACTGAACTACTTTAACCTGCAATTGTGCAACAACTTGACTCTGATCACCGTTCTCCAACTGCAGAATGGTTAAACTCCATCAAATGTGGTGAATTTAGTTACTGAACCAATACCATCATTTGTAGAATTGAATCTAATTTCAGTAGTTATAAATTTTATGGAATTTCATAGATATTTTTTAATTTTAACTAATTTTCTAACAAAATGTGTGCAAAAAAATTCTGAAGGTCATTATGATTCAGGGAAATAAAAATTTTGTATATTCCAAAATACACAATAAACAAATATGAAAAAATTATGGTTCATTACATTGATCCATCTTTTGTAGTGGATAGTTTTTATATTTTTAGATTTTAACTAATATGTTGAGAAATTTGACGCTATGCTAAGAATATTCAAAACATGCAGTTTTTTCATATTGGTTCAATTCAAAAAATTCTAGCTATTATGATATGCATCAGTTGGTTTCGTAAATCTAACGATATCGAAGTAGAGCTAGTCTAGATTGTTGCAACACATTTTTTTTTCAAAAATGCCAAGTTAACAAAGAATACACTACTGCCAAAAAACATGACTTTTTATGAGTCCCTTGATTTTTAAAGAACACACATTCAAACAATTGCTAAGTTGACATATCAAATGTGAATACAAAAATTTCCAAAAAATTAGTAGAAAGCTAATAAAATTTCGAACAAGTTTTGTTTTAATTGTAAAATGAAATTCTAAACAAAAAAATGCTTTGGCTTGCCGAAAGTTGAATAACTTCTAAAAATGATATTTTTTCTCAAAAAGGGGAACAAAGTGTAACCATACTTCACATTTTCATAATCATCATGAAGGTCTAATACCCTCTCACAATAGTTGCAATAATCTCTATTAGGTCATGCATTCAATAACCATTCATTTTACAATCAAAACATGATAAGAACCATAACTCTAATTTGTCATAAAACCATTCTTATGACCATAATAATAACAATGATAGAACAACCATCAAATCGAGATCATAATAAGTACATTTACTCATAAAATACAAGAGAAAAATAGATCTTATTAACATATGAAAAGCCAACCAAGTCAAGGACTTCCACGTACCACCTGACCATAGATTAGGTTGAACCAAATATTTCTTTCAGCCAATCACCCCAGTGTCATATTCCAAGCATGAATGTGGGATCTCATGGGATAAACCAATGCATAAACAACCAAGGAAACCCAAAGGCTAAACCACCTCCACCCTCACACTACCATGATCTCACCTAATCCGATCCCAAGGTCAAAAACCAAACCAAGCTTGGATGCCTCAGAATCCCTTCACCGTCCCTTGAGGAATTTTCCTATCTCCACCCACAAGTTGAGCGCTTCCCGTAGAAAACCATGTCCACCCCCAACCCTTGGGATTTTACTTAGACCACCTCACCAGAATCCATAACCTTCTGAAAATCTAAAGCTCAACCAAGAATGAATCCCATCACACCATGGTTGTCCAGAAATTGGAAAGGAAAGGTTGAAACCACTATCAAACCCGACAAAACCTGTTATCACTAATGAAATTTCATTTTGATTAGGAGAGTTATTTAGTATAGGTGTCATTGTCTTTCCAAATTAATTCATGACCTTCATGAAATTTTATGAATGGGTCATTATCCTAAGTTTAAAGAGTCCCACTTGTCATCTCATCGTGGTCAAATCTATCAAAATCCACCAAAAATCTACATGCATTGGTTTAAACTTCATTTTTAGCCACCTGTCTGTTTTTTCCTGAGTCCACGGTGAATTCTATGCAAAACAGGTGATTTACGCTACAAACTCACCTGACAAGTTCGTAGTGAATCTGCCAAATTTCTAACTGAATTCGCTACGAAATCACGTTTTTTGCAAGTTGTATGGGGATAGATGAGTTGTCATGTTTTAATGGTTAGGAGTAAGTATGTCACCCAGTGCCTACCTGTTATGATTTTTTATTCGGTGTATGACATGCTTAGCAACGATAACATCACCATCATTTTGTTTTCCTCTCCCACTTTCCTTTCCTTATGCAGCCTTCATCCATTCGATCCTATCACTTACCTTTTCAATCCATATTATCTATTGCTGCCACATTTTACCTTTTTTTCTGAGTATAGCTCTATTTTTTGTCATAGGTTAGTTTCCATCATGTGTCAACAAATAGTTTGCTGTCATATACACTTTTTGCAAGTGTCAACTTTGAAAGAAGGAAACATTGTTTTGGAGAAGATGGAAACGTATAAGAACACCAAAAAGGGAGGTTCAGTGGTAAATTATGAACCTATGGACCTAAAATTGGTCATGGAAGACCCTAGTGTTGCATAGGTCCTCATCAAAGCTGGTTGCATGAGATTTTTTCAGAAGTTACAAGAGGATTTTTGTATTTTTTGACTATTTGAGAAGCCAACTTCAAGAGACTTTTCTAGGAAAACGGAGATGAATTCTAAGAAAATGTGAGAGATTATTTTCAAACACAGATCAAAGAACATTAACCTCTTTAACTTTTCTCACAGATGCTACAAATTGGGATATTAAAAGATATCTTTGGTCTCTATTTTCAGAGTGTGTTTTTTCCTATTTTATACATGTTTTTCATATGAAAATTCTGGACAACTGGCGATGTTTTCCAAAAAACCAAGAGAAAATTTTCTTTGTAACAACCTTATTTCCAAAAACCTCCTCCCGTTTTGAAACATCTATCAAGGATCGGTAGATAGGCGTTCATTTATGACCCCTATTTTTCAGAAACACCATGTCCATTTTTAATGGAAGATGAGCCACTTGTTGCTCCATGAAGAAGGGTAAGAGTTTTTGAACCATTTTTTCCCTATAGTGCTTCATATCATCATCAAATACAATCTTATACAATTTTTTGGAGGTGGGAAGTGAAATTTTCAAAATCTACAGTTTATCAAGCATGTTCGTAGCGTACACCAGGCTTGAAGTCGAGTTTTCTCTACGAGCTCGTTGTAGCTTTCCATAAGATTTAATTCCTTCAAAAATTATATAAAAAAGATGTCTTAAGGCATGTATTTAGCTTATTTTGGCTAAGGAAGGATCTCCCACAGGCTGCCAAGTCATAAAGTTCTGAGAGGTGGCTATTTTCAATTTGTAAGGAAATTACGCTATAGACTTGCCTAGAACTTTGTTTTTCGAGCAGTCAAGTTCTTTTGTCTTTTTGGAGGCATTAGATGCATTTAAAAGAGGACATGATCTTGTTGATATGTCATTAGAACATTGGTGATTAAGATACTCAGGCTACACTTCATCAAATGGACAACTCATCAACTATTTCCACATCATAAAGGGACAACACTTCACCTTTTCGAGTTCATAAGTTGACATCACATCAGAAAATCTGGTACATCAAGGCCTAAAGTTCAGGTTGACATTTACCACATCAACATTGATATTGGGTTCGATAGACATTATTTGTATGGGTCATTTAAAGTTTCTTGTTGATGTAATTATTAAGTGATATACTCCTTTTTTATTACAAACTCCTCCAAAACATAATATCCCTATTCATGTTCAATGTAATAGAGTTCTTTTAGGATTATATCTCTGGATTAGGATTCGAGAGTCTAGCCTAGGTGGCAGACCCAATGTAAAGAGATATCACTCTATAAATGAGAAGCTTTGATAGTTTGAAGAGATTCAATGATTTTATTTACACTACTACTATTGTATACTTTTTCTGAGCAGTAATATACAGTGGTTTTTGGTTCTTTATTCGCTTGAGATTCATCTGATGTTTTCATCAGTACTTGTCCCATGTATCTTGTTATTTTTCCTGCTGTGATTTTATGTTTGATTACTTAGAATTCATGTTGATCATGCTTTAACTTCCTTCAATAATTAAACTACTGTGTATTTGTGTGTATTTCCTTTTTCATAAAGATATCTATATGCCTCATCTTCCACAAGAATCACCATTGTCACTGAGTTTCTTAACACTGACTCCATAAGCCCAATGGTATTGAATCCTATAAATTTTTCACCTGCAAATAAACACATTTGAAACACTTTTTTCAGAGTTATCCATTTGAGAGTCTGAATTACATAATATTATCAATATATTTGAGAGAGCCCTCTCAGGCTGAAAAGGCTAATTTTCAGCTAGAAGTTGGTTTGAAAGAGTTACTCTAGGTTGTCTGGTTGAGCATCCCATTAGTACCAACTTAGTGATAAAAAAACCCATGCCCATGACAACAAATGAACCAAATACACACATGCATGTAAAATGCATGCTGAAACTAGTAAGGAAATCATACATGCAACTAAATACCTGCAAAGTAATCTCGTTGTAACTGCTTTCATTAGAGAACTTTTGAGGTCTAAATGGGCCTCCTAAGAAAAAATTACATCCAAAATAAACTTTATAAGAACCAATAGGATTCAAGATGATGATGTCAACCATGGGGGATGATTCACCTTTGTTGGGGTAAAAAAGTAAAAACATTAAATAATAATAAAATAACAAAACTACTTTTTCAACTTTTATTTTCAACTTATCTCCCTAAGGTTTTACTCAAATTTCGAGTGGGAGTATTCATTGGATGCGAAATTTAATTCCTCATCCAAGGACTACCCATGTTGCATACTTTCGATGGACCCTACTAGAAGAAAAAGAAATACATTAAAAAACGTGATTGAAATCACGTTTTTCATGTATTTCTTATTTTTTGTGTAGTATGGTCCACAGAAAGTATGCAACATGGGTACTCCTTGGATGAGGAATCAAATTATGCATCCAATGAGTGTTCCTGCTCGAAATTTGAGTAAACCCATAGGGAGATAAGTTGAATATACAAGTTCAAAAAGTAGTTTTTTCTTTTTTCCCTCTAAAATTTAATGATGTAATTTCATCTTAATTTATTATTTCCAATATTATTTTATAATTTCCTTAGGAGGCCCATTTTAGACCTCAAAATTCCCGTAATGATTGAACTCTTCACTATTTGATCCTTACTTTCCTTTGCTTTATTTCCCTTCCTTATATATTTTTATTTCCTTTGCCCAGTTGCTTGCTTCCTCCTCTTGGTGCTCTTCTGCTCTCTGAAACCAATTCCAAAGATAAACTAAAAAAAGGCCCCAAATTGATGCTCTGATGCCTTTTTATGATTGATGTATGTAATTTCTTCATTTTTCCTCTATTTTTCCTCTATTTTCCCTTCAATTTCATTCTCACATGCAATGTGTGCCCTTTCTTCTCCATTTTCTCCTATTTTCCTTCATTTTCATGAATAAATTCCAATAATTTCCACTTTGCCTTTCCAAATCCTTTGTCAATTTCCTTAGCCATACTAAACAACAAGTGATTCCCACTAAGATTTTTTTCCCAACATTCAGCTTGAAATATGTGTCCCATGTCCTTGGTATTATTTTTCCTTTATTAACTTTATTACATGAGGTTTTTAAATGTCAATATTGGTACTACTAGCCTATTCCACTAATAATGGATGGATGTTATTACTACACCTTCCCACCATATGTTTTCTTGGGAAATGTTGACAATATTGACCCTTATGAAAATTTGTCTCAACCAATAATCCATTGGAAAATATCAATCATCTAGCTCCCCCTTATTATCTTTCCTCCTCCTTATGACTTCTCATGGTCTGTATCATATCAAGGCTTCACCGCTTTATCAACTTGTATTTAAACTATAATTACAAGTATTCCAGGTTTCTTTCCCATTTACATTTACATCCCCTTATAGGTACTAATAATATAATTAATTACAATTACAACGTCAACGAGGTTAAAAGTGTTGGGGGTGTCACAACTTTTTTGTGTGAAAAGAAGAAAACTAATTTTTATAATCATATTTTTTTTATTTATATCCTTATATGTTTACTCAAATTTCAAGTGTGGGAACTCATTGGATGCATAATTATATCTTACATCCATTGAGTAACCACTCTTCATACTTTTGAGTAGACACACACTAAGAAAAATTGAAAATACATGAAAATTTGTGTTTCTCTCAATAAACATATTTTTTCATGTATTTTCATTTTTTATCGGTGTGGGTATACACAAAAGTATGCAGAGTGGATACATGTTGGATGGAAAATATAACTCTACATCCAATGAGTACCCACACTTGAAATTTGAGTTCACATTTAAGCAAATAAGTCAAAAATACAATAAAAGTAGTTTTTATCTCTTCCTCCTTAAAAATAGTAGTAGTAGTAGTCTAGGTGCTCTTTGGGATACCAGGTAGGATAATTTCATATTAGGGGAACCAGATTTCTCAATGCATTTTGGACTACATTGTGGGAAAATATTGACACAAATTAAGATATCTACAACATTCGATCCACAAATGATTGGGGAAACATAAGTAGTCAAAAGGAATTTGGTATAACTTTTGAGGGGCTATAATCAAAATCATACAAAGAATTGTAATGAAAATGTAGTCTATATATAGCACTCTCAAAACAGAGTAGTCAACGCTTCCATTGGTTAGTCCCCATTAGATTTATTTTTTAATATTTTCCACTTTCGTCTTAGGATGTTGTATATGGATAGAGAGGAGGAGTGAGGGAGAAACCCACAAGGGATACATTAAGAGAATAAATTTTTTTGAGAAAATTAGGTAGATCCATTTATAAGTATAATGCATATTTAAGAAGTCACAGAAAAAATTCAAGGCCAAAAATATCAACACAAAACAAAGAATTCATTTAGAGTGGGAGATAGAGTACAGTTAAAGTTTAACAAGGAAATACGGTGGGGTATTGATAAGAAGATCAAGGCTCTATGATACAATCCTTTTGATATATTGGAAAAAATGGGAGATAATGCCTACACACTTAGCATACCCCCAAATATGCATATTTACTCTATGGTGAATGTGGAAAATATCAAGCTCTATGAGCTTTCCATGTTAGATCAATAAAAGTAACAGGTCCGGCCTTTTGTAGGGGACTTGGCTCTATATCCCTAGTTAGAGCTGACAGAGGACATAGTTTTGCAGAAGAGATGTATAGTTTTGGTAGAATGGGTTGAAAGGACAACTTCCATGCAAAGAAAAATGGTATCCTAGGGAAAAGGTAGAGGAATTTTTTCTTGACATCATTTAGTAAAAAAAATTGGGTACCAACAGCTCCCAAAATGGGGAGGTATGGTCTAGATTATATAGTATTATTCTTTTTCATCTCTCTCTATGCTTTTAGATTGGAAATTTGGAGGAATCAACTTCCAGGGTCATTTTTAGTAGTGGGTCCTAGTTTGGAAACTTGGGGTATGAAACCTTTTGGATCCATTTAAAGGAACTAATTGATGTTTTTGGGTTAAAGCTCAAACATGTGTTGTTATTCTATACTTGGATACCTTTCCAACAATTCAAGAATCACATCAATTAAAGTTCATATGCAATAGTTATACCTCTAACAAGATGACCTATTTTGATTGATCATCGCAATTCAATAGGATGCCACATTAAACCCCGTTACTCATGCAAAATGGGATAGCTATATGTGGACTATGAAGGAGACTCTAGAACAATCAAAGTTTAAGTCCCCTAGTTAGCTATCAAGCTCTATTAAAAGTGGGACACTAGGAGGAGCAGGGGTTTCATTCTATTGGATTGTATTTTTTTTCCATAGTAAAGCAGAGAAATTAGGAGCAGGAGTGAGGCCCCTGAGGTGTAGCTTGATTGGTGATGGATGTGATATGAAGTCTTATGTAAAGTATGTGGTTTGAGGTTCAAACCCCCCTGATTTACCTTATGGGACATGTGTGTGGACATGTATGGGTTTATCTAGAGGTTATATTCATGGTGGTAGAATCAACCCTATGTTTTGCAAGTATGAGACTAACTCGATTGTTGATTCCACTAGTTACATTAAGAAAAAGACAACAAAAAATACCTAATAGTGTGAGTGAGAGATCATAACAGGATTTAGTGTTTTCTTTGGTATGTGATTGTATTTTATTTGTTCTCTATTTTTCAAATTTTATCTATTTTGTACATAAGAAAATTTTGGTAATTAACAATTCTATAATCTAAATGAATTTAACCTTAATAGTATATATTTAAGTTAATTTTATCATATATATGTTATGATGAATTGTCGAGTGGAATATCCATTGCAACTTATAGATCACACCAAGAAAATATAGTTGGGCTAAAGAAACATTATACAACACATTTACTTCCTAGTGACTTTATTATGTTTTGTTGCTTGTGTTGTGTACGGATTGTCAAATACTTTGCCAAAATATGGAAATTTGAGGGATTGCAACTACTTAGTATTTAGTAACATAACAACCTTATCTTTTGAGGATGATCTATCAAAGTATCATTGTAAAGGGTAAGAGATATTAATTAAGTGAAATAAGCTATACATGTTCACTTGTTTTAATAATGGCATAAACAATTTTCTTATACTTGAGATTTTATGATAAAGTTCAAACATGTTATATTCTTAAATGTATATTGCCTTTGAACCCAAAACGTATAGCATTTCAAAGTTGTCATTGATTTTTTGTAAATGGGTATAAGTTATTATTTGATAACAAATTTCATAGGATGAAATTTGCCTCTATGAGGCCATTCACTTGAGTGATTTCCCTTATGAATGTCCCTTTCATAATTGTATTGAACATATAATTTCCAATTTCAGTATCCATGACTTATCATTTCAAAAGCAAGGGTAAGTAAAGGAGTTCACCTTCAATGAGTTTCCTATAAACTTAGAATTTATATATGCTTGTTTCATTTATTTGGGTAAAGGGGATGATTCAATCCCCAATTTATAGTATACATGATTGTTATTTATAAATTATAAATTGTTGAAAGCTACTCTTAGTAAGTTTCCTTAATTTAATTTTATGGAATACACTTATGATAAATTTGATTTTACTTATAAACTTGTAAGGCACGAGTACATTACAACTTTGGGCATGTAAGATTCCATTTAATATGTTTTTTGTTATTAAAAACCACAATTTCAATCTTCTAATGTCCACATGTATCGATAAGCATTAGCTAAGTGTTGGCATTGCAACATGAATGTCGCTCAAACATCAAATAGCCAATGTGTATTTAACATCATAAAGACTAGTGCACGAAAAGGTCAACCATATGTCACATTTCTATCAATTATATGTCAAATTAACATCACATAATTGACATTTAGAAGACATGATGCAATGAATACTATGGCATGTAGCCATAGGTTAAATGTTAATATATGTCGACTTAGCATCATATAAGTAACATTTATTCGACATATTTCACTAAAGACTTCAAACATGCATAACAATATGTGCCAAACACATATTGAATATGCCTCCATTTAGTAATAGAATGCTAATGTTGATGAAAATATCGTTGTCTTGTGGAGTTTGGTTTGACATATTATATTTAATACTTTTAATGTTAATGACTAAATAATACTTGATTGACATTTCATCAACATTTAGTATAATTGTTTTCAATGTTTATTTAGCATTTTAAATATTAATATAATATTAGATTTTGACCAGCATAATAACATCATTATTTCCTTGACCTAATCATATACCTTCTAAAATCTTTACCTAACATTTTTACTAACCAATATTATCAGAAATTTTCCATACTTATTTACAATGTTTTAAAAACCACCTTTAAAACAAAAATTATTTAATTTATCATATATACTATTGTTTTTAATAAATTAAAAAACGTTATTAAATCACATAAATAAGTTTTATAAGATTATCCCATTACAATTGCAATAATTTCTTTTTACTCTTAAAAAAATTCAAATTCATATATAAGTTGTTGGATTGTTACTATAACAATTAAGCATTAAAATATTATAATAATTTTATATTATAGTTTATTTTTACTTAAACATAAATATCAGTTTTATAAACTAGGAATGCATCTACCCCAACCTAGACTCCATGTTGAAGCTATGTGTATGTGAATAGGAGAGGGTTATGTATGTGAATATTTTGTGAATAGGAGAGTGGGTTGGTGTATGTGAATAGGAGAGTGGGCATTATATTATTTATACATTATTACACCGTCATCTTCCACTTTTTGGGAAGTAATAAAAACATTATATTTAATGTCCCTAGATAAGTGAATTTTTAAATTTTATGGTGCAGGTATACGTAGTTTTAATTAGTTTGTAATATATTCATTGTGCAAGCTTGTTGAGATGAAAAAAGCAAAAGTGGATACAAAAATCTTTTTATAATTAAAAGACAAAAAAAAACAACATTGGGTTTAATAAAAATGTATTTAATACACTACATTGGGTTTAATAAAATTTTATTTCATGAAAACTCCCATAAAAAGGATTTTGATATTGTTCAATTGCCATAGTGAGTGCATGAGGGTGGCATGTTTTTGTTAAAATCAATGATCATGATAGTTGTAAACCACATTAGTGTATTTCTAGTAATTTCTAAACCACATTTGTGGATTTGAACAGTTGTAAATCACATTATTGTATTTTAGTATTTAAAAACAACATTGGTGTATTTTAATATTTTTAAGATAGCGAACCATGCTGAAGCTCGAGAAGTGGATGCCTATAATCCAAAATGGGAAACCTCTGTTTCACCCACTATAGCTATTGGTCATATTAAAAATAATATGCATAATTTGTTTTTGTTCTTTTTAATGTCCGGTTGTTTATCTCATTTGCCTTCAAATTTTGTTAACATAATCTAAAATATTAAAAAATATATTTCATATAATCTAAAATATTCAAAAACTATTTCATATATATATGCACACGCTAGAGCACGATCTCATTTGCAATTACTCCGACAAAATCTATGGAATAAACAAAATAAACTTGAGGATATTTTTTTTAAAGAAAACCTCATCAAAATTCTAGGATGTGTTATTTTGGAATTATTTAACGTAGTCTATTTTTAAAATGTATTGAAAATTAATTTGAGTTTTAGTAGTTGTTAAGCTAGATGAAATAGATATTATTTTGTGATTTTTTTAATATGGTGTATTTTTTAAAAATATATGGAAAATTTATTTAGTTAAATATTATAGTTAAAAGTGTTTTACAATTTAGTACGGGAAAATGATGGAGGTAGTGTTAATTCAATTCTAAATTCTTTCATATACATATATTTAAATAAAAATTTAATAAATCAAATCAAACAATTAATTCAATAAATCAAATTCAACCATTTTAACTAGTTGAAATTTTTTTAAGGAAAAACATTAAACAGAAATTAAAAATATTACTATTATTTAAAAATAATAATGTAAACTTTAAATGAAATTAATTAAGAAAAATACAAAAGAGAAATTTAAAATATTATTATTATTTAAAAATAATAATATAAACCTTAAATGAAATATATATATGAGAAAAAAGTAATTAAAAATATAAAATTTCAATCATTTCATAGAGGTGTGATTCATTTAATTTTAATGTATAGTTAATATGTAGTATTTAAAATATTTTAATAACGAATAAAAGTCTAGTGTGAATCATAAATAAAATATATCAATATGTACATTAAGTAAAATATTTTGAAATATAAATATATATAGATAGAGATGTGTAATTCAATGTATGTATAGAGAGTTAAGGACAATAAATATTTTAATGTGTACAATGTGGATTATATATATATATATATATCACTTGAAAATAAAAAAATTCTTATGGTTAAAACATTTTATTAGTGTATTGCTTAAATTGAATGAGATGTGTATTTTCTTTTATGTTTATGTAGGGTACCCCTCCACACTCACAAAGTATGCCTATCTTAATCTTGTATTTGTAAGTGTCAAGAAGGAACAAATCTCTCATGTTGCAAATCTTTTTTCAAGTTTTCACTCCAAAAAATCGCATTATCATAGTTAGTTCTAGTTGTTATTCACAAATGCAAGTTGACTCATCACAATTATTCAAGGAAAATAACATTCCATGGATTATAAAAGTTAGACTTTCACTCTTTCCAAACGCCTTTGCCAAATACCTTTGGGTTTTGGGTTGATGACATATTTCCTTATCTCTAATGAAGATTGACTCCTAACTCTTAGTCCAGCAAAATCAATTTTATATATATAAAGTTTGGATATGTACAAATAATTTGTATTTTTTATGAATTCAATTTGATTTGAAATTGAGACATATGATCTCCATGTAAACCACATGGCTTGGGTGTATATATAAGCAAGATTCAATGTTGGATGAAGGAACAATTTTCCCACTTATAAATGTTATCATTATGATTATGAGAGACTCAGCATTACGAAATTTAAACAAATAACCTAATAAAAACTAAGCTTAATACAAATTAACTAGTCTATTTCTCATATATTTATATATAAAATAATACCAATATTTTTACTTTTTATTAAAAATAAATCTTAAAATTAATTCCCTAAATTCATTAAAAAAAATTCGTTAGTCCCTATAGATAAGAAAAAAAAAAAAAAATCTGAAATTACTTTTCTAAACGCATTACCTACATTATATACCTTATGAAATTTCTCTTAGAAATTCATCTTAATCAACTTATTAATTCAACTATATTCTTAAAACAATTCTTTTACATTAAAAAACTCTCAAACTTATAAAAAAACTTTAATACTAAGAATCCAGCACATGTTGTCTCTCAAATAATGTAAATATTTAAATTTCCACAAAGGTCAGCCCTAGAAGAACAATGAGCAGTTTTTGCGTGACTTTGCCCTCATCAGGAGTGTGAGATTGCATCAATGCATGTCATAGAATGTAGAATAATGTTACATTCAACGCACTATTTTTAAAAGTTTTATAATGAGGCTATATCATATGCAGATGAAATAGTGTACGTGTGATTTAGCGTTTCTAAAGTTCAAACTTTGTGACGATAGAAGCTATTTTGAAAAAAATTAATTATTCTAAAAAGTGTAATGCTGATTTTAATTTTTATTATTTTAATAATAATATTTTAGTAGATTTAATGGACAGCTTGAGTGGGCTTAATGGTTAAAAGCATGTGTTTTCTTGTAAGAGGTTACGGGTTTAAAATTAGAGAGAGATAGAGTATGTATGTCTTGGTAGATTTAATAGTCAAATTGTTGTGCAAACTTTTTGTCTCACAAACAAGGGGGTCTCATACACCAATTTGATGAGTCTCTTGTCTCACAAACAAGGGAGTCTTATACACCAATTTAGTGTCTTGGCTTTTAACCTCTTGTCCCACAAACAAGAAAGTCTCATACACCAATTTAGTATCACAAATAAGAGAGTCTCATACACCAATTTGATGAGTCTCTTGCCTCACAAACAAGAGAGTCTTATACACCAATTTAGTATCTTTGCTCTTAACCTCTTGTCTCACAAACAAAAAAGTCTCATACACTAATATCACACCAATTTAATGTATTGAAACTTTAAAATTAAATTATTATTATTATTATTATTTAAAATTAAACTATTATTATTATTTATAATAAAAAAGTCTTCTTAAATAAATAAATTCATTCCAACCGACCGGGACCTAAACTCAATTCCTTCCATCAATTGACCCGGACCTAAACTCAACTTAACCAAACTTAGGACCTAAACTCAACTTAACCCAACTTCAAAAAAATAAAAGAATACAAAAACATTATATATTTTTTCATTTTACCATGTCCTGGCCAAGTAACGTGCGCTGAAAATAATTTTTTTTTATGGAGGTGCAGATGTAATGACACGTGGCAATTGATTCTTGAAGCGTGCTGTCATTTTGTTGGTTTGCGATCATCTTAGTGGACAATGACTGGACAATGACAGTCAAAGTCGTGCTCGTAAACCACCCACTCGTGTGGGAATATCGCTGAGCTGGACTGCACTCACGTGGGAATATCGATTCTTTAAAAAAATGCACTTCCTCCTATAAGTACCCAATTACTCATTTTGTGTACTGATTGCATCGGCCTTCAGGGAGCGCATTGCATTGGTCGTTTCATTGTCCTACAACAGCAACAGCAATCTGCTTTGCCAGTTTGTTGTTCTTTCAGCCAGGGGATTGTTGATTGTTTTTATTCCAGTGAGGGTATGTTGCGAAATTGGGAACACTCATAGTGAGGTAATAGTAACAGTAATTTGTTTTGTTGTTTGTTTTTTTAGTGAGAGAACTGTTATTGTTTTTTTAGGTAGGAGATTGTTGCGAAATTAGGAGTAATTAGTTATTGTTAAATTAAATAAAAAAAATTAAATGCAAAAATCAGATGGCCAGATTATCTATCTTATAGACTAAGGCTATTTGTCCCATTTATCCCATAGACTATCAGACTCGTCAACATTAAAAATACTTTCTTTCTTACTTTCATTATGCCTTTGATGTTTTAGATCTGGCGAACCCAAGGGCTACAGCGGTAGAGGAGAAGAACAAACGAGTGGTAAGGCGGCTGTACGAGGCACTGGGAACGGGAGATGCAGAGACGGTGCAGGGGATTTTGGCCCCTCACTTGGACTGGCGGTTCCACGGCCCCCCCTCCTGCCAGTACTTGATGCCTCTGCTCACTGGCCTTTCCACACACACTGATTTCTCCTTCTCCCCTCGCTCCATTACTGCGCTCGGCCACAACCTGGTGGTGGCCGAAGGTGGCGAGGACGAATCCGTGTACTGGGTTCACGTCTGGACTCTAGAGAATGCAAGCTGCATAGTCACTGAACTCAGAGAATACTTCAACACTTCGGTCGTCGTGACGGAGTTCAACCCACCTTCCTCTTCATCGTCATCTTCCACGTTGGCAGGGCAAAGGCAGAGGGAGCGGTGTTCGGTTCCCCTGTGGCAGAGCCACCTCATCAAATCCAATGCTGACTCCATGCCTGGACTCGTCCTCGCTGTCTGATGATAAATACATAACTTGGCAGACTTCCCTGTTCATGTTTCTGCTTTGTAGTTGTGAAGTAATCAGTTTATTTGCATGTTTGTGTGTCTGGTAAGAGATAAATTTCCATTAAATAACGACAACCATGGGAAGCTTGACGTTCACGTGGGCAGAGCCCACAAATATGGAGGACGCCTTCCTGCTAGTGCTTGACATATGTGAAGACTTTTTGTAACAAATAAATATGGTTATAGTTATGGTGTGATATAAAAGCTTCACCGTAGTCTTAAAACACAGAATAATTTTGAAATTTCAATAAGATTATGAAAATTTTTGGTAAAGATTATGGTGTGATATAAAAGTTTCGTCATAGTCTTGAAACACAGAATAATTTTGAAATTTCAAGGTAAAGATTTTAGAAAATTTGCATTATAGTTATTAAATTTTAGTATTTTTAGATGTTTTGGATTTTCGATACTTCTGAATCTATTTTCATTATCAAAAATGCAATTCAAACACCTCAACTATAACTATCTGTTGAAATTTGTTTTACGAAATTTTTACAAAAACTACAACCCATACTATTATGTAACTTTGGTAGATAAAGTTTTATATTATAAAGTTTTGGGTACTTTTCATTAATTGTTTAAACCTGTAAGTGAGATCCGGTCATCTTCCCATATTCATCTTGCAACTTGTAATATATTTATCACTTCCATCCCAATTTACAATATTTTCATCGATCTTATTCATTTATCATTTTTAATTACATTAAAAAAACTGGTACTGTAGTTGGAATTCCCATATTCATCTTGCAACTTGTAATATATTTGTCATTTCCATCCCAATTTACAATATTTTCATCGATCTTATTCATTTATCATTTTTAATTACATTAAAAAAAACTGTTACTGTAGTTGGAATTGTCACGAAGGTTCTGCTTTGATTATTTTTAAGTTGTTCTTTCTGTCAGTTGTTGAAAAAACAAAAGTTCAGGTCAACAGTTCAGGAAATTCAGAGTGTTATAGTTTAATGAGTAAATGTTCAGGAAATTCAGAGTGTTATAGTTTAATGAGTAAATGTTGTTTTTTCTAAAGTTAATTTTGATTAAAAGTTATAACTTTGAATGGTATAAAAATCTAGATTTAGTTTGAATTCATTTATATATTTAAATAAAAATTTATAATCACACCCTAAATTATATTTCTTAATTCTAATTAAAAATCATATATTTTATTCTAATTAAAAAGATGAAACCACCTACACCAACTTAGAATCAATTTCCAATTGACATGTACTCTATCTTAAATGAAAATCAACACCACATAATTTTTAATAATAATATATTTTTTTAGTGTGAATATTTCTACTAGAGATTTCGATGAATACTTCATCGATCTTCAAGGACACTCTGTGAAATTGGGTAAATATTCACTAAAACATAAGGCAAATAAATGACAACAGTCAGTTCACCATAAATTTTAATCTGCAATAATATTTTTTTTATCATCACCGAGCATTTATTTACTCTACATCCACATGCTTGAGAACCATGTACACAAAATTTTAAATGCACGAGATATCTGACTCCTGTCACATGTGCTCGCTTGCAAGTTGTGACGAAAGATGCTTTGATGGCCTCAAGATTGAATTCTAGGGAGTTAATTACAAGCTCAAGTCCATAGCAGGGTTCTATACATGGATTCATGTTCTTGTAGACATTATGACGCATTAAACACTAATCCATTCTTGAAGAGTCAATTTCTTGGAGTTGTCTATAAAATCTACTTTATTAGATTACAAAGGTCATATTTAGATTTCTTCATTTTGCATAAACATTAATAGAAGAGATAGATTATTCTGCACATAGAAAGGAATTATGTCGAATGGCTAACAGATTTGGTAAGAACTTTGACTACAACTTATAATGAAGTTAAAACATTTTGAGTTAGATTAATATATGGCATGTCATATTAACACATGAAAAACTTTTTAGTTCTCATAATTTTGTGATCAGAATAATATATGACATGTTATATAACACACTAAAAACATTTTAGTTCTCAGAATTATGTGATCAATTTTTGAATGGATGATCAACTAAAATATTATCATTAAGATAAAGGATGACGATGGTGGATCTCTGTAATATCCCAAATGGAAATAAACAACAATACAAGCACATAAACAAAGACAAGCAGCAACTAGAGACAAACCGTAAGGAAAACAAACAATATGGAGAACGCTAAGCCATTTTATTAATTCTGAGAAATGGAATTCAGTACAGAGGTGATCAGAATGATGGCACCTCGGCTTGCACTGGGCAAGCGTTGAAAGACTCTCAGGAAATGACCCGGAATAGCTGCTCCCTCTGGACTTTGTTATCTCCAAAGCTGCTACTACTGCTACTATGTTGTCGCTACTGCTGGAATGAACTGAATCTTTGGGGCTGCTCCCCACCTCGGAAAATTCTGAAAATTCGGGAATGGCCTCTATTCTCAAAACCCAAAAAAACCCAAAAAGCTTTTCAAAAATGGTCGACCCCCGAAAATGGCTCCCTTGAGGCACTACCCTATTCCTTAAGGAGGGACGTTGGCTCTGAATGATCTGCTCCAAATAATGGCCCCTGACTTCACCAAAATGCTGGAATATGGAAGGGCTGGTCCCTTACCCACTATCTTGGGCTGAATCCACCAACAAATCCCCAATCCGGAACCACCTCTCAAGACTGTGTCTTCCCTCTCACTGACTGTGTTGTCTCTCTGAGTGGATGCTCCTCTCGTGGTAGCTGAAACTATCTTCGGTAAAACAAGGGTGAAACTCCTCACCCGAGCAGGCACTCGAAGTCCCTCGGGGCTGAGGTTGGGATCTCTGAGCGGAGACACCCGATGTACTGAACAATACGTGCATACTTTGCTAAACAACAAGCGTGCTCAATGTCAGAAGACAAATCTTAAAGATGCATAATCAGAATGAATGAGAATGAGGAGACCCTTCCTCCTTTTATGCTTGGTGAGCCTCTCTCTCACCTAGGCCCCACCAATCTCTGTGTTGCCACTTGGCCACTAGGCCCCACCTTGCTAATTTGATATGTCTCCTTAGTGACTTTAGGGAATGCTTTTATCCTAAGTGTGAGCTAAGTGCTCCTTCACCCACTTTATCTACTGAATTAACTTTAGAAAAGCAAAACTGGCCAAAATTAATATTACCAACTAGTTGTTGCTTATTGGGAATATTACAGTCCTCCCCGCCAAAAATTGCTTGTCCTCAAGCAATGCCTGAACAAGCCTCCTCTCTAGCTGATGCTCCCCACCATCACTGTAAAATGTGCCTGGGTCCCAGATGCGCCACCGAATCTTCCCTGTCCTCTGTATCACCCTGATATGGAGGGATCTCTTAATGCCAGGATCCCAAGCCATCATGTCCAACATAAAGCTCCACCTGCTCCACTCACCATCCTGCCATGCTAATGAAGTCCACGACTTCATCAATGACTCGCTAAAGCTAGATGGAAGATATACATGATCTCCCCATGTAGTATACAACTCACCCCTAGAGGTTATCGAGCTATGTAGAGCTGCAATGCTCAAGTATCCTGCTAATCTCTTAGAGGTACCACCATGTTGATGCTGTGCTACTCTGATCATGAGATACTCCCTGTCATGTGCAGACTGTATCCTCCTCTCCTAAGACCTAGTGGAAGGAGATCTATGAGAGACAATCTCATCCGGACCAAGAATCGCCATGATGCCAATACCTACCCCTTTGAATGCAGCTCTGAATATATGCAGCAACAGAGAAAGTCTGCCTTGTCATCCGATGAAGGCCTCTGTGTACCCCCATGTGCCAACCCAACAGTGAACTAGATCACTCTTTATCCTAACTCTGACTATCATGAGACAGAACGGGCTATCAATCAACTGAATCTTTGCATCCCATAGTCAGACTTGCTGCACCACAGCTCTGACAACTGCGGGAATCCCTCCATGCCTCATCTCTAGTCCTTGCTCGTGACCAATATAGAGGGTCCATATATCATGGGAAAATATGATGCATGCTAACCTGCCCTGTGTCGGCCACTATGTAGTACCGATGACCGCTGGAAGCCATATGTGACAAATAGCCACCCCCTGAATGCAACCAATAGATAGATATTTGATACTCGCAATTGACTCAAGGTATGTGGATCCTTCCTGTCCCTTCCAACCATCTCGACTGGATCTGCCATCCACCCTCTCGATAATGTGTCGATACATTGTTTGGAGCCCAGACACATACTGGGATGTTACCTCTGTTATACCCAGTATCCTCTGCTCATGCATGGTCTCGACATGCCCTGAGAAAAGAGTGATGCATGTCTCCCTCATGACCCACTCCCTAAGCATAGGCTCAGCGATAACTGATGTGCCACCCCTACAGAGGATCATCTCATCCCCTAATCTGTGGTTGTCAACTAGCGCGCCGACCCAGTGCCACTGCTGAGAAGTCTCTCCCCTAGTGTGATGAGTGTCATCCAAATATCTTGGGTGAACCTTGCGTACCCCGCTGCTCATGCCTAGAGTGCCAAAGGACAACAACAAAATCGACTATGCCCATGAGTGATGTAGAAGAGGGTCAGGTGCGTGAGTCCACACAGATACCGTCAAGTGTCGCTCATCTTTCTCCCCATCAATCCTAGGTGAACTACCCCCAAAGATATGCCCGGTGTCCCTGTCCGTGAGTCTCCATGGAGGAAATACTCTAAGACCCTACTATGCAGCACCGTACGCCCTCGCATACCACCAATAATCCATGTACTCCTCGACATGCCATTGCACACTGAGGCATACCCCTGTACACTGCTAGATACCCCCTACTACTGTTGTACCACCCTGTACCGTCTCGTGCCTTGTTTGTGTCAAGGCATCGGTCACTCCTCGCATGTTCTCAATGTGATGTAGGACACTCTTACTCCACAATGCAGTCCCACACACTAAGGTACACCACCATGCAACTCCATGTCCACCGGTAGTCCACTGCTCAATGCTAAATGCTCCCACACATCCTTGGATGTGATGGCCTAGAGTTGTGTCTCTACATGTCAGACCACCCCCAATTAATATCATCACCTCCACTGTCGATCTCTATACCCACCGACGAATGGATCATCACTCCAAACCCTCCCCAAGGGGTCCAAGAAGTGAATCTCCCTATGTGTCAGTAGTGATACCACCACTGCTCGGCTTCGCTGTGACCTCTGTGCCCCACACAAAGGTGAAGAATCCTTGGCTCCATACAAGGCACCATCTGGTGGCCTACCAATGCCACCTCCTCTGACAAGCTCCTGCCAAGGTATGTTGATCACCCTGTGACCCCGCGTACAAGTGTCATACCAAGACAACCTAGGGAGTCTGCCCATAAACTAGTTGGCCACTGGAGCTGACCGAAACTCCCCTAGCGAATGCACATGCTCAACTGCTAGGCAAATTGTACCCTCCAAGACATATTCAATCGACCTGCCTGGGAAACGACAGGTAGTCCCACCTAGATCCCAATTCTAGTCTAGGGTTCCTGTATTCCCAACACCTGGAAACTCCTGCTGAACTACACCCGGGTCCACCACTATCTCCATAACCCACTCCATCGAGTACCAACTCAAAATCTCTCGCCATCCAACCTCAACATGTGGATGGTGCACCCTGTGCAACTCTGATCGTCTCATCCCGCTATCCAAGTCAACGTATGAGACCTGACTAGGTGGCCCCGCCTCTCTCTCTCCAATGGAAAGAGGTGACCCAACAATGCTGCTAACCCCATCTGTGCATGCCTAAAGGGGGTTGCTCTGACACTCCAATGTGCCCTCTAGCTGTACCATTAGGGAATCCAGCAGTTCTCCAATGTGGGCCAACTTGGCCATTGACTCGGCACAAACCACTCTCATGCCCTCTAGCTCCTTGTTCTGTAACAAAATAGCCTCTCGTATTGATGTGGCCTTCCCTTTCAAAACTAGAAGGTCGGCTCGAAGCTGATGACACCATTGTGTGTGACCATCGTCCAATACCTCTGTATCTCCTAGTGCCTCATCAAAGGTGGATACATCTCCTGGCACCTCACACATCTTCCATGCACTGCTACCACACGAAGACTCGGACACTACCCCAGTCATCACCTCAATGGATGGCACTACTGGGGTAAGCTCTACTCTCTCTACTAAGATGTCAACCGATATGGTCAAGGAAGTCTCCAACACAGGTGACCCCTGTGTCATACTGGGTGTATCCACATGCTCCCCATGATCCTATGTGCCCTCATCCTCCAAGTGCGAGGTAGCCATTTTGATGGCTTCCCCCTCCGTTATTCGGTTAAGCTGGAAAGAGGTATCTAGATTTTCCACCCGATCCTGAACCGTGCAATCAGTGGATCCATCATACATGGGAAAAGGTGTCCTCCCAGTGGTATGTTGCAACTCTGAACTCTGCGTGCTAGACCCCCCACTATTCCTTCCTTCTTCATCCTACCTGAGTTGACAGTAATCTCTAAAGGGAAAAGTCGCTCTGAAGTTTTCCCCCATGGATTGCCATTCGTGGAAATATTCTCCCAAGGGTATATGATTATGCCACCTACCTTTATCACTCGGTACTGGAGGTAAGAATGTAGGCATCGTGCAAAGGGGGGGGGGGGGGGGGTCTGTGATGCTACCTGATGTGTTGTGGGGTGCTCCTGTAAATGATGAGACGTGCCTGAGCCCTCTCCAACATGAAAACCCCTTGGGGTCTTGCGTTGTCTAGATTCTGTCATGGACCTTTGCCCCATCTCTTCTATCCATTTCGACAAATCTTGTACTGACTTGAGGAGGATTTCCCTAAAATCCTTCCTGGCATCATTTTCCTCCGCCATCGGTTCTTCTTCCTCTGCATCCACTACCGGAACATTGTCACCTTCCTCAAAAGTGAGCTCTAACCTTTGTTCTTGGTCTTTATACCTTCTTCCCCTTTAGGTGATGTGTGGTTTTCCTACTGGTATCATAGACAATCCACTTCACAAGCTGAACCAAGTTTATGAGCTCTGATACCACTGTAATATCCCAAATGGAAATAAATAGAAATACAAGCACATAAACAAATACATGCAGCAACTAGAGACAAATCATAAGGAAAAAAAATAATATGGAGAACGCTGAGCCATTTTATTAATTCTGAGAAATGGAAATGAGTACAGAGGTGATCAGAATGATGGCACCTCAGCTTGCACTGGGCAAGTGCAGAAAGACTCTCGGGAAATGACACGGAATGGATGTCCCTCTAGATTGTGTTATCTCCAAAGCTACTACTACTGTTACTATGTTGCCGCTACTGCTGGAATGAATTGAATCTTTGGAGCTGCTCCCCACCTCAGAAAATTCTGAAAATTCGGGAATTGCCTCTACTCCCAAAACCCAGAAAAACCCATAATGATTTTCAGAAATGGCCAACCCCCGAAAATGGCTCCCTTGAGGCACTACCCTATTCCTCAAGGAGGGACGTTGGCTCTGAATGATCTGCTCCAAATAATGGCCATTGATTCCACCAAAATGCTGGAATAGGGAAGGGTTGGTCTGTTTCGGGGAAAATCACCCTAGAGGTTTGTTGGGCTAAAAACCTCCACAGAGCAGGGCATGCTACTCAAGAAGGACTCACACAACCATACATGTTCATGAAAAAAACTAAATAGAGCAGATCGAGGAACTTACCCGTAGGTCCTACGGTTGAAGCAGATCCCGCGGGGTCCAAACCCCCAGCAACCCTTCTTCCTTCTTAACCTGAAAGACAAGAAGAAACAAGCACGAAGAACTGGTTGTACAGCATATATCTACTCTAAATGTTAGTGAAATCCGTGTGAAACATTAGATAGACCATAATAAATGCTTAAATAACAATATTCTCATATATGCAAGCGGACACTAACACGTATATTTCGGGAACAAAATGGTTCTTCTGTATTATAAATAGCATGTACAGAAATAACGAGTGGAGAGATCACCTGAATCCTTCCACGATCTTCGAGTAGACCGTCGTCCGAATCCGTCCCGCCCTTGCCTCGCTAAGATTCTTTCCGAACTGGTGCATACGAGATGACATATAGAGAGATGAGCATCTCCAGGAAACAATGGTTTCCTGTAATGAACTCGGAAGTGCAGGAGGCACGGGAATTCAGACTTGGATAGAGGATTGCAACAGAGTATAATATCAATTATTTCTCTCTCTCTTAGGCCATGCATATGAGGGGCTTTTATACTCCCTCAAAGTAGTTTCAACAATTGGAAACAGTTGGCCACGTGCTGGGGTGGTTGAACTACCAGAGTAACCATCAACCCAACTCGAAAATAGGGATTTTTTATATATTTTTTAATGATTTTAATGTCATACGCGGGAAAGTACATGTGGACTCGCGTATACACGCGGAAAAGTCTGGGCATACCCGCGTATGGGGACTTTAACATTGTTTTTTAGTGAATTTTGTCCAATTCTATAGGAATGGGTGCCCAAAGCCATAAAAGCAATCATGAATCATATGAAGGTGAAAATGATGCTATAACAGATGCCCCCTAATATATGAGGTCAGAAGGGGTACATGATGGCCGAAATGTATTATGCATATAGAAAGAACTTCGCAAGGACGAGAGAGGACTTCACCAGATTTCAGCCTGCCAAAAACCAATGAAAGAAAACAGATAGTCAACTCATGCTGAGGCAGGCATACCCATGCTTAGTCAAAAATACATCATATAGACAGTACTGAATAGATCCAACATGTATACAAGTATAGCTGAACTGAAAGTACACAATGAATCATCTGAGCATGGCCCGGAAATATAAGTCTGAATCAATGTCCAAGTATCACATATAGAATGCTGATCAAGGATGGTGCAACTGGATGTCTGATCATATAAGTAACTGAATCTCCAAGTACCGAATCATAAGAGGTGGAACAAACGGTACAATCACGCAACTCGGGAGCCAACATATAGGATGCTGTTGTACTGACACTGCAACATATAAAGGTGAATGACATCAATGGCAGAAACTGAATGGACTGTCAAAAGTGAACCGAGAAATGCTGATGCAACCCGAGGTCTTCACCAACCACTATGGCACAATTCTACACAATGGGAATAAATGAGCTGAAGTCGACCATGTGAGAAATCGTTGGATTACCGGTCAATGATGTATACCATTAACCAACGCGAGACAACCCACCAATAATGAAAATGAGTGTCAAGGTGCCCCAGTAATCTAACAAGTACGAATGAATGAGTTGAAGTCGAACACTTGAAAGAATCTACCAATCAGGAGGCAATGATGAATCCCCACTGTCGATAGCGAAGAGTCTGCCACTGATGACTGCAAACCCTAAGGTACCGACAAAAAGACTCTAGACCTTATTCCCAGAGCAATGAGTCAGAGTCGATGGGAAAAGATCTGCTGGAAGGAAGGCATTAAGGCATCCCACATCAGTCCAGCGCGAGTGTAACCCACAGGCCAAGATTTGGAAGGAATCGGACGAAGTAGAGTGATGGAACCAAAAACCGAAGTACGTTTCCGATGTGCACAAGATGAAGCTAGCGCACGGAAGAAACCCTCTGAACCAACCAATAATGAAAGCTGACACAGAGGCGAGAAATCCACCGATAGGGTCAAATGGAAATCAAGGTACTGCACGAATCCCAAGTGTGATAATGTGTGCTGACGTCGAACATAGGGGAAACCACTCAGTCAAAGACCCATAATGATGATCAAATGTTGAGCACAAGGTCACCTATCAATGATGGAAATAGGGCCAGGGTGCGGCTCTAGGTTTGCTCTCAGAGCAATGTGTCGTAGTCGATAAGAGACAAACCCGCCGGCAAGAAGTCAATGGGGACCTTCTCAAACTAGCACGAGCAAAAGACCAAAACATCTAATGTGATAGAACAAGATACTGACAAAACCGGGAAGGCCGACTGAAAAATGAGTCAAGAGACACCGCAGAATGGCCAACTTTGTTTAGACTTCCCTTGAACAAAAGCACGACTCATGATGACCATGGCAGTAAAAAGTGACACTGTATAAGTCTGTTAAGCAGGAGGCAGAACAAACTCTCCATATGATTGGAAGAGATAACCAACCGGGGGAGGACTGACAAGTGAAACAAGGTAAAGGCTGAACCTAGGTCAAAAACTAAAACCATCCCAAATGTAGGAAAGATATATAAGTATATGTGCTTTGTTCAAGGGCGACAAAACTGACTCTGTACTACCATCAAAACAACGAAGATACATCCCGTTCCCGCTCTTTTTGTTATATTTGATTTTTTTGTCTTTTTCATATAATAAGCCTGAAAAAGAATAAAAGAATGCTATGGTACAATGGATAGAACGAGTATCAAGAAACAGATGCACTAGTTCCTGGGATTAGAACGATCCTATGCTCAATGCAAGGTGGCGGAAAATGGTAAGCGATACTCAGAGGAATGTTCCATCCATGGGTAAAAAGGGTGTCAAGTCGCGATAACTAAAGTGCATGCAATGGTTAACTTGTACAAATAGTCAAGGTCAAAATTTGGCTTAAACGTTGAGTCCAAATGAAGCCGGCTAAAGGCCAGGATAAACAAGTAGCCAATATGCAATGCAGTAATACAACTCAACAACACCAGGGAGCCTCTAGGGTAATAGCCAGAAAAAATGATAGTGAGGAAGAAGAAGAATGAAGCTTCAACACATAAGTCATGGCGGGACTAAAGAGGACTCCTGAGCCTACATAAAATGCAGCATGGGCAACAAGTGATAGCGAGGAACTAACTAGGAAGCCCATGTAAAGGAAGGCTCTACCACCAAGTCATGATTAAATAATCGGCGAGTGAAATGGGTGTAATAGTCATGACCTGATGGGATCGACCCTATGGCAAGTGATCAATATGGAGGCTAGTATGCAAGATGCAGCGGAAAGTGATTTCCCTAACCTATATTCCAGTGAAGATCACATACCTACCGTGACGAGTCAGTAATCATGGATCAAAAAACTGGGAAAAATCTCAAATTCGTCAAAATGTACCTGAAAACATACCAAACTGGGCACTTCCAAGCATCCGGGTTATGCAGCTTAAGATAGATCGAAAAAATAAGCATAACATTTTTTTGCGAAAATTTTCAACTTTTTAGCCATAAATAGACAAATTACCTCATATTTGGTTCATTATTACATTGCTGATTTGGAAAAAAGTGCTCTGGAGCAAAAAACTTCTTTCGTCAAATCAGGAGCAACCGACCGTCAAATCGCACCGAATTTGTCAGGTAAGCTCATCAATCATCCTTGCAAATCATTTTGTCCGTTCATAAATTAAAATTTAGTGATTTTCACCATAGAAACCCTTGCTAAAAATCACGGGTTTGCGCATACGCGGGTTGGTAACGCTAAAGTCGCGTATACACGCGACTGTGCACAGATAAAGTCGAGTATGCGCAGGCCCAAATGAAAAAATGCGTAGCTAATAAAGGATTTATTGAATTTTGACAGGATGACCATCTCATGGAGAGAGCGTGAACACAGTGCAATTGATCAAGAAGTCATGCGAGATCGAGCATCGCTAAATATTCTTCGGAATTGCGGATTGCTCAAGTTTTTCAAAATGCCAAATATGAAAAGCAATGTCCGATTGCTAGAAATGCTCGTGAATTATTGGGAACCAGAAGAGGACTGCTTTATGATAGATCAGATGCTAGTACGCATTGAAGTGGAAGACATATATTTTATCACTGGACTCTCCCGGAGGGGAGAACCAGTAGACTTGCACGGGAAGCCCCTGGGAGGGCTAACCGTGGAAGATTACGTCCACGTGTATTGCGTAGAGGGTTCCAAGAAAGTTGGAACTCAAATTGCCATCAAAGATTTAAGGGATCTGCACATGAAAATCCTCCTTTTCACCATTGGCAGAGTGGCAGGATCTGCCTCCCTACACCAGGCGTCCAGGATGCAAATGAGCATAGCAGTGGAATGCTTAACTCATATATATGATTGGTGCACAACCCTATTACTGAACATGAAGCAACAATTGACCTCAATCCATCAAGCAAAGACAAAACACTTTGGATACGGTACAATTTTGATGACATTCTTCTTTGAGAAGATACCAGCATTGAGACCCAGAGTTATCTCTACCATCAGCAGCCCGAGAGACTCAAGAATTGCCCGCTGGGCTGACATGATTAAGAGATTAGGGGGAAGTGAAGTTCCCCGGACCACTTGGGATGATGAGTTCTTCCTTTGGTGGGGAGAAAAAATCATCGTTGTGGACGACTATCCCTATGCCGGGATGGACTTTCGTGGAGATCCGGATCTTGTCCTTCCACAAGGCACGGCATGGGGAACAGTCGATAAGTTTGCAATTTTTTTTTGACTTATATAATTTTTGGATTTTTTCAAATATGTATGAAAAAATGAAAAACAAACATGTTTTTGATTGGATTCATAATGACTTACAATGTAAACATGATCATGATACAGATATTGGACCAGTTTGACCTGAGGGTTTCCCGCGCCACAAGCATCGCCGAGGCGAAGCGGATACAGTGGATTCAAACAGGACCCTCCAGGCTGTACAGAGGAACTTGGAGGGATTAACCCGCCAAGTACCTATGGCTGCCATGGAAGATCTGCCGGAAGCCATCCAGAGACGGATGGTAGGAGTGCCCCGAGACTAGGTACGGTTATTCCGCCGGGTTGCCACCGCGATTATGTTCTATAGGAACACGACTTCTGGGCAGGGACCTCAGGAGTAGATAGATATGATGTATCAGATGACTGTATATTTTTGAGACTGAACATGATCGGGCATAAGCCCAAATTTTGTATGAATTTATGGATCCAAATTTTGTAAATTTTTTGAACACTCTGATGATATATATACAACGATGTTTGATGTGATGTGATAAATGTATCAAAATGTATGATGTTTTTTATGATTAAATTTTATTGTATGGAATGATTAATATGCCAATCCAATGCTTGATTAGCTAATGAGTCAGCAAACCAATTGTCAGCTCGAGGAATATGAATGAAAGTTAAAAATTGAAATGACCTTTGTAACAAACATACCCTCAAGAACAATCATAATAAACATGGATCTCGTACCCAATAAGTATTGTTCAACTGCGACACCACCAGCTGAGAGTCCAAGAAAACTACCAATGAATCAACACCCAAAGATATTGCCTCCGAGAGTAGATGAACAACTGCAGTGTATTCTGCTATATTATTGGAAGCAGGACCAATGCAGACCCCTCTTGATACTAACAGCTGACCGGATGGATAATGAAGCACCCAAGCCACGGAAGCTAAGTTCCGGGTGTGTCTACTAGCACCATCGGCGAAACCGAAATGACTCATGACATCCAACACAACCTGCCAAAGCAGATCAAAAAACATCACCACCTCATCAAAAATCGAAAATCAATCAGATATGTACAAAGCAAAAACTACTATATACAAAAGCAACATGCCAGGCCGAAGCCTAGGCATAATACTTCTTCAAATAGAGCCCATTTTGGGGCTCCGGCAACTCGTTCCCTTCAAAATCAACCAAGGTATATGCTCCTTTCTTAAGGACTTTTTTAACGATGAAGGGGCCATACCACATAGACTTAAACTTTCCTGCCCCCAGGGCATCTTTTTCTTGGGCATAGACCAAAACAAGGTCACCTTCCGAAAAAAACCTGGGCTTGACCACCTTATCGTACCGAGCTTTAACTCGGTTTTTATGCGCTTCATTCATCGTGGCGGCATCTCGACGCTGCTCATCGAGATGTTCCAAATGAAGGAGCCGTTCTTCAAGACTAGAAGTGTCAGGAAGAAGTTCAACAGCTAATTTAAGAGAAGGAATCTCGCATTCAATGGGAAATATGGATTCCAACCCGTGCACTAGCTGAAACGGAGTAAAGCCAGTTGCAGTTTTCACTGACGTCCTGTATGCCCAAAGTGCAGGATATAGCATAATATGCCAGTTGGATCTAGCTTTATCAATTGTCCTTTGAAGAATTGTCTTCAAGGATTTATTCACGGCTTCCACTTGCCCATTGGTTTGAGGATAATATGGAGATGAATGCTCCTGCCGGAAACCCAATTTGAGAGCCAACTCAGCCATCATACTATTCTGAAAATGACTGCCATGGTCAGTGACAATCTCTCTAGGAATACCAAAACGAGCAATAACTTGGTTGAAAAGGAACAAAGCTGCAGTCTCACCATCGTTCCCAAAAGTAGGCATAGCCTCGACCCACTTCGTAAAGTAGTCTACTGCTACAATAATGTACTTGTGACCTTTAGTCGAAGGCGAGTTACAAGTAGTATAATCAATACCCCACTTTGTAAAGGGACCGACAGTAATGACTGGAAAAAGCGGAGCTGGATGAGCGCGCATTTTTCGAGTATAGACTTGACACGGATGACACTTTTTGACCGATTCGATACAATCTTTGAAAATCGAGGGCCAAAAGTACCCAGCACGCAAGATTTTTTGGGCTGTAGCAAGCCCAGATAAATGACCCCCACAAGCTCCACTGTGAGAATCATTCAGCACAGCCTCAGCTTCTTCGAGAGTTAAGCAGCGTCTCAGGATTGAATCAACCCCTCGACGTATAAAGCATCACCAATAATCAAATAATTCTTGGCCAAGTGACGCAGCTTACGACGCTCATCTTTCGAAAAAGTAGAGGGAAACTTCGCAGTCTGAAGATACACAATTATATCTCCATACCAAGGATCCTGTGAAGAGATAAGAAACAAATGTTCATCCAGAAAGGATTCATCATAGATCATCTCTTCCCCACAGGGCAACTCAGAGATCAATTCCGCGAAAACTAATGATTTCTTGGACTTGGCAGACATAAACTCAAGATCAAATTCCTACAAAATCACAATCCATCTATTGTATTTGCCCCCAATCACTCGCCTACTGAGGAAAAACTAAAATGGATTGGCTGCTGCCAAAACATAAGTTTTTCGAAGAATAATGTAATGCCGGAGTCGCTGCACAACATGAACTGCTGCTAAAGCTAACTTTTCTATTGGAGTGTACCAGAGCACAGGTCCTACCAAGCCTTGACTAAGGTAGTATATAACATTCTCTGCAAGAGCATCATCCTCCTGAACCAGAACCATACTAATAGTAGATTCTGCTGCTGCCAGATACAAAAGGAAATCCCTGCTATAATCAGGTGGACTCAATAAAGGAGCAGAGGTCAATGCTTTCTTCAAAGCATCGAATGAGCGTTGAGTGTAGTCGTCCCAAAGAAAAGGAACTCCCTTCTTCAACAATCTCATAAATCCCTTTGTAACTTCAGCATAATTTACGATAAATCTCCGAAGAAAATTAGACTTTCCTTGTATACTTTGAAGCTGACGGATAGAGGACGGGGGAGGCAACCGAAGTATTGCCTCAACCTTGAAGGGATCTACCCTAATCCCTTCCCTAGACACAAAGAATCCCAATAACCGACTGGATGTAACGGCGAAAACGCACTTGTTTGGATTCAACCTAATCTTATAGAAACGACATCATTCAAATATTTGCCGGAGGTGAGCAGGATGATCCATCCTCTTTCGAGAATGAGCAGCTAAATCATCCAAATACGCCTCGATAATCTTTTTGATGTCATGGAAGGCATATGACATGGCCCGCTGAAACGTAGCCCCAACATTTTTAAGACCAAAAGGCATCTTCTTGTAAGAAAAAGTACCCTAGGGAAAAATAAAGGCAGTCTTATGCTGATCTTCAGGACGAATAGTAATCTGATTATATCCAGAGAAACCGTCCATGAAGGATAAAATCTCATTACCGACACACTCGTCAATGATCTGATCTATAAATGGTGTGGGGTAATTATCTTTAGGACATGCTTTATTAAGGTCTCTGAAATCAATGCAAACTCGAATTGTTCCTTGTTTTTTATCTACGGGAACAGGGTTTGAAACCCATTCAGTCAAAGGAACAAGGAAAATGAATCCCGCCTTAAGCAGCTTCTCAACCTCAGCTTTGATAGCTGCTGCCTTCCTAGGATTGACCGGACGAAGTTTTTGCCTCACAGGCTTAGCGTTTTCGTAAGTCTTGATCTCATGCTGGACAATAGATGGATCTATACCAGGCATTTCCTCATAAGACCAAGCGAATACATCCCTATACTCTTTAAAGAGTTCGGTGTAAATTTGAATCTCTTCATGGGAACATTCAGCTCCGATGAAGACATTCTCAATAATATTGGGATCCCTGGAAATGTTCACCGGGATAGTAGGAGAAATCACAGCCATGTTCCCTTCAGCATAAACATGTGTTGGTGCTAAAGGGTTCAAGACTGGGTGAACAGGACCAGGAGACGGAGGACTTGGAAAACTCGTTTCAACTTTGCTCAAGTCAGGTAAAAAATAAGATCGATGATGCAAATCATCCCACGATCTATCTATACCAGTCATGGCTTCCAGGATGGCCTCTTCAAATGGAAGAGTGGTATCAAGGCAATCCTGGGCCGAAGAAGAACTAAGTGTCCAAGCCGGAGCCACATCGCCATCCAACTCTTCCGGTGACAGAGGAGTTGGGATGGAATCTGCAGAGTCAACAATAGACTGATAAGCAATCTCAGCTGCAGAAATAGGAAATTCCATTCCACCCACTTGACCTTCCGCTAACGTGGTAGTAGGGGAAGGTAAGGTCCAAGGGTCCGAAAAATAATGAGTTCTGAAGAACTCTCTTTGAAGAGGAGCCTTGGAGGATGAAATTGCATTAATATGAACCGTAGGAGGAGGAATATCGAAAGTACCCATCAAGGAAGAATACATTCCATCTCCTAAATTCTCAACAGGCACCTTAGTATTATCCAACTTTGGAACAAATGAGTCAGTAGACGCATTCGGGTCTACAGGAGGACAGTCCAGTTGATCCACTGTAACAATCCTCCCTTCGTGGGGGAAACATATAATCCGAAATAACGAGGATGCAATGGCATCCATCTCATAAATCCAGTTTCTCCCCAACAGAAGGTTGTAGTCCAAGCTTGCGTCAACTACCTCAACCTCTATATTGACAGTTTTGCCCCCAACACAGATGGGCAAAGCTGGGACAATACCATGGGGTTTGTGAGAATGACCATCGAACGCAGTCAGAAGAGTGGTAGATGGAACAGCTTTGGGAGATCCAATTGTCTTCCAACATGTGAGAGACATCACGCATGTGGAAGCACCCTCATCAACAACCGTTCGAAAGATATTGCACTTCCGGTACGATGATTTAATATGAAAAGCCATGTGATGGGGGAGTCTCTTCTTAAAATTAGTCATATCAAAAGTAATCAGAAGAGAATTTTTTGGATCAATAGCCCCAATGGTAGTGAGCAAAGCATTGCGTTGAGCCGGACAAGACTGGAGTACCTCTAAAGCCGACATAGCACAAGGACTCTGCGCCATATCTTCCACAATCGAGTAGTTATGGGCAGCCCTAGCATTTGGATTAATCGTCGATCGCTTAGAAGATGCTTTGGGCATCCGAGGCATAGACTCAATAGTAGGCTTGGTAATGTGAAGTGGCTCAATAGCATCAGGAATATCCTTAGCTTTCGAAGACTCTTCTCTGCCATAATCACGGGATCTCGTAGCGATATCCGCGTGAGCACTCATCATGAAAATGTTCGATGGAATTTCCCCCTCCTGGGTGCCCCCAGAGGAAGCCCCGGGATTTTGATTCGCGCCAACAACTAATTGTTGCCCTTGGGGAAAAGGGTTTGTTAACACAGCCTGGGAACTAGAAGAACCCTGCTGGGCTAACAAGCACTGCGCATCCTGAATTTTAGGGCAAAGGTGCGTAAGATGGTCTCCAGCACACAGCTTGCATGGAAACTTCACTTTCCTTTTCTCCTTTGGACCCTCACCAACATGCTCGTTGGTTTTATTTGCATTACCCTTCCCATTCTTGCCCTTTTCCTTATTATTTCGTCCCTTCTTCTTCCCTTCAGATTGTTGATTTCCTTTAGGATCGGAAGCTTGGATAGCATTTATGGACAATGAGGGGGAAGGCGATGACTCAGCAGGCACAACCTCACCAGAAGGAGCAGATTGTAAAGATAACTGCTGCAATTGAGTAAGCAGGCTGGCTGCACCACTATTGATCGATCTGATAAGCCCATCACCATGCGGACCAGGCTTAGTTTTGGATAAATCTAATTTGGAGCGAGGAGCATTAGGCAAATATTTATGGAGGACCCCAGACTGAGAATAGATCAGTTCCAGCTGCTGGGCCCTAAAAATGGCCTGCTCCTCAAAAAATACCCCAGAGAGGGATACATCTTTCGAAATATCTGACTGCAGGGATTTCAGAAACCATTCCAAAAGGAATTCACCTGGAATATGAGCTTTAATAAGCCTCTTCCTTCTCCTCCATTCCTGAATATGGTCAGAAATGTGGGTTGTGTCGTCCTGCTTAAAATTAGCTAGGAGCTCAGTCCCAGCGTCATAACAGACTGGAAACTGTAAATGGTTTAGGAATGTAACAGCCAGTTCTCCAAATGTAGCAAAACTGCCCCCAGTTAGCTCAATATACCATTTGGCAGTGTTTCCAGTTAGGTTGCGTTGAAACAATCACAACCTAATCGAATCATCGATCAGGGAGTTCAAAGAACACCATAAATGGAAAGTAGTGATGTGGTCAGCCAGATCTTCTCCATTCTTGCCTTCAAACTTTGGAATGTCTGAAGGAAGTTTGGTGGGAACCGGAGGCCACCCCGGACTATAATGAATCGGATCATTCATCAATTTCGACAGATCTGGCAAGTTTAACGTTGCCAGAAAAGGTAAACGAGGCGGAGCCCGAGGATTCCATCCTTGATAGGATGAATTCCCAACATTCTGAAAAGAATACCCTGGATTTGATGAGGCACCAGGTTGCCAGAAGGAACTCGTAGCAAAAGGAGAAGAACCTCCTCCCCACACAGAGTTACCAAAAACCGGACCAGTTCCCCCACCTAAAGTATTAAATGAAGAGGAAAGCCCCTAATAGGGTTTCCAGGCATTAGACAAAGGAGAAAAAGTCTGATAAGCACTCGACGAAGGAACAAGTATCTCCGTGACCAACGTAAAACTGATTCTCTCCCCGTTGTAGTAAATACGTACTTCCAACCTCAGAAAGTAGTGGAACTTTGACCTCCGCATCAAGGAAGCTGAAACCTGTCCGAGAAGTAAACTGAAGGACCCTAAAGAAGGATTCAAACTAGGAATATGCCCAGTTCCAAAAGGGAACCCTTGAAAAGAAGTTGATCCACTAGCCATGGAAGACATGGGTGTAGATCTAGCTGCAGTAGCGGAAAAGGAAAAAGAAGGAATCTCACTAGTGGGCATTCCAAAACAGAAGGGACCAGATTGAGAAGCATGTGCTTGGGTGAAACCAGAGCCAAACACAGCAGCACTAGAGGCAATCGAAGATATAGCAATATTTCCCCCTCCTTCAACAGAAGCAGGAGTCTGAATGCCTGCAGCACTCACAGCAGAAGCCGCGTTCCCAGTCGTGGCCATCGAAAGGTATGTATAATAAGGAGGATCTTCCAGTCTCTCTGACTCGGGTCCGATGTATTGAACAACGAACGGATAATCAGGAGGAAGAGGAGATGGAAGTGAATCTGAGGGTTCAGACACTTCCTCTACCTGTATATCTTCTTCCTGCGGAAATAATACTCGCGAGGTGAGCGGAACGCTCCTCTCGGAACCAACCCCAGAATCAGCTATGAAACCTTCAGACCCTTGTGGAGGATCTCTCTCCACTGCGTCGGACGCCACAAGGTGGTAACCACCTACTAAATCAATCCTACTCCTTCTCGAAGAAGGCTCTGGACTCTCGGGAGATAACCCTCGGATTCTCCTCGATCGACGAGGCGCTTGATCAGCCACTTTAACAAATTTTAATTAGACTCAAAAAATATAAAGCTAAGAAAGCTAGGAGCCAAGAGCACTCACTATAAGAAAAATCCCTGAGATACAATCAAGCAAACAGCCTTCAATTATTTCCGCTCCGGGTGATGAGGATCGGACACCAAAATACAGGGAAGCAAAATATAGGACCTCCCGAAAGCAGTCTGGGATAATTACGGCCCAGGCCTACTAGCGAAGGCAACAGAAATAGTTACGCCGACCTCCTAACGACAGCCTTTGCCGGCTCAAGCACCCAAGCTTCGCAAGGGCACCCCCCATAAGTACTGCTGAAAGTGATGCGACGTCTGCCTCAGGTACCACGGGTATTCCCCCCCGCAGTCACCTGTGTGGAACCTAGGAGTGGCAACTATGGGTACCAATCCGTGTCAGAAGCTGGGCGGAACGGTCTTGAGGTCAGATTCAGCAAATTAGAGAGGGGGTATCCCTCTTCTCAGCCTTCACTTCCCCTCGCGCTTGACTCTCTAGAGGAGAGCTTTCCCAGTCCACCTAACGGAGTTGGATTTTGCTCAATTAATCAACTTCTATGTTTTGTTTGAGCGGCCTTGGAGAGTTAGCTCTCCACTCACCTAATCCAAGGCCCTACAACCTAGCTAGTTGGTGTATGACACTTAGAAAACTTGCTAGTTGATTTTAAATTATATCGCTTATTTTAATCGGCTGTTATGTTAAGTCAAAGGGATGCAGAAATGAAACTTATGGTGTTTTGACGCAGAAAGAAATTAATAAAAACCAAACTACATGCAAATGAAGTTATTGTCTTTCGATGAAAAGAAACTTCTATACAGGTTCTACGAGATTAAAAATTGTATTTTGCTTTTCAGATAACAAACTCACACTCACAAAAACTATGAAAATGACTAAATGCTTAAGTGCACCTGATGCAAATCACTACAAGCATGCAAATTCTAAGATGCAAAATCTCCTAAAGCAGAGTGAAATTTCCCAAAGATCCTTCAATTTTATCTCTTTTTGGTTGTCCAGAAAGCTAGTTCCCAAAATCAAGAACTCTTAATATAAAGACACCAAAAAACGCTTGAAAACAAGAGGAAGAAATCAATGACAACTTCTTTCCAAAATCAAGCCAAAATCCAAAGGCAAGAAACCTCAACAAAGCTTCAAAAAGATACAGTGAAACGAAAACAAAAATTCAAAAACAAAAGCAAACAACAAAGCAAAATGTTTTTTGAGCTTTTGAGTTTTATAAAGGAAGAGTTCGAAAAGACCAAGCAAAACTATCAAATCCTAAGCCAAACAACACTGAATTTCAAGCAGAAACTTCAAAAATGCTCCAAATCTTATAGGGCTAACTAGTAGCAAGATCAATATGAGCAAAAGAAGACAAGAAAACTCAGCCACTCAGCCTAGAAGAATAGTCCAACCTTGCAGCAAACAAAAACTTCAAAGAACCAAGAAAGACTCTTCAAAAGTTGCAACAAGACCTAGTCGACTGAACTCAAGAAAACCAACCAAGAAACGGGCAAAAATCGAAGTGCAAAGCAAGACACAAAGGTAGGAATGAGTAAATGAGCAGGAGCTCTCTGTTCTGATGAAGCAGAACAACCAAGAAACCCTAGAAAGAGATCTTGGTACTCGAACCAGAAATGCCAGCACAAGAAACAATACTTTGCCAAAAAGACTAGTTTTCAATCAAACAAGAGAGAGAAAAGACCAAAGACCACTTTCTTCACAATCCAGAGGGTACAAAGACACTGCAGGAACAGGTCTCCACAGACAGAAAGGACTAAAAAGCCAAGAAATCCAAAATTTCAAAATCTGCCTAGGTATACGCAACTTTACAGTTTAGCAACAAGCGTGCATACGCGACTGTGCTAAAGGAAACACGCGTATACGCGACTCCCTTTAGAAAAACTTGCGTGTATACGCGACTGTGTGCAGAAAAAAGCGCGTATATAAAGGTAAATAATGAAAAAAAAAAAAGGATCAAGCCTGGATAAGAAACCAGGACTTCAGTCTGACTGAGAAAGAGTAAACTGGACTGCAAATAGAAGTTAAAATTGTTGGAAACCTATCAAACAGATGAAACCACCCAACAGGGGAATCACAAGAATGCGATCCCCAGCGGAGTCGCCAGTTCTATTTCAGGGAAAATCACCCTATAGGTTTGTTGGGTTTAAACCTCCACAGAGCAGGGGCATGCTACTTAAGAAGGACTCACACAACCATACATGTTCATGAAAAACTAAATAGAGTAGATCGAGGAAGTTACCCGTAGGTCCTACGGTTGAAGCAGATCCCGCGGGGTCCAAACCCCCAGCAACCCTTCTTCCTTCTTAACCTGAAAGAAAAGAAGAAACAAGCACGAAGAACTGGTTGTACAACATATATCTACTCTAAATGTAAGTGAAATCCGTGTGAAACATTAGATAGACCATAATAAATTCTTAAATAACAATATTCTCATATATGCAAGCGGACACTAACACATATATTTCGGGAACAAGATGGTTCTTCTGTATTATAAATAGCATGTACAGAAATAACGAGTGGAGAGATCACTTGAATCCTTCCACGATCTTCGAGCAGACCGTCGTCCGGATCCGTCCCGCCCTTGCCTCGCTAAGATTCTTTCCGAACTGGTGCATACGAGATGACATATAGAGAGATGAGCATCTCTAGGAAACAAGGGTTTCCTGTAATGAACTGGGAAGTACAGGAGGCACGGGAATTCAGACTTGGATAGAGGATTCCAACAGAGTATAATATCAATAATTTCTCTCTCTCTTAGGCCATGCATATGAGGGGCTTTTATACTCCCTCAAAGTAGTTTCAACAGTTGGAAACAATTGGCCACATGCTGGGGTGGTTGAACTACCAGAGTAACCATCAACCCAACTCAAAAATAGGGATTTTTTTATATATTTTTTAATGATTTTAATGTCATACGCGGGAAAGTACATGTGGACTCGCGTATACACGCGGAAAATTCTGGGCATACCCGTGTATGGGGACTTTAACACTGTTTTTTAGTGAATTTTGTCCAAGTCTGTAGGAATGGGTGCCCAAAGCCATAAAAGCAATCATGAATCATATGAAGGTGAAAAATGATGCTATAACATGGTCCCTTACCCACTATCCTGGGCTGAATCCACCAACAAATCCCCAATCTGGAACCACCTCCTCTCAAGACTACGTCCTCCCTCTCACTAACTATGTTATTTCTCTGAGTGGATGCTCCTCCTGTGGTAGCTGCAAATCTCTCCGGCAAAAAAAGGGTGAAACTCCTCACCCGAGCAGGCACTTGAAGTCCCCCGGGGCTGAGGTTGGGATCTTCGAGTGGAGACACCCGATGTACTGAATAGTACATGAAAAATTTGCTAAACAGCAAGCGTGCTCAATGTTAGAAGACAAATCTCAACGATGCATAATCAGAATGAATGAAAATGAGGAGACCCTTCCTCCTTTTATGCTTGGTGAGCCTCTCTCTCACCTAGGCCCCACCAATCTCTGTGCTGCCACTTGGCCACTAGGCCCCACCTTACTAATTCGATATGTCTCCTTAGTGACTTTAGGGAATGATTTTATCCTAAGTGTGAGCTAAGTACTCCTTCGCCCACTTTATTTACTGAATTAACTTTAGAAAAGCAAAACTGGCCAAAATTAATATTACCAACTAGCTGCTGCTAATTGGGAATATTACAATCTCATTGATTGGTAGGAAACATTTTTTTGAAAAATTATATCCATGGATATGGAAGAACCATATCAACTCTAAATACATTTAATTATTTAATCAGGCACATGATCTTTGATCTTTGATTACATTTGAATGCTTCTATGACTTGAGGATTCATCTACGAACTATTTGTAACATCCTTAGGCCGGCAGTGGCCCTCCATGTGATCAATGAGGAGAAATCCTTTAATATGATGCATTATTTTCTTTCATATATTTTTCCACATATTCAACGACCAAGATTCTACAATGAAACTTTAATGTGTTGTTCATTCTGTTCAACTTACATTGTTTCTTGACTTAATATCACTGTTATTTATTTATAAGTTAATAAATTTTGTTGTGTCGTGGAATGAATGAAGAGAGATATATCTAGCAATACCAAGAAGCTCAAGGAGAAAATTTTGTGAAAAAATATTAAAATTTCATGAGAAGAACACATTTCTTATTTTGTTAGGATTATGTTGATTATTTTGTTTGGAGGTTTAATACCATATAGGGGAAATGAATTTTGACTTTACAAAATAGATGCATATTGGCACAATAATGAAAAATATATTTATATTGCTACACAACATAATAATGAGTAATAGTTATGGAAATGAATTTGGATTTAAGATTCTAGGGCTAAATGCTACACAAATGCAGTAATAAAGAACTCAAACACTAGAATTGACAATGTCAACCCTGATTAATAAGTATCCATTGCACTAAATCATGTCAACATGGGAAATAACCAAAATTTAGAAGCCATGAGCTATGCCAAATGGGAATTGAAGATTTACACCCTTACAAGTTTAGTGGAAGTTCTACAACCTTATTAGTTAAAGAGTATCTTTATGTTAATGGTAGATTAGGTATATCCAACAAATATGGAGTAAAGTTTGTTGAGAAATTAGGGCTTTTATTACAATTTATCTTCCTGATAATTACTTGTGTTTTACTTTTTTCTTCTTTCACTTAGATCTTTTCTTCGTTATATTATTATTTTCTTCATCAATTAAATTATCAAATGTACAAGAGACACAAAATTTAGGCTAGCAAGCTAGGGACAAAACCTCTCACTCTTTGAGAGGAAAACTTGATCAAAATTCTTCTTATAGATCTTTTCTTGACGAGTACCAAGACCATGACAAAGACCCTTGACATAAGTATATCTCCAAAGACCCTTGTCACTATTACTTGCTGCTCTTCTCGGCTCCTTAAGTTGATCATTCCTTTCAGCACTACACTGCACCAACACTAGGAAAGCTTGGTCCCTAGTCTAGAAGCTCTAAACAATGTGCTTCTTTCTAACCCTCCTTTGATATAGCCTTATCCAGATCTTGGGGGGAAGCTTCCAAGATCTAAAAAATTGAAATGGATCTGACAAGATCTGCAAAATTAGAATGCCAGAAAAGAGAGAGAGCACAAAGAAAATAAAACCACAAAGAAACTTGTTTTATTAAAACATAGAATAATTGTAGAAGTTACATTGTGGTGGAAAATCTGTCCTTTTACAAAGTGAGGCTTGTTATTTATAGCCTTTTTTTGAGTTACAATACCATGGGTAGATACCATAGGTGGATACCATGGGTCAATACCATGGGTGGATACCACTTACAATACCATGGGTGGATACCACTTACAATACCATGGGTAAATCTCATGTGTGGATGAATACCATGGGTCGGTTCCATTTTCAATACCATGGGTAAATTCCGTGGGTGGATGGATAACATGGGTGGATGAATACCATGGGTAGATGCCATTTTCCATTCAGATCATAGCCTCAGCCTCCTATAGAATTCTCCTCAACCTTCTTTCTGCACCCTTGATGCCCAAGATCGAGATCTTCTTTCTTTTTGTAATATCCCTCATTCATGCTATGTATACCTTCAACCCTTTTATGAGATATCTAAGATATAGTGACCCAAGACTGAGGCTTGTATTGACTCTCCTTTCCACACCTTGCAGTCTTCTTTCCTTCGATGTCTTGTCTTCTCTCTTCACACCACTAGTAGACTCTTCCTTCGCACTTATTACATACCTAGACCTTTATGTGATAGCCTTCGACCTTTACGAAGAATATGAGGTAATACTGACCCAAAACATAGGTGAATTTACTTCCTCTTTCCTTCACAAATGAGCCTCCCAATTTCGCACCAATTGCATACACTCAACTCACACTTTCATTGCAGACCTTGTCTGAATTGGCGTCTCCATATTGAGGCTGCAACTCCTTTATATATAGGGATAGTCTCCCATCTCTAGGTCAACATGATAGAGGGTGTGTGAACCGAATTCATCAAGGAGACCTTTTACCATATTTTGAGCCGACTACAAGGGGCCTAGTGACAAGGTCTTTGGAGTGTACTTTTACATCAACAATATGCACTTTTACAAGTGTGAAATGACTTCATTTAAATGACTCTAATTATCTTTATGATAAGACAACAAAATCCTAAAGACATCAAGAAGAAGTCTTTGACCTATAATAAAATATTCTTGCTCATGAAACCCATGATGCAAGCATTAGAATAAATACATTTTATTAAATCTTTGTCTCTTCATTACATAAAATCATAACTACATGCCATTATGAAGACCTAACCTAGTTACACTTTTCAACACTCCCTCTTAACTATGGAGGTATTCATAATGGCACTTGGTCATTCTCGATCTGAATAATCTCATAAGAAGAATCAGATTCGTAATCCCATTTGTATAGCATCTTATCAACCAACATTTTCATAATGCAAGGACTTGACTAACAACTCCATCTCTCCATAAGATCTTCAGCCCCAATGCTGGCAAGACAAATGATTATAGACACCTTCATCATTGTCTCTCTTGGAACATACCCCACTCGGGTTCACCCAGAGTATTTCCAGGACTATTCTTATCCTATATTCCCAGTCGTCAAAGAATATCGATCCTTCCACAACTACTCTTGTCTTGGATGCCCTAACAGATGATTACCCAATCCTCCATTATGTCTTCCCAGGTAAAGACCATAATGATGTGTCTATCTCTCCCTCTCAACTAGGGAGGACATATTCCACCAAGGAATGTACCTAAGCTCCCTCTTGGCTTAGGAATTATCAAGTTTCTTCCAAGTAAGAAACTTATTACCAGGCTCCCTCTTAATCAGGGACCTGCAACAGCTCTATAAGAAAATAATGGGACATCCAAATGATCTAAATAACTCCTTCATTCGATGTCATGGGTTTCTTCTTTTTTGAGTGTTAGCACTACAATTCTTTCAAATATTTTCAAAGTCTGGTCATCATTCTACAAGGAATCAATCTGCCTTTTCAGTTCGGTTGTAAGATGAAAGTGTCGTTGTCAAAGTGTAGTGGTGAGAAAATTTCATTTCTACCTTCATTCATTTCATTTTCCCTCTTTTACCTTTCATTTTTCCAAAAAAACCCAAATTCCAGCATTTCATTTCTTTCAAAACCCCTTTTTAACTATTAAAATTCATTTTTTATAGTTAAAAAGCAACTCCGCACATCCACTAACACCCATATCATATTATACCCTTTTTACCTTACCTTCTATCGCATATTCGAACCTTATACATGTAACAACTATCGAATCCTACAATCTTTCTGATATGTGATATTGCTAGGACCCATCATTTCTTTTTGATTTGTTTCATAACATTCAAAATGTTTTAGAAAAATCCTTTATATTATGATTCAGATGAATTTTACCATATTCATTGACTTAACAAAGTTTTCACTTATCCACTTTTAAAATCTGTTTAATGCGCCCCACCTACCTTTTCGCATCACATTTTCGCAAATTTCACTTACCGCATTCACTTCCACTTCCTCATTTCCTCGATTGCGATATTGAGTGGGACCCTTTCCTACCACGTCATTGTCGCTAATCGCATATCGCAAAAATCCTCGCCACATTCATTTTCCACTCCACAAATCTTCCAATGCGATACTAAAGGGACCCCCTTTCCCTGCCACGTCACCCTTTCCCCATCGCACATCACAAGCCCTAGAGGATAAGCACTCAGGATCATGTTATAAACGCCAAAGTGCAATGTGCGATATTGGTGGGACCCAATCACATATCGCAATTCACAAGCTCAGGAGGATAGGTGCTCAGGAATCCGTTATAAATGCCGAAATGTGATTTCTATCTCCACTGGTCGTTACACCTCGTGATCTTCCCCACCCTTTGATCCACGGTTCTCATGCCTTTTCGGCCGCCCTTCTCCATTCTGATTTTAACACTGTGGGGGGGGGGGGGGGGGTCTGAAAAGTTGTTTTCTTCATCGCACCTCCTGCTACGTGTCATCCTCTCCATATTTCACACCCCCCTCTGTCCAAACCTCCTTGCCAAGTCATCACCCCCATTGCAAATCGCATTCCCTCCCACTTGTGTCTTATGCTTAAACGTTTTCGACCTCGATCTGCGATTGTGATATATGTATAAAAGGTTTTCACCTCCCACTCATCATTTATTGAATAATTTCTCCCGCTAATAAAATGAAACCCCACTATCTCTTTCAATCTGCCTCCATAACCTGTTTAATCTCCATATTTCCCGCTCCTCTTTTATTTATCCCGCTAGCCCACAATTCAACGTGTCTCCTTCTCATATCTTTCACATGTCCGGTCCTTTTGTTTGGAACCAATATATATGGGTTTTTCCACTCCAACACTATTTCCATGTTTAATTTGAGACCCTATCACGAAAAACAAGAAACCAAAGGAAAGGAACAACGACATAGTTTCTCTGAAACAAATTTCTACCATTACTCTCAGCACCAGCACGTTTCCACAAGGCATCATGCAACATTCAAAGAATAGTCACATGTCACTTTCACTGTTGTTTGCACTTTTTATGGAGTTGGTTGCACCAGAACAGAAGAGGAGTCTTCCCATAGACTGCCACATCATACAACCACTTTGAATTGTTAGCCTTGATGTTGTTTATTTTGATTATGTCATAGCACTTTGTATTAAAGTTTTAGGATAAGCCACATCTCTTGCACGAGATCGTAATAAATTTTGGGAACATGTTTACTCCTTTTGTGGAGATGACAATTTTATATTTTTGTATATATGTGACAAAATTCTATGTAAAAAAGGTTCGTGGTTTTAGAATCTTGGCTCATATGATCAATACTCTTTTCAGTGAATAAAATTGAAAGAAACTTCTGAGGAATTATTATCAATCTAGTGTGTGTATTGTAAATTTTCACTTGTGTTTCCATATCTTATTATCTTCAATGGAAGTTTGCAATCCCTCATGTTGTTATGTGTTTTTATCATTGACATGTTCATGTGTTTTATCAATTTTTATTAGTCTCACACAGTGAGCTTTCTTAATGAAATATACATGATGACAGTGTAAAGAGAATTACTTATAACAGTTATCTTCCATGATATTTCAGTGAGAATATTTTAAGTCTAGAAATAGCTTTCTCTTGTTGAAATATTGACAAATTGCTACTTATGTTATTTTCTACCAAAAGCAGTGGATTTTTTCCTTGCAGGCCCACTGTTTCTTCTTTCATTTCACATTCTCTTCCCCTCATAGGCTACAAAATCACTCTTTTTCTACCACATCAGACCCAATAACCTCATTAGTAGAACAATGGATTTGATTGAAATCTCTTTTTAGTGAATGGGAGTTTAAACCACCTACCAATCTTATAAACCCAATAATTAAATTGCTTTAGAGTTTAGGATGTCTCTGGTCAGGTTCTTGAAGCAGTCCAAGTGTTGATTCTAGTGCTAACATCTTTTGGTGCGTCTGCCAAGAGACGAAGGCCTTGAAACGAAGTATTCTCCCGAGTCTCTTGTTTTGAATTGTTGATAATCAGTTATTGATGGTGAAAAAGAATTTGTGACTTGAAGAGGACTGCAAATTATTTCACTTGGCGACTCCACAAAGAGGAAGAGGGGCTTCAAGACCAAAATTCGTCTTCTATTAATCATAAATTTAATTGCAAGTTGGATCACAGTTTTCCCTTACGAATTCCTTTCGTCCATCTACTATGCTTGTTGTGATCGTGACACCCTTGCAAGCTTTTCAGCTTTGTGTAAATCTAATTTCACTGGTCCTCCCAAGCTTGCTGCCACTTTTCTTTGAGAAAAATCTTGAATAGGCAAACACTTCCTTATGATTGCTCTACTTATTCATGCTTATGTTGTGTTTAAATAATTCAACAGTTTCCCTTCAATAATTTCTTTCAAAATATAACTACGCAGAGGTTTGTTGCCCCAATATTCCAAAAGAGAATACACACATCGTACTAACACATAGACATGGAATATTAATTTTTTCCCAAATCGATTTCCTCATTAATTAAATAAATGTACAAATCCAAAATAGATAAAAAAACATTTTTACTATCTAGCTTTGCCTGATACGTCGTTACATGGCCTTCTCTCCTCTACACAGAACCCTCTCTATTTTCGGGCTTCTCCTCTCTACTCTAATAACACATAGACATGGAATATTAATTTTTTCCCAAATCGATTTCATTAATTAAATAAATGTACAAAATCCAAATAGATAAAAAAACATTTTTGTTGATCTAGTTTTGTCTATACGTCGTTATATGGCCTTCTGCTAATGTAACTTCTATTTTCTTATCCTCCTCTCTACTCTACTTTAGGCCTAATCTTCTTCATTTAAATTGGCCTCTACTCTCCTTTGAAGCTTACAATTGAATTTATAATACATTTTAGAGCTTATATGTCCTCACTCAACTCCTACAAAATTGTAACCACTTCTATTCTAAGGAAATACTATATTATGACTTTTCTATCTTCTTAGCATAAACAAAAAATATCCTCTCTAATATCCCATTTTTCTATGAATATTTTTACAAAAGTCAACTAAGCATATTCCCCACCTATGCTTGCTAAGAATTTAAACATTTTAAAAGAGAATTTTACAATATTTACAATTTGACCCCTCCTTAGGCTAATGTCAACGCCTTAGGTTTGATCAAACAATTAAAATTTAACTCGAGAGCTAATGCTCCTGCATCACTTGTGCTCTTCTCTAAAGTGCATGAGGATTCCAGAATATTTTCATTGTACACATCAACTCCACAATACAAAATAAAATGCTCAAAGAGATTATTCCAGCTAACTATTGTTCAAATGAACTTATTTTATTCCTACCCTAATTTAGATTCTCCAAGTGTTGTTTTTGCTAGGTGAAATCTGATAACCAATATGGCCACCTAACATATCCAAAGTACAATGTCCCCTTCCATTATGTTTGCTCATCATGCAAAACAAGGTAATGCCAAAATATATATGATTGTAGGTTATTGTCTCCATTATTTCTAGGTTGAATATGAAAATAAACTTTTGTATATGCTCCTCAATAAGATCTTCATAAGGGTTCCAAGACTGACTGCTACATGCTTCCTATATGTATTATTGAAGAGGGTTCTTATACAAGGACACTAAACATTTTTCTAATATTTGTTGTGATGGAAGGAAACAACCCATGATCTTTGAGAGGTTGTCAACAAATGCCTAGACTTTTGTCTTTGTTCTTGTATAGGTCATCACCATCGTTGTTATAATATATAGGGGATATTCCTTAAGTTTTTGGTCTTTTGTTCTTATATAGGTTTTCACCATCATCGTTATACTATACAGGGGATATTCCTCATTTTGGAAAATAAAAATAAAAAAAGATTGTTATGTTATATTTGGAAAAATTATGGGCATACATCATGATAATGAAAACCACCAACATGCTCTCTCATCCCCTGTGTTGTGGCAAGAAGAAATTCCAAAGGAAAGCATAGATGAAGACTCATATATAACTGATATTATTTGATTGTATTGGCATGTATCCCCAGATAAGCATGAGATATATGAATTGGAGTACAAACATCAATTTTTACATTATATTTGGAGATAATGTGAATAGAGGGTTGTCCATTATTGTTTTACAAATATGGAAACTTGACATCACCTAAGTACCATCACATTCCAAGTCATTGTTGGGTGATCCACTTGCATGTCATATTTACTAATTTTGGTGCCCCCACTGAAGTAGCATCTATCTAATCTATATGGGAGATTAAATTTTCTCCTATGGAAGGCATCTTCCAGGTTTGAATGCCTAAAGATAACGATGCGGGAGAATTAAATACCCTTTCATTTTTTTTGTAGTGTTAGGGTATTCATCAAGATGACCATTGATTACATACTCATGCCAAATATCACACAATAAAAATAAGCATGCTCTTATTGTGGATCATATTTTGGAAGGTGAACCTAGCAAAATATTGTTTTTTTTTGTGTGATACTCATTTTCCTTAATTGGTACACAACTCAGATCTAACAATTAGAATACTTGTATTTATATCAAAAGTTTTATAAACCAACTACTGGTAGCCATTTTGAGTGCCTAAAATTATGGAGGGAGAATACCTTGTATCTATTTCATCCTATTGTAACCCTTGGGACAACCTCTGGTTGAAAGGAGGCCAGTTCCTATAACATATATTAAATAAAATAAATATATTTCTTTTAGATTTTTCATAAATAATGGTTCCCAGAGATAACCCTTTTGGTGTAATGTGAATTTAACTCTTGGAAAAAATAAGCCAACTCTCCAAATGGCCTCTGTATCTATGACTACAATTACTTTTTGGAGTTGTAATATAGTGGGAGAAAGGTTGAGAACAAAGATTCAATTTATAGGGAAGTAAAGAATCTAATACACCAAATCTTAGCAGAAACTATGGGATGAAGGAAAATGAAGTCATGAAAATTTGGAGTTTTTTTATTAAGGCTTCTTTAAGTAAATTTTACAAGTACTCTATGTTATTATCACAACATTAGTAAGTATGCTTATAAAAAGAAACCAACTGCTTCATAACACATATTTCAATGGAAGAATAAATACAGTGATCAACATACAGATATAGGAAACACATGCTATAGCCAAGACATATGAGGAATCACTTGAAAACATTTATTAATTCTCCACGAAAATTTTCAACACATTAAAAAGTAAAATATCCACTCTCCGAGCAAAAATTTGGAACTCCTACAATGGTTCCTCTATCTTCTTTTAACGAAAAATTACAACAAAGACAGTTCTAGGAAATTTTCCGCTTTTTAACTACTTCTTAACTATTCAGGACTAATAAAGTTCTTTAAAAACATTAAGGAACTATTACAAAATTTAAAAAATGATTTTTTTTCAATTTATGAAAAATGAAAGTCATTTAGACTTTCGGGACTGTTTCTCCTTCGATGTAGCCCTTCCTTTGATGTAGCCCCAGGTATTATTGATGGGCCTCTAAATTAGACACACAGTAAGGCCCATCTAACCTTTCTTAAGCCAATACACCTTCCTTATGCACATAAAAGGATATATTAAATCTCTCCTTCTACACTTAATCATGTTTTCTTATGATTTAATATTTTCTTAGAAAGGTTTAAAGGTAATTGCATATTTGTGCCTAATATTGGTTATTTTAGTAGAATATTGTGAGAATATTGGCCAGATTATGCAGATTTGGAGAAGGAGATGATTTAGGGACTTGCTCCCTGCCACTAGGAGATCAATATTGAAGGATAAATGAGCACAATATCAGGAAATTAGGGAGAAATATTGGTGAAATTCAAGGGCGTTTTCCACCCTCCTTAATTCTCAAAGGCTGCCAAGCAACTCAAGACCAAGTACACTCAAGCCATACTTCACTTGGAGTCTCTAGCAATTCAAATTCCAAGAGGTAGCCAAGTAACTGAAGATGAAGAGCACTCGATCTATGTTTACTGGGAGTCAAGTGGACTCAATCACCATTTTCAAGGGAGTTTTTGGTAGCTGCCCTATAGAATAAATAGAGCAGAGCTAGAGCTAGGAAGGAGTTAGTTAGTTAGCCAGTGGGTTGATTCTAGTCGATTCTGTTCAGAACTTTTGCTGCAAGCTATTAGGATTTTGCGATTAATACCTTCAGGATGTAATAAGACTGTATTCGTAATGCAATGAGTATTCATATAACTTTCTGTTGATCTAGTTCCAGAGATTTGGGCTCATGGGTTAGGGCCCAACCCATGTGCCTCAGCTTCTCTATTATTTTTATTCTTTCCTTTCTGCCATTAAGCTAACTTTCTTTCTGCCATTCAAATTAGTTTTTCTTCTGATAGTTTCATTACTGCATAGTTTTTGCTTTCAGTGTGTTGTTGTAGTTCTTATTTTCTTGTGAGTAATAGAGTAGAGGAGAAAAACCAAAAATATGTGGATCTATACTTCCCTTCTCATCTCTGTCAATAGAGCTCGAGTAGGGTAAACCTTCCCGCAGACCCAAAAATTGCTTTATGTTCGTTGTTTTATCACGCATTCATTTATGTTTTCCCGTGCATGAATCTGCAGGTTTGTTTGCCGAAATTAATGTCAACACCCCACAGCAGCTCTGTGGCGCTTCCTGCTTCATTTTCCATCTCCATATTCACGGCTTAAACAATGTTTTTACGCCTCCATTCACCTCCTTTTCCTCTTGTTTAAATGTTGCACCCACCTTTTTCCCTAAAAGCACTTAAAACCTTCAGCCCCCTTATTCCTTTGTTTCTATCGGTCACGGTCGCCTTACTCGTTTTAACGCAAAACACTTGAAAAACCATTGAAACTCGACCTCTTCCTTTCCTCATCAAAACTCCCGCTACCGTACATCACACTTCGCAAATCACAACTTTTCCCCTTTCTCCATTACACTTACCACTCCTATCCACCAATTGCGATATTGTGATATCGCATATCGCAGATCGCAAACTCCTCTGCATTGCAAATCTCATTTCGTACAGTTCCCCTTTTTCTTCAAGACTTACCTCTTGTTTTCGCCGATTTCGATATTGTGAAATCGCACCGTTTACCTCTTTCGTTTAACACTTACCGCACATTTCGCCAATGCGATAACTCTGCCGCATCGCACTTCGCAACATTTCCCTTCTCCTTTCAACACTTACTGCTCCAACGTTGCGATATTTCGATTTTGATATCGGTCCCACCGCCATGTCATCCATCGCACTTCACAGGATTTACCTCATCACATTTCGCATTTCGCGCCCGCTCCAAAACTACATTTCCGCTATCCCTTTACTTTTGCGATATTGTGATTGCGACATTGCATATCACAACCTTTTCCTCCATCGCATCTCCGCCATCGCATATTTCACATTATTCCTCTCCAAATCCATTTCTGCGCCTTATTATAAGGTTTTATTAGGTTTAACCCCCGCTTTCCACTTCTAAGCCCTGTTCCATGTGCTAAGCCCTCCATTAACCACTTTTTCCCTTTTCTTTCATTCAAGCTACAAATCAACACTTTTTAAATTAGAATTAAGTCATGGATAGCTTAGTTGCATGGATAGAAGCATGATAGATATACCATAGGATAACTAGAGTGCATTTAGCCATTTGGCCAAGTTTTGTGTGGATTAGAATCAGTTTCCTTTCTGTCATTTCTTTTCAACAATATATTTTAGTTTCTTTTCAATTATTTCATTTTCTGCAAATTAAACTAGTTTCATTTCTGTCATTTCATTTCAGCGATTCAATTTAGTTTCCTTTTTTCATTTCCTTTCTGCAATTTACTCTAGTTTCATTGAAGTGTGACAGGCTTCACTGAGAACCCTTAGAAATAGAACCCTTTCGTAAAGCGGAAGAGGATGACATGAACAGAATGTATTTTTTGTGTATATATCACTGTCACCTCCAATTTTGTATGAACCACGGGTTGATAAAGTAAAGTAGGACAGCCCCTAGGAATTGCAGCACTCTTGGTGCAATACCAAGGCTTATCACTTTTTGGCGTCGTTGTCGGGGAGGTGTCTAGTAGATGCTTTGATTTTTTTTTAGCATTATTTTATGCTTTCTTTTCTTTTCATGTCATTTCAGAAATATTGGAAAAAATACAAAAAAATCTGCTTTCATGCCTCATAGGAGTAGGGATACTTAGAAAATAATTTCTCTAATACCAAACCCCCCACTTGACCACGTGGTGCAGTAAGAACCACATCACCATACACTTTTGAAGGTAGAAAAGATGGATGGATATGATGACAATGAAGAAGTTCTTATTGGGTTTCTCATTCAAGATATGGACATCAGTGTACCTATGAAGAACATCCCTCCATCTTTCCTTCCCAACTTCCATGGTATGAGGATAGAGGATCCAGAAACATTTCTCTTTGAATTTGAGATACTTTGTAGGTCTTATGGCTACTTATCACACACTCAAAAATTTATATTGTTTCCCACAACATTAAAGGATAGAGCTCTTAAATGGTTCATGATTCTAGGTACTAATTCAATAAGATCATGGAATGATATCCAAAATATTTTTCTAGAAAAATATAAAGATCGTGATCTTAGAGAAGAAAATTTTTGAATGAACCAAGAAGAAGATGAGAGCCTTGAGTATATAATAGAGAGGTTCATGTATAATGTTAAGAGGGAAAAATTACATCATCTAGGATTTGACACACTAAAAACTCTCTTAAAACAATTAGGGATGAGTGGATTGATCTCCTTATTCTCATGAGTAGAGGAGATGTATACCAATTTTCATTTGAAGAAATTTGTGAAACATGCAAGCGCATATCAAGAGGAAGGGAGAGAGTAAGTAAATCAACATCAACATTGATAAGGCAAGCTGAACTTGGAAATTTGCTTGTTAACTTTAAAACAGAAATTCTTAGCAATCTGAGTGAACAAGTAGAAATGTTAAGAATGAAAAATGAGCAAAAAGAAGATGTTGATATTTTTTTTATCCATGCAGAATCATATGATACTAATTGTTGTTCATCATTCCCTAGGTTTAAAGAAGTTTACCAGGAGGACGATGGAGCCAGGAAATCACCAAAGAAGCTATGTTATGTAGCTCCAAGGATACCCTGGCATCCTCGTCAACTTGATATTATGCAAGGACCCACTTCACAATTTCAAGGTTATTCACATCCATATTAAACTAATTGGGACACACTCCCTCCTTGGCAACCTTGGCCATCTCAACCCCAAAACCAATCTTGGCAACATGGTTGGCAAGGTCCTTATTGGGAAAATCCACAATATCCTCAATATTTCCCTCCATATCCTCCATACCCAACTCCATGCTATCCCAACCATCCACCTCCACCACAACCACAGCCTCAACCACATCCATCTCATATATCCACCCCCACTCAACTACCTGTACCACCATTTCCAAACCCACACCATGAAGTATCTCAGCCCACTTACAATGTTGAGGTACAACACAACCCAACATATCCTCTTGATCTAAATGGTCTGCATCTTAGTTCAAGAAAGGTATTGAAAAGAAGAGAAATTATTAATGTCATTGAATGAAAACCTCAAGAAGAAAGAGATTCAAATGAGGAGATCAAAGAATCAATTGCTGCACTTGATGAAGATGTTAGGTAAACATGACTCGGGGTAGAGTCAATGTTGACTAGGGTAGATAGTAGTGGTTTTGGGGCACATGGTTTTGTACACCCATGGTTTTGGCCCATGGTATTACATGTAATGGAGCCTATAAGAGGCTAGGAATACTTCATTTTAAGGAAGGCCTGGAGGTGAGCGGTGAAGGCTCACTTGGCCGGATTAGTCAGGGTTTTGGCCAATGCTTAATGAAATTTCATTAAGATGGGTTTTCCCCAGAGTTTGGGGTTTTTCCTTGTTAAACATATGTGTTTATGTTTATGATTTGTTGCTGGTTATAATTAATTATTCCTCTCAGTAATTATTTATATTCTCCGGTAAATTTTTCTTCATTGGCGCTGCCTCGGACCCTGACAGGGGGGGCTACCGCCCCCCTGTGACCCCCCCGTTGTGCCTAGCGCAAAGGAGGGGCTATCGCCCCCCCTCTTACCACCCCCCCTCTTACCCCCCCCCCCCCCCCACGCGTGCTTAGTCATGGAAAGAATATAACACATACCCAACAGAAGAGCAGATATCATAATCAAATGTTGAGATATTTCCCTCATGTTTACCAGCATTTCCTCCATGTTTTCAAGAGAACAATTAGCAAAAAGAGGAAGATTTAACTGCCATAATAGAAGAGGACATCCAAGGTGATCCAACTCAGCAAGTGAACAACGGGCATCACAACTATATTTACATATGGTTCCAAATAGTCATTAAGTTGCAGCAACACACTCTTCTCCAACAGTACTTGATACAATCCCAGTCAAAGAAATTCATCTCTTATATTTAGGTACATGTCAGAACATGTATTCCAAGTGTGCACCTGATTTTATCTGTCAGATTGATGTGCACATGGCTCCATTGGAAGTATTCCTTTACTTGAAAAAGGTTTTTTTTTTTTTTCAAGTAGAGTAGGAAATTGAAAAAGGAAAAAAATGAGAAAAAAAATGGAAAAAGAATAAAATATCAGGTGAAAACCTCTTTTGAGGCATCTAAGGTTGGCTCATTGATTGAAAACCTCCATGAGGCGGTCATTGAGTTGAAAATAAAATATCCTAGGTGAAAACGTCCTTTGAGGCACCTAGGCAGACCTACTAGTTGAAAACCTCATTGGGGCAGCTAGTAGGCCTTAAAAAAAAAAAAATTGCATTTATCCATGTATCTCTCTCTAATGAATGTAGGTGCTTTCCAACCTTTGCAAGAAGAAAAACAGCAAGTTGGCACAAAATAAAATTTGGTCAACACTTTAGTCAAAGGTAGTCAAACTTGGACTTCCTCCTCCTATGCTCAGAAGCTCCAAAAGGACCTCAAGAAAATTATCATATGTAGCTTCAGAACAACTTCAACAACCATATCAGTAGCTTCAATATCACATGAAAAAAAAAATCAATGGTAAGGCTCAAGTATGAAATCATCTAACCCTTTCTTCAAATCTATTTTATCTTAATAAAAACATTAAAAAGTGTGAGAAGGAAAGTTTTTATATAGCCCAAAATCAGTAGCAGAGCAACCTCAGCCTTACCTAGCAACTAGCCTCACTCTTTCCACCAAGAAAAGGAACAAGACAAAAATAAAAAAGGACTTGAGAAAGTGGGAAGTAACCAGCTCGTTGTAATAGAGGACAAGGAGTGCCAAGGGGTAACCAAGGGTGAACTCGATTCATAGAAAAAAGAACTTTGAGTTTACTTTGCATGCAATAAAAAGAAAACAAAATTTTTTTTTTAAAAAAAAAAGAGAGAGAGAGAAAAAAATAGAAAAAATTAAATAAAAGGTGGATCCACCACCTCTTGGCATGCAAAACAAATTTTCTTAAGGCATCTAAGGACCTCCATGAAGCACCTACAAGAAGAATAGCAAGAATATCAGCAGGAGGAGCAGTGCATGGGCCAATAAAATAGAAAATGAAATAAGCCAGCATGCAGGAAGAAACATAAGGGAGAGAGGATGAATAGGTTGCTCAGAGGATGAGCAACAGTTTCAGTAGGGGGTGATGATGGGCCTCTAAATTAGACATAAAATAAGGCCCATCTAAACTTTCTTAAGCCCATCTACCTTCCTTATGCACATAAAAGGATATATTAAATCTCTCCTTCTACACTTAATAATGTTTTCTTATGCTTTAATATTTTCTTAGAAAGTCTTAAAGGTAATTGCATATTTGTGCCTGATATTGGTTATTTTTGTAGAATATTGTGAGAATATTGGCCAGATTATGTAGATTTGGAGAAGGAGATGGTTTAGGGACTTGCTCCCTGCCACTGGGAGGTCAAGATTGAAGGATAAATGAGCAAAATATCAGGAAATTAGGGAAAAATATTGGAGAAATTAAAGGGGTTTGTCCACCCTCCTTACTCTCAAAGGCAGCCAAGCAACTCAAGACCAAGTGCACTCAAGCCATACTTCACTTGGAGTCTCCAGCAATTCGAATTCCAAGAGGTAGCCAAGCAATTGAAGACGAAGAGCACTCAATCTATGTTTACTGGGAGTCAAGTGGACTCAATCACCATTTTCAAGGGAGTTGTTGGTAGCTACCCTATAGAATAAATAGAGCAGAGCTAGAGCTAGGAAGGAGTTAGTTAGTTAGCTAGTGGGTTGATTCTAGTCGATTCCATTCTTCGATTTCATTTAGAAATTTTGCTGCAAGCTATTAAGATTTTTTTGTTAAGAACTTTGGGTTGTAATAAGATTGTATTCATAATGAAATGAGTATTCAAATGACTTTCTATTGATCTATTTCCAGAGAGTTGGGCTCGTGGGTTAGGGCCCAACCCATGTGCGTCAGCTTCTCTATTGTTTTTATTCTTTCCTTTCTGCCATTAAGCTAACTTTATTTCTGTCATTCAAATTAGTTTTGCTTCTAATAGTTTCATTGCTGCTTAGTTTTTGCTTTTAGCGTGTTGTTGTAGTTCTTATTTTCTTGTGAGTTATAGAGTAGAGGAGAAAAACCAAAAAGTTGTGGATCTAGACTTCCCTTCTCATCTCTGTCAATAGAGCTTGAGGAGGGTAAACCTTCCTGCAAACCCAAAAACTGCTTTTAGTTCGTTGTTTTATCGTGCATTCTTTTCTGTTTTCCCATGCATGAATCCACAGGTTTGTTTTCCGGAATTAATGTAAACACCCCAGAGCAACTCCATGGCACTTCATGCTTCATTTTCCATCTTCACGGCTTAAACAATGTTTTTACGCCTCCATTCCCCTCCTTTTCCTCTTGTTTAAATGTTGCACCCACCTTTTTCCCTAAAAGCGCTTAAAATCTTCAGCCCGCCTTATTCCTTCTTTTCTATTAGTCACGGTTTCCTTACTCATTTTAACGCAAAACACTTGAAAAACCATTGAAACTCAACCTCCACCTTTCCTCATCGAAACTCTCGCTACCGTACATCACACTTCGCAAACCGCAACTTTTCCCCTTTCTCCATTACACTTATTGCTCCTATCTATCGATTGCGATATTACAATATCGCATATCGCAGATCGCAAACTCCGCCACATTGCAAATTGCATTTCGCACCTTTCCCCTTTTTCGTCAAGACTTACCACTTGTTTTCGCCGATTACGATATTGCGAAATCGTAAATCGCACCGTTTACCTCTTTCATTTAACACTTACTGCTCGTTCCGCCGATGCGATAACTTTGTCGCATTGCACATCGCACTTCGCAGCATTTCCCTTCTCTCTTCAACACTTACCGCTCCAACGTTGTGATATTGCGATTGCGATATCAGTCCCACCGCCACGTCACCCATCGCACTTCGCATGATTTACCTCATCGCATTTCACATTTCGCTCCCTCTCCCTAACTACATTTCCCCTATCCCTTTACTTTTGCGATATTGTGATTGCGACATCGCATATCACAACCTTTGCCTCCATCGCATCTCCGCCATCGCATATTTCACATTATTCCTCTCCAAAGCCATTTCTGTGCCATATTATAAGGTTTTATAAGGTTTAACCCTAGCTTTCCACTTCTAAGCCCTATTTCATGTGCTAAGCCCTCCATTAACCACTTTTTCCCTTTTCTTTCCTCCAAGTTGAAAATCAACACTTTTTTAATTAGAATTAAGTCATGGATAGTTTAATTGCATGGATAGAATCATGATAGATAGACCATAGGATAAGTAGAGTGCATTTAGTCGTTTGGCCAAGTTGAGTGTGGATTAGAATATGTTTCCTTTCTGCCATTTCTTTTCAGTAATATAATTTAGTTTATTTTCAATCATTTCCTTTTCTGCAAATTAAATAAGTTTCATTTATATCATTTCTTTTCAGAAATTTAATTTAGTTTCCTTCCATCATTTCCTTTTTTCAATTTATTTTAGTTTCATTGAAGTGTGACAAGCTTCACTGAGAACCCTTAGAAATAGCACCCTTTTGTAAAGTAGAAGAGGATGACATGAACAGAATGCATTTGTTGTCTATATAGCACTGTCACCTCAAAGTTTGTATAAACCCCAGGTTGATAAATTAAAGTATGGCAGCCTCTGGGAATTGCATCACTCTTGGTGCAATACCAGGGCTCACCAATTATAACTCGAACATTCAATGGAACTATCAAGTTTTGACATTTTTCCCAAATTTCCAACTCTAGAATAGGAGACTCAACCACTCTATTGTAAGACATTTTCAAATTAGTGAGCTTAGAATAAATAGGGTTATATGTAAACTAAGTCTTGACCTACCACAACAAGTGAAAATCCCTCTGAAGATAGTTCATTATTGTTGAACCTTTCAAGATTGCAACCTTTTCATGTGAGGAATCAACCTTATTTTTGGCTTCCACCAGAAGTGACTGATACTACTCCCATGCTAGAAGATTTCCTTGTTGGTCTCGGCAATTGGACAAGCGTACTCTAACTCTTTGATCAAAGTGGGAATTAAAAATTTCCATTGATTCCTTGAATTCTATAGATATATTATTTTCCTGATTCCTATACATATTCTTTTGCACCATTTTGTTGATTTTCATCACCACGGTTACTTTATCTATAATATCTACAGCTCTTAGCTCCTATGAAGATATAACATTTAAAAGTCATTAATTTTCTTAACCATTTGGGTGCTCTCCTATGCTTTATTTTTATTTGCAGTAATAATTGCTTTGGTGGCCTTTATTATGTCTTTTTCTTCTGCAATAGCATTCATATGGTCCCAAACAACTCAAAATTGTTGAATTATATCGTCCTAAATAATATGCCTTTCTTGAATTAAGGACATGTTACCTTTGAGTTTGGCCGTCAGTTCCTTCATTTCCTCCTTTGTTTTTTGATGCTCGAGGGCTTCCTTATTCAAATTTTACTTTTCTAAATAGAGTTATCTCTCTTTTATACTCGATTTTCCTTTGGCATACTCCAAGATCCTTTGCAACTTCTTTAGTTCATCTTCTAATATTTTAACTCAGTCATAACCCTAGTTAGTTTCTTTGTAGGGTCTTCTAAATCAACTGACACTACCATAGTACATACATGCTTATCTATTCTTTGTTGCAATTCTGCATTTTGTTGCTTGAGGACTGCCAACTCTTGATTTCTTCCCAGCAGTTCCTTTGTCAAAATTTTCTTTTCTTTCTCCACTCGAGTCAGATCAGGTATCTGGACATGTTTAGTTGCAGGTATATTTAATTTCTTCCTCAATGTTTGAACTTCTATTTTGTACTTAACAACAAGGCTTGAATCCTTTCTTTATCCTCGAGATTTACTCCCAGTTTGATGATTGACTTCTTGAATTCTTTATTTTGGGTATGTAGGGCTCTGGAATTTTCCCTTTCATGTTTAACCTGGTATATCACTTTTTCCAAGAGAGACTCTTCTTTACTAGCTACCAAAGAAGACTTGCCAAGATCATTATAAATCAATTCACCTATTTTCCTGTGTAGATTGATCTTATCATACATAGGAATGTCTTTAGTATCCACAGACAAATTTATTGTATTGAAATATATGCTTGATAAAAAAGTCTGAGAAATTGAATGAGTAAGAGATATTTTGAGTTGATTCCTTTCATGTGGGACCCCGTAGCAAGGTACTGATCCAAGAGGTGGAATCCTCAAGGATTTTTCCCATATGTATCTCTCTGGGGATACAGCACCAAGTCACCCCACCTCACTCCTCGAGGTATATCAGTGAACATAGTGAAGTCTTCCTCCAGCCTCGATGAAATCCTGTCAATCTCTATTGAAGCTTCGTGTTGGTCATGCTTCTTCTCCTTGTCCTTCTTCCTGAGAGGTCACTAGGTATTGTAGTGACCTAGCTCACCACATCTGAATCACTTGACCTTTGACAGGTCCTTATTCTTCTTCCTCTTCTCCTCCTATCTATGACTGGGACCTTTAGATGTGAGGGTCACATTCTCCTCCTCCTTTACTGCCTTTGATCCACTGGTGTTGTTGCCACTGATGTAGCTATTTAGCAGAGCTCGTCTCAACTCCTCCTACTGCAAATCATCCTACACTTTTTCTCGTCCTCATAGTGTGTCTCTACCCAATATACTTTGGATGAAGATCTGCCAATCATCAGAGACATTGTTGAGAGCTAATCGAACTAGCTCTGAAGGTTGAGGTGCTTCCCTGATAGCTAATAGCTGGTCTCGGATCTCCTAAATTCTGTTGAGGGAGGGGTCTATGCTTTCCACTTTATTCATCCAGATGAGTCTTAGCTTCTCCTCGTAATACATATTTCGCTGCTCAGAAGTACCCTGATATAACGTGGCAAGAGCATCCCACATCTTCTTGGTAGAATCCTTACCAACTATATGCAAGACTACATGGTCCCTGACTCTATATAGGATCAACTGCTTTGCCTGTGCCAGCTCCTTTTTGTACTCTTTCAGTTGATTTTCATCCTGAGGAATTGCCACTACATTATCGATGTAGGCTTTCAGGCCAAATTCGTCCAGAAGGAAGGAAATCCTTTCCTTCTATATGACGTATTTGGAAGCTCCATCCAACATGTCCTAATCACGAAGCCCTACAGTGGCCATATCAATGATCTATAGAAAAATCCCTCTTTCCTTATGGTCGGTTGTTGCTATGCTACTCGCACTCCCTTTTGGAGTGAGGAGATATTCTCACAACTACTACCAATTTGCAAGGAAATATCAAACTTCTTAAGACTAGAATTTCCCTGAGAGAAATTTTCCCTTTCTGTGTGCGCTTCTCTCTTCCACCTCGACGTTGGTTCTGCACTAGCAATCTCTCGCAAAACCATCTGCGTCCATCTAGAGATATTCCCAATGAAAACTCTAAGTTCCTCCCTCTACCTAAGGAATCACTCGATCTGGAGAGATCAAATTTTTCTTCCCCTCACTCAAAAAAATCAAACCTCCACAAGTAACTCGGCCTCCTGGAAAAATGATTGTGTTTCCCTTGGGAATTTCTACCTGTTTCCCTTGTTGAGCAGCAAAATTCCTTCTTTTCTCCTTTGAGCTCTCTCATTCATCAACTATGCTCTAATACCATGTGAAAAATCCTACACTGGAATCCTATTGCAGAAACTGGTATTATTTCTCCTAAATGTTAGTTAATATAAAAATTTATTTTCTACAACAAATATCAAAACAAACACACTATAACCTTCACAAATAAAATACTGCAGAAAAATAAAAATGTTGAACGCTGAGAAATGCTAGCACAAACACATAAAATTAACCCAATTGTTTTTGGATGAAAGTCCTAGGAAAAAACCCAATGCAGGAAAATCGGTGTAGCAGCTGAGGGTTTTATTATTATGCAGCAATGAAAAATTCTGAGTACAACTGGATGCCAAACATATGGAAATCCTACAAAGAAAAATACTAGTAAAAATCTAGTGAGGAGTTTTTCTCACTCCATAGGAAAACCCCTGGCACAACCTGCCTTTAGAAACTCGGCCCTCTGAACCACTGTGCTGCACTGTGCAGCTTGTTTTACATCAAGCCTTTGAATGGTCTCTGATTAATTTGTTCTACCCTCTACTGGTTCGTAATATTCTTCTCCATCACTCTGGGACTCATTCCCAGCCTCTGGAACTGAAGACGTATTTCCCCCTCAGCAAATCGAACTTGCCTCTAGAATTTTTTGCGTAGTCCCTGTTGCGTCAGCTTATTTTTGGATCATTTGCCTCTCTACAAATGCACTCATTGGATCTATAATCACTTCCTCCAACCTCGTTTTGTTTATTAGAATCAGAAATATTCGACCCCACATCAATAAATTGATCAGCATGGGTGTATAGGAAAATATATACAAGCAAAGATGAAAATCTAAAGCATCCATTGATGCTGAAATTCTAGAATTGAAGGTTGATGGAGTGCTCTAGTAATATGGAATGTCTAATATAATGTATGGTTGTACCAATAGAAGGAAAAACCAAAAATCCTGGAAATTGATGATCTTTGTATCATCCTTCCACAATATTCCCATAATAACCAAAAGAATTGTTTTAACAATTTCAAAAAACATGGTTATGGGAAACTCAGTAGTAGTTGAAGAAAGTGCAGAGTTGGGGGGGGAGGGGGAATTATTTCAATTGTATTCTTCTTATCCTCCTCGGAAAAATATTGATAAGTGGCTAAAAGAGAATCATTTGTGAAAGTAGTATAGCTATCAGACTCTGGAAAACATAGGGCTTGAAAAATTAATTGAGCAGAGACCTGTAAAATGTTCTCCCCTGAATAATTCATCAAAAAATTTCATTGGGGGTAAAGAGATGAATTCAACCAACTGATAAACTCTGGGAAGGGATAAGTATGGGGAAAACGGCAACAGCAAGAGCAAACTAAATTACTCGAAAGGAGTTCTCTGACTCAATCTAGTTATCAAATAGGTTTTGTTGAATTTACATGAGGTCCAGTGAACAGAAGGGGTCAAAAATGTCCCTCTTTGTATCCATTAGAGGAATGTGTGTATTTTACGCAGAAAGAGTAGATTTTCTGGTCATTTTAGCAGTTTTCCTTTTAATTAAAAGTAGAGGATATGAAGGATGTTATTACCTGGATGACTTGGAGGAGGACGTTGCAATTATGAGCCGAGAACAAGATTGAAGTGTGTCTAGAGTGATAAGGATAGAATAGAGCGGAGTATAGTTTTGTTTAATGGTAAATTGGGACAATGAAAATGATGAGGATACAGACAAAAGAGTACGGAAGGATTATGGTGAAAGGTGATGTGAAAGTAGAGGATAACGTGAGGTGGGTGAGTTGGCTCGCTTTCTAAACACTCACCTATCGCCGTGAATGGTTTCAATAGAACCCTTCTCCTCCCTCGGGCACTTCCACGTTGGTAAGATTTTTTCCTTTGAGTGGTAGCGGGGAAGATATGAGTTGTAGATCTCCCAAACAGTTGTTTTGGGAGACCAGCACTAGGGGACTCCTCCCTACATAAACTTTGAGTTCTTTATATCGTCAAGTTTCGATATGGACACAGCGCAGCCTAAAATCACGGTGATGCACTTGAAACATGTGCACTTTTTAATCCTTTACGAGTGTGGAGTGGTCCACCCTTCAATTTATTCATATAACAATTCTCCACTTTATAGGCCTGAAATGTTAGGCTACTCCGAATATACAGCATAAAAATTTTGTGAAGGATTTTAACCTTACTTTGGAAATATGAACACCTATACAACCTTTTATATATATATATATATATATATATATATATATATATTATTTTTCCTTTTGAAAGACAAAAAGAAAAGTGGCTACAACAAATCCGATGCATGGATTAACACTATTAGATCACAATTGCACTTTCTTATCACATGGAAATATTTCATTAAAATCAGATCTCATGGGTTCCTAAAATTTAAAGCCTATCAAATTTAATTCGCGTTACCTTTTGATTTGGCAGCGCTCATTGTAGTGATATAAGTAGAGTGTGTTGTCAAATCAAAAGGAATTGAATGTCTAATCCGATAAATACATAGGTGAACGACTCCCCAAACAATCAATCCCCAGATAAAATTTATTTATTTTAATGCTCTGGCACCAATCAGATATTTTACGTTAGTGAAAATGTCGACAATTTGATGTCATTCCGACTAAACAGACCATTGGATATCCAACTTTGCATCGACGGACAAAGGAATGGGTTCCACAACACTCTCGTCACATTAAATTATTACAATGTTGTGTATCCGACCACACTGTCGGACATCCGACTCCATTCAAACCAATGGAAAAAAGAAATTGTCGGATCCCCTCAAATTGGGATAATATGGCATCGAATATACGATGTCCAAGCGTCGTATTTTTGGCCTCTATGGCAGTGAACATCTGACATTTTTCCCATCGATTAAACTTATTATAACGTCGATTATCTGACGCTACACTGTCGTACATCCAACTCCATACTGACGAAACAAACCGTCGGATTCTGTAGAACTAGATTGAATACGGCATCGCATATCCGATGTCCAAGCATCAGACATTTTGGCCTCTATGGCAGCAGATTTCGACGATAATCCCGTCACAAATTCGGCATATGTTGGCATCACAAATCCGAATGCAAAGCGTCAAATGATCAAAGACATTTTTTCGCCAAATTTGGCGTCGAATATTTGACGTTTGTCCCGTCGAATACTCGATGCTAAAAAAAGTGTCGACTATTCGACACAATCCCACTTATGACAATTATATCTCCAATAACCAGTGAATATACGTCAGATTTTCGCCCCATTTGTACTAGTGATGGGAGGTTGTGACACAACTTGAATGGAATTATTAATGAGATCGTGGATAAGGGGTTCTCGCACAAAGAGGGAATTGACTATGATGATACATTCACTGCTATAGCCAGGTACAACTCCATTAGGGTCGTGATTTCCATTATTGCATAGATGGGTTGGAAGATCGATGATGTCAATGTGACATTTCATAATGGTGTGAATTAGGAGGAGGTATATATAGAGTAGTCAAAGGGCTTTGAGGTGCATGGGAGTGATTCCCATGTTTTCAACTTGAAGAGAGTGTTGTAGGAACTCAGGCAAGAACCATGTGCATGGTACTCTAGGATAGATAGCTATCTGCTAGGGATGGGATTCACCAAAAGTGATTCTCACTCAAACTTGCACTACATATTGGTCAGGGGATATCCACTCATTATTCTCTTATATGTAGATGATGTGTTTCTTACATATTCAGAGAAAATCATTTCATATTGTAAGAGGGATCTTTCTTCATAGTTCAAGACGAAGGATATGGGATTTATGCACTAATTTTTGGGGCTAGAGGTGTGGCAGAGAAATCAGAGGATATTCCTTAGACAAGGGAAGTACGTTATGGATATCTTGAAGCGATTCAGGATGTAGGTCTACATGCATATGGCTACGCCAATGGTGACCAATTGGAAGAAAATTGATGCTTCCAAGTCATAGGCAGTGGTCAACACCAGACATAATATATGTTTTGTTGTAAATACAGTCAGTAAATTTATGGTTGAGCCAAAGTGAGTACAATGGGTGGTAGAAAAACACATACTTATATATTTTCATGGTATAGTGAAATATGGGTTGAGTTATGTCTAGGGAAATGGAATGAAGCTACTAGGGTATTCAAATGTTGATTGGGTAAGAAATGTATTTAACAAGGGTACTTTGGGTTATTTCAGCTTGGGGTATGGAGTTATTTCTTGGTTCAACATGAAATAGAAGACAAATTCACTAAGTTTTTTTTAGGCTAAGTACATGGCATTAATTTTGGCATCATTTGAGGCCATTGGCTACCAAAGTTACTCATGGGGTTGTTTGAGCAGGAGTTGGAGCCGACCGCGATACATTGTGACAATCAGAGTTGCGTCAAGCTCTCGGAAAATCTAGTGTTTCATGATAGGTTGAAACATATATATATCATGTGCCACTTCATCCAGGACTGTATTCAGAAAAGCACAGTGAAGTTGCAATATGTACCTACAGATGAGCAGGTTGGAGATATCTTCACAAAGGCCTTGATGAAAGGAAAAATTGTATTTTTCAAGGACTAGTTAGAGGTGGTGCAAAACACCTTCCTTGATAAGAGGGAGTGTTAAAATTATAGCTTAGATAGGTGTCTCTACATAGGCTTTATGTCCATGCATACAAAATATATCTTTAAAATTTACTTATTTCAACATTATTTTATTCTTTCAAAGTCCAAACTTAGTAAAAACCTGTTAATTAATTTAATTAGTTATTATTGGCTATGTAACTTAGATTTATAAAGTATGTAACTTTGGAAATTAATATTTTTTTACATATTGTGGTTTTCAAGCTTCTGTGGTTATCGTTATTTGAAGGAACCTCCATATTATCCACAATGTTATAAAATGATGGTCAACGTTTCCAATCCCAACGGAGATCCATATTCATTCTTCATCTTGTCCTGAATATGGATCCCCGTTGGGATTCGAAACGTCGACCATTGTTTTATAACACTGTGGATAATCCAAAGATTCCTTCAACAACAAAAAAATTACAAAATCAAAGAAAGTGACAAGATCAAATTTTGGTCTTTGATATTTTCTTTCTCAAGAAGGAAATAGGGTTATGAGAGAAATTATAAAGTGTCAGAATGAATGAATGGGTAAAGAAAACATTAGATATCACATCAAGTGAGATAGAATAGGACCAATTTGGGTGAGAAGGAAGGTCAAATGGAAAAAATAAGGGGTTGTCTTATTTAGAGAAAAAGGGGTTGTAAGCTAGCCATACTAAGCAACAAAAGGGATTTAATCCTAGGTCTTGTTTGCGGGAGAGGGAGGTTGAGTATTGGGGTTGAGTTTCATGTTAGAGTAGAGGTCAAACCCTGGGCCAAGATCTCCTAAATAAAATGGGTTGTACTCTACTGGAGAGATTTTCTACCATTTCAAAGGAAAGAGGGCCAATTTATATGGCCAATCCTAGTTGTTATAATTATGTCTTGAGTATTTTATCTAAAGCCTAATAAAATCCTTTTGTATTGGTTTTTCCCCACACTAGGGTTTTCTTCGGTAAACATTGTGTAAAACTTTATGTGCTTGGATTTCTTGTTTCTGTTATGCATAATTTGTTATAAACTTGGTTGTGTTAATTGTACCCATAATTCATATTTGAGTTTTTTGACTTCTTAGTAAAAATAAATTATGGATATAAAAAAAATTTGACAAGTTAATCATTTTACTAGGCTTAGAGAAAACTAATACTTTTAACTATTGCAAAATAAAATAATCAAATTATAGAATGAGTCTCTCTACTCTGGTATGCATCTCATTTTTCTTTTCGAAAAGATTTGAAACCTCAAATATCAAGAAATGATTGTTTTATTACACTACCCATGTGGGGTACAAAGGGTATTAGAAAACATTGAAATACACCTAAAACTCCACCATTAGAAAACATTGAAATACACCTAAAACTGCACCATTCCATTATTTTATGATTAGCAACTTCTCTTCACACTCTTAATTCTCAAAATACAATCTATTGTGGCTAACAAAAAACTTATTGATCTCAAAGTTGGGAAGCAGGTTTGGGTCAATGCCAAACAATATTGGGGCATTTTAAAACAAATACTTTCCCGTTTGAAATGGGAGCAGACAAGGAAAAAATGGTCTCAAAGGAAAATTACTCGGGCCCTCCGCAATAAGAAATATTCAAACAAGTCCCCTTTGCAAGCATATGGCAATAACAAGCCCAGAGGAAAATTCATGGATGATTTTTCCGTGTACAGTCCCACATACACACCTATCACCTGGTCATATGATCTCTATGTGAAAGAATTGTTAAGTGCAAAAAATAGGTTGGACGTTTTAGAAACTAAAGCGCAGGAAGGGGATCATATAGTTCATGTAATAATAGTTGAGAACCAGGGTTTACCAGAAAGCAATGCAATTTTGAAGGAGCAAGTGGCATCGTTACAGGAAGTTCTCCTGATAGGGAAGACAGAATGGAAACGCATGAAGGAAGATGTGCAAAACATGAAGAAATTTGTAGTGGAGAGTACATAGGTGGTGAATGAGAAATAATCCCAAGATAAAGGGAAAGTGGTTTCCAAAATATACAACCATGAAGAGACAACAAGAGAAGAAAGGAAAGGAGGCTCCACAAAAGTTTCCAAAACTTGGGATGAAATTATTAGCAATTATGCTAATAGGGAAGGAGAAGAAAAATTTTGGGTCGGCAACATGAAAGATAGAGAAATATGGGAGAGGCAAGATAGAGCAGCAAACAAAATTATTAAAGGGGTGAAAGACTATGGGAAAAATGAATCTACTTTTGACCTTGCAAGGGACTTCTTGAAGGAAAAGTTGCTATGGCAAGGACAAATATGCCAAGCATGGAGGGTAGGAAAGTTTAACAGTGAGAGATCCAAACCCATAAGAGTCATCATTCCTAGCTTGTGTGATAAAGATATCATTCTAAGCAAGAAACAACCCTTGAGGGGTTCTAGTTTTTTTCTAGAAGAATATTTAATTGTAAGACAACAAGAGGATAGGAAGGAGTAAATGTCAAAGGTTAGGGCAGAAAGAGATGAGGGAAAGAGAAGATGGATTTATGAGGGTAAATCTGTGATAGCGTGATTTGGAGCTCCTTCCAAAACAGGGCAAGAAGACAATAATAAAGAAGAGACAACAAAATAATTAGTAGGAAATCAAGAAGTAAGGTCAGTATGGGAAAACAGGGATAAAGACCCAACTGTGAGTCTTGCTGTCAAAATAAATAGCAATTAGGTCATACCCAGGTTTCTTTAAGTTTTTTTTTTGTAACTGCAGAGGTTACCAATGGAGACGAGGACCTGGGTTAGCATCTATTGTGGAAGATAGAGACATAATTTTCCTCATAGAAACGCATGAGCATGAAGGGTGCAAGACACCTTTGTTTGAAGGGTACTGGAAGATGGCAGTGTATAACAAGGCAGGAGGGAATGGAAAAGGACATGGGGATATCATGGTATTAGTGAGAGAAATATAAGGTTGTTTCATTTAGCTAGAAAAATAAGGCTCAAATAAACAATTCATTTGGTTTAAAATATCAGAAAATGGAAATCACATCAAAATTGTAGCATGTTATTTTACGCCACAAGTTTCAAAAATCTACAAAAGTAGAGGGCTTGACCACAAAGATCCATTTGCATCCTTAAAGGAACATATTGCAACATATTCTCAACTAGGTGAATTCATTATAGTGGGTGATTTCAATGCTAGGACTGCAAGTGAGCAAGCTAGCATTCTTTGTTGTAAAGAAGACAGCAAACCTATCTGGCATACAAAAGAGAGTAATCATTAGTGAGAAAGAATTTTAGAGGACAAGGGCTGCGATCTCTTCGGTTAACAATCGCTTTCTCTATGTGGGGATTTCGATTTAGTCATTTGTAATGGCTTGACTAGAAGGGAAAAGTCTAGTAATTTCACTTGCAATACTTACAATGGAGCGAGTGTAGTAGGCTATGTAATTTGTGCACATAGTTTGTGTGAGAAAATGGAGGAATTTTTTATTCGAGATTATCTTTGGGACTTAAAATTAGATCACAAGACAATTTATTTAAGCTTCTATTGGACCGATAAGAAGCAGTTAGGGTCAAAAATCCAGTGTGTTCAACAAAAGGGCAGAATTATTTTGACTCCAAAAAATTGTAATACATTCATAATAGCGCTAGAGAGGCTCTTCGAGAAGGAAAAAACCCCATTTCATGACCTGCATAGTCATGAATTAACACATTTAATTCAATGTGCACTTGCAGAGTGCAAAAGAGAAAAAAAAATAAGAAGTCTGAAACAAATTTATTTTCGATTAATGCTTGGTTTGACGAGGCATGAAAAAAGGAAAGGAGAAATGTGGAAAGAGTCAAACAAGGATAACATAAATCTCAAAGCTTACAAACAGATATTAAGAAAGAAAAAGGTTGATTTCATGGTTTCAAGGAGAGAAGAACTAATATTCCTTGGGAAAAATAACCCCGAATTATTTTGGAAGGAGCTCCAACCGAGAAAGATGCATACGGAAAACAATATTACAGCTTCTAAATGGTTTAACTATGCAAGACAACTTTATGAGCAGCATCCCAAGGTTGACCCTCCTCCCTTGGTCAACACTGATACAAAATCTTCACGGTGCAAAAGGTAGAGATGGGTATCAAGAAGTTGGGTGTTGGAAAAGCAAAATACTTATCTAAACTCCAAGTAGAGTATCTAAAGTGGGGCTCAAAATCCTTGCACCTCACATTACAAAAAATTTCAACAACATCATACAATAGGGGTTCCCCACAAATTGGGCAACTAGTGTGGTAATACCTCTTTTCAAGAGTGGTGACGTCAATAATCCCTCCAATTATAGGACCATAATGATAAATCCCTTGTTTGAAAAGTTATTTGCAAGCATGTTAGAAAATAAAATCAACAAGTGGGTAGAAGAAAGAGATAAGCGTGCTAATGGACAAGCAGATTTTAGACTTAAACACTCCACAGATGAACATGGTATAAATTTAAGGCGCATCATTGAAAAATTTTGGGAGAAAAAGGAAAAGTCTTTTGTTTCTTTGTTGATTTCAGAAAATATTTTGACACGGTTCCTAGGGATAAGCTTTGGCACAGAATGGAGGAACTTGGGGTTCCCAAGCATTTGAGAGCAGTTGTAAATAGGTTGTATGAAGAGGTAAAAGTCAAAATTAGAACTTCAACGTGCATTACTGAAAGTTTTAGAAGTGATATCGAGGTCAAACAAGGTTTCTCATTGTCTCCTACCCTCTTTGGTTTATATATCAACAAGCTTGAAGAGTGGCTAAATTCGCAAGGTGGTGTCAATATTCATTTGGGAAATTTTGTTATAAGGATTCTTTTGTACGCATATGACCTTATTCTGATTGCTAAATTTGCTCTTGGTTCGCAAAATCACTTACTTTCCCTTGAGAATTTTTGTAGAAGTGTGGGGATGCAAGTCAATATCAGCAAAATGAAAGTAGTGCATTTCTCTAACAAAAGAAAACATAACCAACATAAGTTCTACCTTGAAGATAGCATTCTGGAAGAAGTTGCGGATTACAAATACCTTGGACTTTACTTCAATGGAAATCTAAGCTGGGATGGATATAGAAAGAAAACACTTTGAGGGGTTAGAAATCATTTTATGCTTTTCAAAATAGGTGTAGATAGGCACAGTTATGGTACTGGAAAACCACTCGAACTCTTTTTGGGCTTTTAGTGATTCTGGTGATTCTTTACGGTTATGAATTGTTGGCCAGCAGTACATCCAACATGCAGTGGGAACAAATTGAGAAAATTCATAAGTGTTTGATTACAAACAAATTCAAAATTTAAAAGTGTAGTTCCTTATGCTATCTTGTTAAGTGTAACAGGGACTGGTCCTATTGAAGCAATTGCTATGGTGTGAGTCATAAGGTATTTTAAAAAATGAACAAATGGAAGAGGGCAGATGGCCTAAGGTTGTGTTTAATGACATATTGTGCAAAATAAATAAGATTTGGATGCGGAAAAATAACAATTTTTTTAGCAAATGGGGCATTTGTTTAAGCATGTGTCCCACCAACAGTAAAGAGATAAAAGCTTTTGATATGTATAAGTTCCACAAATGTACTTGGGAGGAGCTAGGGAGAAAGAAAAAGTATTATATTGAATAGTTTAATCTCACTCATAATCATCAACAAAAAGCATACATAGGGGCCAATATTTCTTGGAGAGCCAAAATTCTTATTGCTCAATTAAGGACTAATTCTCATCAACTACGTTGTGAAACATGGTGAAAGCCCAAAATAAGTGTGGGAGGAAAGAGTATGTATTTTTTTCTCTTCCGGAAAAGTGGAAACAGAAAAGCATTTCATGTTAGAATGTGAGGCTTTTAAAGACAACGGGGAAATTTATGCAGATATTTTGGCAGCTAGCTCTTGGGATAATCTATTCAGCAAGGGGTTTGTTGAGAAGTTGGGAGAGTTTATTGTGAAACTTCATAGGAAAAGGGCCAAATACAAGTGCCAGATAGAGAAGCATTCTATTCCATAGGCTATCTTTAGCCTCGTGGACATTAAAATAACTTCTTCTTCTTTAACCAACCTGAAACACCAACAACCAACTTTCTCCACCAAAAAATGTCTGAACAACAACCAATGTAAAATGATATTTGACACAGGTTCTCTCACCAATGTTCGCACAAAAGAACATTCATGCTCGGTGTTAAAATCCTTGCAATGTGAACATCCCATCAATCAATCGAGGAAAACAGCTCCCTTCAATTTGTTAAACATGTGGTGGGCTTATACACTCTGAAATTCAACAAGTAGCAGAGAGTTTAGTAGAGAGTTTTATTTTTGTATCATGGCCATTAAACTCTCTACCAACCTATGTTTCAGACCAGGGATTCAATAATGATGGTAGTCTAGGTTGCAGGATCTAATCCCTCCCCATATAGCCCAATGTCCATGCCATTTTATCAGAAGCATCATTAGAATCGGACCACAAATAGTGGGATCTCATTGCATTCTTACCAAAAAAAATTGCAAATCGACTGATACCAAGACATACATAACTTGTAAAACAACAAAGTCATCTTCATTTCACTCTCTAACTATGAGGTAAGAGGGCCCATTGATCTGCTTTCTTCACTCGACCATGTCGACATTTCAGCCCCCACTCCGGTTATCAGTTTTCCTTATCACTCCATGCATATAGTTTTAAATTTGAACATGACATAAATACTAAAATCTGGAAATGACTGAAATTTCCAAAAACACAAATTTGGAGGATTTTGCAACTGCTGAAAACACAGAAATAAAAAACTGGAAAAATATGACAGCCACACACAGAAAATAACACAGTTATTTTTGGTCAATATGACCCTAGAAAAACCCCCTACAACTCTTGGGGAAAACCAGCTTGAGAGATCTTCTTTATTTCTGAAAATGTTGTTACAGAGAGACTGAAAAACACAGTGAAAATTCCAGCAACCACAAAAACAGACTTATCTCGATTTTTGTTCTTGAACTCTGCCTCAGAAAATGTGTCAACCAGAAAACTTACAAAACAAAAATTTTATAGCATTAATGACAACATTAAATGTTGTACAATTGCCTCAAAAATTGTGCCATACAAGTTGTATGGAACTGTACATATTTGTACAGCATCCCTCCTCGAAATGTGTGCCAAGAAACTGCCTCGGAAATTGTGTTGAAGTTGTTGTCCTTTTTCTCAAAATTTGTGCCAAAATATCAATTGTAGTTCTCCTTGATTTTTGTGCCCAGAATCTACCACAAAATCCGTGCTAAATGCTATTGTCCTCTTCCTCAATTTTCATGCCTCCCTTTATTGGAAATATTGCCTCTCTCCTGTTGTACAGATTCTGCCTTGGGATTTGTTCCCAATGAAGCTGTTGTATGGATTTGCTAAAGACTCCTTCCTACCCTCCTTCAACTTCTCACTACTCAGAAATTTTCTCCTTGCTCTCCTTCTCTTCTCTCAATAGCTCATGAAAGACTAAATAGTCTTTTCTCTTATTTTCTCCTTTTACCCTAACCCTATGTGACTTTTGGGGAATACCTAAATCCAATGGTTGAGATAACTTTAGATCAAGGGTTGAGAATAAATGTGCATTTATTTCTCACTTTCTATTTTTTAACTCACCCCACTTAAATAAAGACCCACTTAGCCTTTTATTTCCATAGTCACTTTTTCACTTTCTAATTCTTCATTGACTTTAATAAAGTCACTTTAAAATTAGAATGTAACTTTATCACTTATAAAGTCACTTTAAAATTAGATTTGACTTTACCACTTATAAGGTCACTTTAGGAGAAAAGTACAAATAAATTTGGACACTTTTCCCTAGGCCAAAGATCAAAGCCTTAGGGAACTACCTGTCCTCTGGTACCCGAATTTTAACACTTCCTCTTACCGAGGAAAATGTTCATCACCACTCCCATCTTGTCTCTGAAATAGACATACTTGCCCCGTGGTAAGGCTTTGGTGAAAATGTCTGCTACCTGCTCATCTGTGGAAACACACTCAAGCTTGACAGCTCCCTTCTAGACAGAGTTTCTAATGAAGTGATACTTGATCCCGATATGTTTTGACCTGTCATGGAAAATTAGATTCTCCGTGAGTTTTATGCAACTCTCATTATCACAGTAAATCATTGAAGGTCTCAATGTCTTACCAAATAGACCAAAAAACATCTTGTGAAGCCATATGGCGTCACAACTAGCCAAACTAGCAGCCATATACTCTGCCTATGTTGAGCCCAATGCAACTGACTGTTGTTTACGGCTAAACCACGACACAATTGTCGAACCCAATCCAAAACAACACCCTGAAGTACTCTTCCTATCAGAATCACAACCTGCCCAATATGAATCAGTGTACCCTGCTAGTCTCACTCCATCTCCCTATCTATAATCCATATCATAATGCATAGTACCCTGCAAGTAACTAAGAATGTGCTTTGCATCCACCCAATGCACTCTCCTGGGCTCACACATGAACTGACTCATAGTGTTAACTGCAAAACATATATCTAGTCGAGTGTTGACCAAATACATCAATGAATCAATCAGTTGTCTGTAAAGAGTAGGATCCACCAACTCGGAATCAGAAGCGTGAAGCTTCTTCCAGTTAGTGATCATAGGTGTAGACATGGGTTTGTAGTCCTCCATGTGAAATCTGCTAAGAATATCCACAATGTAATTCCCCTGTCCTAGGAAGAAATGCCCCTCCTCCTGCCACACCTCCAATCCCAAAAAATAATGCATCAAACCGATATCCTTCATCTCAAACTCTGAAGCAAGATCTCTCTTGTAGCCCTCAATAAGTCTCTCTGCACCAGTGATGAACAAGTCATCAACATACAACACTAGAATGACAGGCTCCTCACCCACCACAATGAAGTATAGGTTTGGATCAACCTCACTCTTTGTGAAACCCAACTGCTACAAGTATGTATCAATCCTCGAGTACCAAGCTTTAGGAACTTGCTTCGCCACAAAGTGCATTTTTCAATCTGCACACATGCGACTCTTTCCCATGCACCTCAAATCCCTACAGTTGCTCAATATAAACCTCCTCTTGTATGAAGCCATTGAGAAATGCGGTCTTCACATCCATCTGGTGGATCTTCCAACCCATATCTGTTGTTATCGATATAATGGAGTGAATAGAAGTATATTGAGCTACAGGAGCGAAGGTCCCCTCATAGTCAACTCCCTCTACTTGTGAGAACCCTCTCGCCACAAATTGGACCTTGAACTTCTCGATGCTTCCATCTGCAACATGCTTTATCTTGTAAAGCCATCTGAAATTAACCACTAATTAACCTTCAGGCCTCGGCACCACCTCCCAAACATTGTTCTTCATAATAGAAGAATAATCCTCCTGCATGGCCTCTCTCCATACCTGTTGGCTAGCTGCCTCCTCATAGCTAGAAAGCTCATAATCAACAATGCTAGTGATCAATGCCAAATAAGTATAGAACCACTTAGGTGGTTTACTCTCTCTAACCTGTCTCTTTGGCCCAGCAACAGATGTGGCTTCGCGCAAGGTGTCCTGAAGCCACTTGGGCTTCATCTTCCCTAAGCACACTTCTCCCACCAGAGTGAAAGACTCCTCATCATCATCAGAAGCTTGAACTCCTAAAGCCCTGCCAACTGACCTTATGCCTGAACCTGTGCCTGTAGATGTTGAAGTACCGTGTGAACTGTCCATCAGTGGACTACCGTGTGAACTGCTTTGTGGATTTCTCTGCATGCTACCCGAAGCACCACCCACCTGACTCTGTAGCCACTGCTCACTGATGGACCTAACACTGTAATCGATGTACCTCCTAATACCTGTCCATTGGATCCCTATGACTGACTCAACTGCTCATGAGGGTCTGGTGAATCCAGATACTCTAACTCCCGTGACCTCTTGAAAGCCCTCTCCTCCTCGAACTTCACATCCCGCTTGACAACCACTTTCCTCTTCGCAGGAGTGTAAACCTAATAAGCTTTCGAGGTCTCCCTATAACCCACAAAGATGCCCTTGTCTGCAGTGGGCTCTAGCTTGTTCATCTTCTCCTTGGGAGCATAGGAGTATGTAATGCACCCAAAGATACGAAAGTGATCAACATCAAGGTTCTTCCCAGAAAAAGCCTCCTCCGGAGTCACATTTCCCAAAGCACGATGTGGACTCCTGTTATGCAAGTACACAGCAGTGTTGTAGGCATCTGCCCACAAAAACAAAGGTAACCCCTAATCATGAAGCATGGCTTTGGCAGCCCCTATGATGGATCTGTTCTTCCTCTCCGCAACCCCATTCTGCTGGGGGTTGTAAGGAACTGTGAACTCCCTCCTAATGCCTGTCTCTGGACAAAAATCAACAAACTCACCAAGAGTATACTCCCCTCCATTGTCTGACCTGAGGATCTTGATCTTATGACCTATCTGGGTCTCCGCAAGAGCTTTGAACTCTTGAAACCGCTTGAAGACCTCACTCTTGTTCTTCAAGACATAAATCCAAGACTTCCCAGAGTGATCATCAATGAATAACACATAATACTCATAGCCACTCAAGGATACATGAGACATCCTACCACTCACATCGGTATGAATCAAGTCAAGGGCCCTTGACGATCTTTTTTCACTGCTGGGAAATGGGGATTTGGAAAACTTCCCCATAGCACATCCTTTGCACACATCAAGTTGATCAAAACTGAAATCTGGCACAGTGGTGATCTCCCGCAATGTCCTCAAGGGCCCCTGATACATGTGCCCCATCCTATGGTACCAAATCTCACACAAGTCTGAACTACTAGATCTGTTGTCAGTACTGCTACTCAATGCCATCAGGGGTTGGAATGAAAACTTGTACACCTTGGCATGGCGCACACCAATCACTCTAGCTGAATCAGCTGGAGTGCCCCAAGGATATATAAGCACCTACCCTCTCTTGAACAAAACCTCATACCCTCTGTCCTCAAGTGTTGAGACAGATATCAGGTTCTTCTTCATTCCAAGCACATATATAACATCTGACACTTTCAAGGGAGGTTTGGGTTCCCTATCAAATGTCAATGTCCCCACACCGACTGCTCTAACAATGTTGTCAGCTCTGAGTACTACCTCAATATCAATACCACTCTCTGAAAGCTCTAAGAAGTACTCCCAGACTCCTGTCATATGACGAGAAGCCCCACTGTCAACATACCAAATACCAGAAGATGCTCTGCTAGTGGAGGGAAGTGCACACTCCCTCTGAACCTGTATGGTGGGTGATCCTGCACTACTGGCCTCACAAGCTATGAACCCAAACTCTTGATCAAATCTCTCTGAGAAGCCCTCTATCTTTGCAGAAGCTTCCATGGTATTGTCCTTTCCCTTCTTGTTCTTCTTCTCCGGACACACAACTGCATAGTGTCCCAATTTTTGACAATTCCACCATTTGACTTTGGAATAGTCCTTCTCCTTGTTCACCTGCTTACCTTTACCTTTGCCTTTGCCTCCACCTCCACTTGTGGAAGTTTGCTTCTTTCCTTTGCCCTTCTTGCCTCTTGCTAAAAATGCCACATTGTCATCCTCCTCCACCTGTTTAGCTACCCCAAGATGTTTCTTTCTGATCTCATTCTGAATGCAATCATCCCACAACCTCTCCCATCCGGGAAGGTTCTCACGTGCAACAATGCCATCCACAAAACTCTCCCAAGTCTTGGGAAGACCATTCAAGGTTATCCTCACCAACTCAGTGGGTGTTATGGTCTCTCCTACGGCTGCCAACTCATCTCTCACTGAAGTGATCTTTGTGAGTTATGTTGTAGCACTATCAGTCTTAGCCATTTTAATGGCCTTCAGTTTCTCCCTTAGGACCATTTTTCCGTTTTCATTTGAGCTCTGGTAGAGACTGGTCAAGGTTGTCCACATTTCATGTGCATAAGTCTTTCCTCTCACATGAGGAATGCCATGATCTTTAACTCCATCCAGAATCATTATTTTTTCCTTAGCATTATTTTTGTTAAACCCTGCCAATTGTACAGGGTCAGCAGGTACTGCTACTAGGTGTTGTATGGTATGCACCATAATGCCCCAGACTTCTCCTTCTTCAAAGATGCTCTGAATTCTCTCCCTCCATGCACTGTAGTTTCTCTGCCCATCCAACCTATCTTCAACCCTCAAGCCCAAAGACATACTTGTTGTCCTAACAAACTGAAGTTTTCAAATCTGTGGTAAAAATTTAGTTTTCTGTGTAAAAATCAGTTTGCTGTGATTTTCACTTTGTTGTCTCAAACTGCACTTTTCAACCAACCAAGCTCTGATACCATGTAGAAATTTCAACCCCCACTCCGGTTATCAGTTTTCCTTATCACTCCATGCATGTAGTTTTAAATCTGAACATGACATAAATACTAAAATCTGGAAATCACTGAAATTTCTGAAAACACAAATTTGGAGATTTTTGCAACTGCTGAAAATGCAGAAATAAAACACAGGAAAAATATGATAGCCACAGACAGAAAAAACACAGTGATTTTTTGTCAATGTGACCCTGGAAAAACCCCCTACAACTCTTGGAGAAAACCAGTTTGAGAGCTCTTCTTTATTTCTAAAAATGTTGTTACAGAGAGACTGAAAAACACGGTAAAAATTCTAGCAACCACAAAAACAGACTTTTCTTGATTTTTGTGCTTGAACTCTACCTTGGAAAATGTGCCAATCAGCAAACTTACAAAAAAGAAATTTTACAGCATTAAATGTTTACGGATGCCTCGAAAAACGTGCAAGACAAGCTGTACGGATTTGTACATCCCTCCTTGAAATATGTGCCCAAAAATTGCCTCGAAAATTGCATTGAAGTTGTTGTCCTTTTCTCAAAATTTGTGCCAAAATATCATCTGTACTGCTCGATTTTCGTGCTCAAAATCTGCCTCAAATTCTATGCTAAATGTTGTTGTCCTCTTCCTCAATTTTCGTGCCTCCCTTTATTGGAAATTGTGCCTCTCCTGTTGTACGGATTCTGCCTTGGGATTTGTGCCCAATGACGCTGTTGTATGGATTTGCTGAAGTCTCATTGCTGCCCTCCTTCAACTTCTCACTGCTCAGAAATTTTCTCCTTGCTCTCATTCTCTTCTCTCAATAGTTCATGAAAGACTGAATGATCTTTTCTCTCCTTTTCTCCTTTTACCCTAACCCTAAGTGACTTTTGGGGAATCCTTAAATCCAATCGTTGAGATAACTTTAGATCAAGGGTTGAGAATATATGTGCATTTAATTCTCACTTTCTATTTTTTAACTCACCCCACTTAAATAAAGACCCACTTAGCCTTTTATTTCCATAGTCATTTTTTCACAGCCTCTCAACTTCCATGAAACGTTACCATGGTGCTATCATGCCCTTAAGATCATAATAGCTTTGATACCATGTTAAATAATAGAGCACAAACAAGACACAAAAACAAGAACATACATAGAAGACTTTAAACCATTTCAACAGATCTATTCATCTTATGATGTCAATATAGTACACATATGTGACCACCTCTAGATCTCATTGACAACACAAGTGGATAATGGCAATACCTCATTCATAGATATGGATGACAACTCATTATAATACAACTTCAAACTTTGTGATTGTATAGAGACTCACTAGGATATCCCTTGCCTTACACTTTTTTTTGTAGTATTAAAGTATAACTGAGATCTGAGCATGGAGAACCATAATTGGTTGATATGTTGATTAAGCATTTAAAATTAATTAACCACCAACTAAAGGAATGACTTCCTTACATATCCATACTCTGAGGGAAGCTTGCTTGCTTGTGTACCTTGGAAGCCATAACCCAGCGGAATTAAATCACTAAGCCACTAGTTGCAGTGCAATTGCAATGTCTGACAAATTTTGGTAAGAGATATGACTGGAAAGAAGCCACCAACTGACAAGAATTCAATAGATTGGATTGGGGCAATGAGGGGCACAAGGATAGGATTTGAAAGTTTTATTATATGTTATGGATGGAATGAATACTAGGTTTGTCTTGGTGATTACTCAGTTCATGAATGATGTGATAATCTATAGGTTTATGCACACACATTATTGTTATGATTGAGGATTGTAATAGTTTTAATGATCAGAAATTCATATTGCTTAAAGGATAGTTTGTAACTTTCCTTGTGCAAACATGAAGTTTTGTGTATTCCATATTTATGTGATTAATGGTAATATGCTTCTGAATATAAATTTAACTACCCTACAAGAGGTTGGAGAGTTGGATTAATCGAGAATAATCTCCTGGTGTGGTTTTATTGAAAAATTGTGAAGTTAGTTGATGGGACTCTGCCCCCCTTCTTTTAGACACTACATAATAGGTGTCGTGAACACCAATTCCTTATACTGGATATCAAGCAGATTTGAGTTTCAGAACTTTGGGCCTCTATGCCTTAGAAACCAAGAAATTTGGCATTCACGGCTATCTCCCCTTTCCCTTGCAAATTCTCCCTTCTTTCCTCTTCTTTCATGCGTTGTCGAAATCTAGGGATCTAGTGGTTAGAAGAGTAACCACTTTGGTGAAATTCCAAATGACTCTCACAGTGAATTGTATCCGAGGATCTGGGGATCTAGCCTTGGCGGGAATAACCACTTATGTGAAGACCCAGATTACTCCAAGGTCGAATTACTCTCACACTGAATTGTATCCGAGGATTCAGGCTCACAGGAGGTAGTTTCTTTGAGAAGCGACCTAGAGGCCTTCGAGGCTGAATTTCCCCTTTTCAATGTGGTTGTATCTGGGAGTCCGGGAGGTTCGGGGTGTTGAGAGTCGCACACTTCTTAGAGGACCGGATGTGCCTAGGCCCTGATAGCAAACTCTCTAATCTTCACATGAGGCCCACACAACATAAACAATGTCGAGGTTGTGCTTACAACTTTGTATAGGTATTGACTCCAAAAGTCTGGGAATCTGGTAGTGGCGAAAGGCACACACCTTTTGACAACCCAAATACAGTGTAAACTAGATTTCATTCTTGGTGCTGGAGAGTTGGCCCAATCGCAGATCTGTGTTGTTGTGGAACCCTTTACTGGGTTATCCGAGAGTTCAAAAATCCAAGGTGGGAAAGTTATTACAAAGGCGCAGGTCCAAATTTAGCAAGGGCCATATACACTCTCGATCTAGTTGAGGGCTTTGTGGACCTCGCATTGAGTTGGTGTGGCAGTGCCACGAGAGCCAAGTAGGGGCCACACGAATGCCATGTGGGAGTATAATGATACTGTGGCTTGGGGTGATATGATTTTAGGGTTGACCCTACTAGGAATCTAATGGTTTCTCCCCACACTCGAAGCATGTTAGAATCTATTCAATAGGGGGGAAATCACTCCTATTGATCCATAAACATGTAGAGTGGTATCACATTTTCACCCATGTAAGTGGTTGTTAAACCCCATGCAAGTTAATGAGGGTGAAATCTCTGCCCGGACAAGATCGATTGAGGAGGCCCCCCTTGTAGTCGATGTTTGACAAGCAAGGGGAGCGCAATTTCCATTAGCGCTAAACCACACCCAATAGACGGATGAGATTAATTGTGAGGCCCCCTTCCCCAAATTCAAACCCACCATTTAGGGGGGGTGCGTGTCTGTGAAACCAATTATTTGATTAGGGTGATTTCATACCCCAGCGTGATGCACAACAAGGCAGGTGACCTGGTGAACAAGTGACAACAGTAGTGCCACATGGACCAAGTGGAGATCCATAGACTGATGTGGACTCTTGTTATTAGCAAATTTCTAACGAGCATGACTTGTGATCCAAGAATCGGAGCAAGATAAAATGTATATCGTCAAAAAGCTCTCAGCGAGCTGAACAAGATGGTGGTATCAATTTTAAGTTCCACAAACCTTTCCCCTCTGACGGGTGTGAACTCCAGCCCACTGTCATAACCATGCAGAAGGCTGGAAAATTAAACAGCCATTTTGCACATCGCATAAACTCCTCTGCAAGTTGGCACGTTTGGATTTATTCCAGTGTGATGGATGTACTTTTCTATTTCAAGTTATGGTACGAGATCTCTCTTGTGGCTCGCAGCTTAATCATGAGGCCTCATTATTATGAGGAAAGTTTCAATTGAGGATGTGTGAGTGGAGTGTCATGGCCAGTCGGAAAACTTCCTTACGTTTATATCCAGATGAGGTGTGTTGCTAAGCAATGTCATTATTCTCTCCAGCTATGATTTGTGCCCCCCTTCCACCAGTCCATGGTCGCCATGTTCGCCTTCCTGATCATCTTCATGCATTCGCTGGTTGGCCCCTACATTAGCTTGCACTGGACTTCTCGAAATTGGAGTGTCAATATCGCCATCCTACTATGTTTTAGCAGCCTTCATCCTCTAGCAAGAATATGGGGGATATGGGGCTTCACCTAGCCTTCATGACTCTCTGTGATGGTGTGCCTCTCAAGGATGGTGCTCTGCTTCCTCTTGATAAGCAAGCGGATTTAATAGTCCCTTAGTTCGATGGTAGCTCTCCTTCGGAACTGCAATGGCCACTTGTTTTCATCTAGAGACTTAGCCTTGCCGACTTGGTTTTGTATGTCGTGAGGCCTGAAAGTCTCCCACTGGAGATTTACGCATTTCATGGCTTGGTGGTTTCTTTCAATTCGTGTGTTGCTAAGCTTGCTCAACTCATGTTGTCGTTGGGAAGGTGTTGTTGAGATTGTCAAGTTTCACTAGTTTGTTGTGGAAGCTTTATGGTGGCTCACCATCGTTGTCGAGGTTCTTGGTCAACTTGTGGTTCAAGGATGGCACACTTACGCATGGCTCTACACATGTTGCTTTGATCATGGCTCCTCTAGCTCTGTGGTGGCTCTCCGTCGTTGTTGAGGTTCTTGGTCAACTTGTGGCTCGTGGGTGGAACATTTGAGCATGGCTTTACACCCATGGCTTTCATCATGGCTCCTCCAACTCTGTGGTGGCTCATCGTTGTTGAGAGGATCTTGGTCAGTATGTGGTCCATGGGTGGATAGTCAACACATGGCTCTGCACCAATGGTTTTTAGAATGGCTCCTCCAAGTCATAGTATACTCTTTAGGTTTTAATTATCAATGGGAAGCTCAATTTTGTTATGGTTCAACCAAAAAGACTGTGCAAAACAGAGCTCCCATAATTCTGATCTCTTCCAACTTTATGTGTACAGTGGCAATGTTTTCTTTTTGTCTACCAAATTGTTAAAAACGGATATATGTAATCTCAAAACTCTCAATATGTGTTATTGGTCTAGTTTCCCAGTGGGCAGACCAATAGCATAGAGAATTATCTCATGTAAATCTCTATTTCGGTAATAAAAAGGAAAACCTTACACACAAAAAAAAAGTTTCACAAACATTGAGAAAATGGGGTTGTGTGACCCCACCTCCATAACAAACCTTAGAAGTTGGGTCAAAACAAACAAGTACACCTGCCTCGATGAAGATAAACCAAGGGGGTGGTAGGGAGCGTTACGCTCGCAGCATTATAAATATGTTGCTACAAATTTAATTTATAGTGTTCATTGATTATGTGGTGCACTAATTATATATTATCTAAAATTCACAATATATAAAGACATTTTCAATTGGAAAAATACTGTTCTCCTAGAACTCCCATTCCCACCATAAATATTGGTGTGAATTATAGTTAATATTATACATTTGACATTATTGACCGTTAATCTGATATGTGTTAAGTAATTAGAATTGGCATGTTTTGTTGTAATCCATGGAAGAAGAGAACATTTGCTAATAGACAATGTTGTGGTAATTCATATTACATAAGGTTATGATGTAAAAATAGAGATCTATTTACAAATGTATCTTTATGATTTTCACTTACGTAAGCTTTCCTTGTGTTCAATATTATTTATGTAAGAAGAGAACATTTACTCATAGACAATGTTGTGGTACTCCATATTACATTACATTATGATGTCAGAACAGAGATCTATTTACATATGTATCTTTATAATTTTCACTTTAGTAAGTTTTCCTCGTGTTAAATATTATTTATGTAATTATTCTGTTAAATTTTATATATGTAATTATTCTGTTTGAATTAAGGCTTAAATTATTGTTTTTTTAATTACATTACATTATGATGTCAAAATATAAATGTATTTACATATGTATCTTTATAATTTTCACTTTCGTAAGCTTTCCTTATGTTAAATATTATTTATGTAATTATTCTGTTAAATCTTATATATGTAATTATTCTGTTTGAATCAAGGCTTAAATTATTGTTTTTTTTTAATGTGTTTATACGTGGAAAACAAACACCATGTTATAATGCAAAGAGGTCAACATTGTTGGTAGCGTTATGACCTCCCAATGCAAATAATAATGGTCAAAGTTCGATTAACCATGGGTGCAATTGGAATCGCAAAACAAAATCCGGTGTGAATATATATATATATTTATATATTAAAAAATATTAATTATAGCTTATCAATTATTTTCACTTTCATATTCGTATTGCCAAATGGCAAATTGAGACAAAACCACCAAGTTCTATGAAGATTTAATAAGTTCAATTGCTAGTAAATAGCATTGTCAGATAATCAGGCGATAACATCAAAATAATAACCAAGATAGAGAATACTGAGAAAATGTAAGAATCGAGTCCTCTAATTCCAAGAGAGACACTTCCTAGTGGAAAACTAGTGTGAACACTGCTCATTCAAATTACCAAACTATAATACATACATACAAACAGCGGCGATGGTAATGTTAAAAAAAACAAAAACACCATTAAACAAGGACATATTGCATGTGAACCTTAACCTTAAGATGAGAGTTACAGTACACTAGACGGCATACTACACTGAATACAACTCGCTATACAAAGTACTAAGATCCAATATTGATATAAACAAGATCGCAAATAATCTAATGCTATACCTTTAAAGTTCTCAACCGGGGCACTTGGGAACAAATTAATCAGATTGACCAATTAACAAATAATTATTATGCAATTCATTGTTCCTGAAGATGACGATAAAAATTGTTCAAAAATCTGCCATGAGTCTGTCATTCGGATCCACATCCACTTATACCACGAACGGATCCTGTTTCAGGAAACATATACTAATACAAAAAAACAAGAATCTGATAACGAATCTGAGATTCCAAGGTTCCAAGGAGAATTGAATACAGATGTGAGTGCAGGGTGCCCTGAGGCAAATCCGGTATCTATAACAGTGTTTCGCGGGGTATATTAGGAAAGCATGCATCCCCCAATTCATTAATAGAACAAATGCCACAGTAATCTTTAGTAACCTTTAGCAAATGTGCCCCAGTAATCTTTAGTAATCTTTAGTAATCTTTAACAAATGCTGTTCCCAACGTGGGTAACTTGTCCTTTCTACCAGGAGATTTTAAGGAGCCTGGGATAAACAATGAAAAAAAAGTGTATTTAGTGAGACTTTTTGAAAGTTTTTTCGGTGGGTTTTTTCAGTCTAATTTCTCTAATGTCTAATTTCTTTAAAATCCAGCAGGAATTTATTGAAATCACGAAATCACAAATCTGATGGGCAACCATGCACAATCGAAGTGCTCTAGGGGTTTTTCAGCGTGCCGAAACCAGTTTTAATAACACAGATCAAAATTTCACATCAAATTTTTCCGAAAATCCAAAAAGTAGCACTAAAGACAACTCCCAAAAAAATACCCAAAATACAATGACCCCTTGCAAAAGTCTTCAAACAGACCCCACAAATCAAATATTGAACCACTTCGTTACTTTAGCACATTTCGTTGCAGGCTATCCTGTACCTTTGCAAGGAAAACACTAATACATGTGCTATCGTTGGGGAAACAAATAAGCAGTATTCTCAGAGAGGAAACACTGAGAATATATCACACCCAACATTAACGAAAACCAATGTAAAGCAAGGACAGAAAGTTTCATACCCAGAAATGGAGTGTTGACAATAAGAACCACTTCGAGTGACAATGATTTTTTCCTTTCCCTAGCGCACAGAATGTATTAACAATCATCATACATGGCACCCGAACAAGACTGCATATCAGTGTTGGTCCATTTCAGATTACACCTTCATGTTGTCTTATATGCAGACATGCATTTGGCAGGTCGAGGGTATAGAGTGCTTACTGTATATAATGAATATATATTTCAAGGAAGACAGGAGTGAATCAGTTCCCCGTATTTAAATAGCAGAGCTGATCCCTGTATTGTCACGCTGAAATATGAAAAGTAAACATTACAGTCATTAAAGCATGAATGCATTCACTAAACGCAGAAAATATGAGGACAATTTTGAAAGAAATTCTAGTGACACTGTTTGTTAATAGCCGGATACAATAAAACATGAAAGAGACATAAGGAGAATCTAAAATCTGTTATCTGGAAATGCAGACACAAAACTAGCAATCTATTATTCATAAACAGAACATGTACAAAACGAGGGAAGGTGAGTGCCATATGGCACTCCCCTCCTCCAATGCAATCAGACTTCACTACTGTCCTCAACTCTTCAACTCTTCCTCTTGATGGGAAAGATGTCATTGTTGCATATCGCTGCCATTTTTTTCGGCTGAGTTTTTTGTTATATGCCTTTTTAACTATCTTTTTGGGCAGAAAATAGGAAATAATTAGTTTTTAAGGTTTTGCTCTTAGAAAGAGTGAGCATGCATAACTAAATTGTGGGTTGGCTAGGCCCACTACATGCCAAGATTTTCAACGTCTAACCAGTAATTAAATATGCAAGGTGACCCAAAAAGTGGGGCAACATGCACTATTTTGCTTTAGCTTGGCATACAATTGTTCCACCGTCTCATTCTTCTCAACCAAATCCATAATTAACTCTGCCCAAAACTCTTCTGACCCAAAAATATAATAAACTCTGCCAAAACCTCGTCTGCACATCCAATATGTGCTTCCAGCTCTATCCAATCCATGGAGACTGGGGACAAGTACTTTCTTCAATCCATTATCCTTTTCTCTTCCTTGTTCATGTTAAAGTTCCATTCTAATTTTGATGCAGTTCCGAGAGTGCAATGAGATCAATCTCCCGATTCCTTGTATATGCCATGGATTGAATAGAGTTCAGCTACTTCTATATTTAGACGTCTTATAACCTTTCCATGGTGGAACATCATTTTAGTTTTTGCATCCTGGTGAAAAACAGAGGGCATCTAAGTTGATTATACATGGATTCAACTCTGTATAACTTGAGCTACTACCATCCTAATCTGCATCATTCACTTGTGCAGCGTATGTTACTATGTATTAAACATCATTGCTGCTATGCCACCGTCACTCCCACAACCTCCAGAGAGGACAAATTCCATTTGACATGTAAGAAGAATCTTCAAACATGAATCTATGCTTGCCGAGCTGATGATTGCAGTCTAGATGAACAAGTGGCAAACACAATTCAAATTATCAGAAGAAGAAAGTGAAAAAAATGGTGAAACAAAAATATCAAAAAAAGATTAACTATTATAAAGATCTAAATTTATGAGTATGTTCAAAAATTTTACTTCTATGCATCTGGACTATTAAGCATTTATTATAAAAATCTGAACATCGGAAAAACTTGGAAGTATCTATATCTTTGTGTCACAAGTATTTGGAAGTCTCTATATCTGAGCACGATCCATATTTTTCTAATGGTGTTTGCGGGTACTCGGAAGTAATTCAAAATACAGGTCCTTGGACATAAGCAACAGTAAAATTTATAATATGATTTATTTATCAAATAGCAATGTTGCACTAAGTTTTAGGGACAAGAGACCAGATTAGAGAACAGCCAGAGAGAGCCCCTGAATTTCACAGAACAGCACTGTATACAAAAAACGTGATTTATATAGAAAAAAACATTCATTAAAAATAATTGAAAATATGAAAATAATAAGCACACACATTGCTGCATCCAAGTAGACAACAGAACAGAGGAAGCATGAAACAGTACACTTCAAAAGGATGTCATCGGCGTTCTGATTAGCAAGCAAAATGAGCATACAATGATACATCAATGCATCATCATATTATAAATGTTAATTTAATTATATACATGACACAAAAAAAGGACATCAGCCCTTGACCAGCCTTAAATAGCTCATGCGTGATCTTCTACTTCCAGGTACTGAAACAATGGTTCATCGACAGTGGTGCAAGTGTGTTAATTTTGGGCAACTAAGTCCAAACTGCATGTTGCACTGCTCATATGACGATGGTCATATTTTTGTTGGATTCCTCTTTTGGAGAGGTGCAAGATTGATCTAAAGATCATCTTGATCGGATGAGCAAAACATTGATTTTGAATTTATTTTCCACATGTGCAAGGTCGGCCAGATTTATCCCACATGCCTAAGGGATGTGTCACACACCCTCATTGATGAATATAAATTGGAGAGACTTGGAGGTCATTTTCTCATCAACTCATCACACATTCTCTCATTGTGCTCTGATTGGTTCGATAGCCTTTGGAGGCTTTTTTCCCACTCACACGTGTAGAGCGACGCTTGTTAGGATATTCCGACACATAGGAAATAGTTAAGAATAACTTAGTCTAGTGTAGAGTTAGGTAAAGTGTGTTTCTTTACCATGTACATTTGTAACTTATAATCCGACGGTCACGATTTGTAGTGATCCGACGGTTGTCTCTCACCTTGGTATTAACGGCGCTTGATCTGTGGCTTAACACCCGATTGGTCCATGATCTCTATTTAAAGAGCATGGAGGGTCATTTGTCCGGTAACTGTTTATGAGAGAAACATATGTAACTTTTCTTGTATATTAATAAATTCCCTGAAGTGGCCGCGTTGGCTCAGGGCGTGGACTGTTTCCTTCTTTGAGGGTTTTAACGTGATTATACTGGTGTACTAATTTGTGATCTGTTTGTGAGCAGTGACCTTTGGTTCTTGATCTACGAAACTTACCATATAAACTCCTACATGGTATCGGAGCTATTTTGAGGGCCGCGTCCGTTATTGATCAAAATCTGACGCCGGTTTGACTGCATGCGAATGTCGTTTTGTAGATCTACTATTTCTGAACATTTTTGGGCTTGAAGAACTGCTTGATTGTGTCCGGAGCGTCTGTTACAGTGAGGAATGCCTTTTGTTTCATGCGAAAAGGTTTCCGACTGCCCAAGTTATGTCAGTTTAGATCTGGAGGTATAAAGCATCTATTTCGCAGTTATATTTGTTAATAGTTCTGCTTATTTCGGCTTTTTTTTCTATATTAAGGTTTTATTTATTTGCCAGATCTATACCCTCTTCTCTGTGTATGCTCTTCGCTGTGCGCTCCGTGCGATCTCGGCAAATCAGAAACAGGAAAAAGGGATTTTTTTTGGCTATGTATGCTCTTTCCCTGCGTCTTTGTGCGATCTCGGGAAATCAGAAATAGTGAAAAAAAGTGATAGTTGCGGGTAAGGCTAACCGAGAATCTAACATTCTGCCGTAAAGGCTTTGCATTTCGTTTTTTTTGCTCGTTTTTTGTGTTTTTTGTGCAAGAAAAGGCATGCACACCAAAAAATAATAATAATAATAATAATAATCCCCCCTTCCTCCTTTCTAAAATAACATGATCCTTTTACTATCTCACTTGATGAGGGGTAAGTTTATGAGAATAGAAGTCTTGGGTTCAAGTCTCCTTCTCAAGCTTCTTTTGTAAAAAGTTTTTGTTCAAAGGAGCAGAATTTAAAAAAAAAAGCCGCACTTCATCCCGTTCCCATAACTATTCGACATCTACAACTCAGTTTTTTCAAAAGGCATAACTTCTTCATCTGAAAGCCGTTTTTCGAGCTTTTTTTTTTAAACGGCCTAATTTTTCGAGATCTTTCCATTGGAGCAGTTAGTTCCAATTTTTCTCAACTTCAGTTTATAATAAATAAATTAAAAAAAAATAAAAAAATAAAAAAATAAAAAAAAAGTGCATGCCCGGTTTTTCTTAACAGCGCCAATTATTTCCAATGGCTACCTCACATGGTAGATATACTTAGAAGTAAAGGGCTTTATAGAATAGCCACAGGACAAGAAACTAAACCTTCCGATGATGATAAAGCTGCTAAATGGAAAAATAAACAAGATCAAGCACGAGAGTTGATAGGAATGTCCATTGCTCAAGATCTTCGATTTCATATCCTTGACATTGACACCCCTGATGAGGCCCTGGAAAAGCTAAAAACTGTTTTTGGCGTTCAAAATCAAATCCGAGCCCACCAGCGTGAAAATGAGTCGCTTACTTTGGACCCCAATAATTTCTCTTCCATTGAAGATTTTTTGTCCAAATATAAGACCCTCCGAATTCTTTTAGAAAGTTGTAAGATCAAAAAGGACGATGGTAGCCTCATATATTGCATTCTTGCTAAGCTTGGTCCTGCATACTCTGTATTTGTTTCCGCCTTCCATTCCACCAGAGAAGCCATCATTTCTTCAAGAACCACCTAAAAGAATCCCTCTTTTGATGCCTTTTGTGATTCTTTGATAAGAAAACAAGAAAAAATTTTACACCTTGGTCTTATCATTGCTGGAAACGCTTCTAAGAAAGCCTTAGCAGTGCAACAACAACCATTATCAAAAGAATCCCAAGAAGCAGTATCCTAAAAAATATGGTCCTAAACCAAACAAGGACCCTAAGCAATTTCAGCTGCAAACTGAAAAATCAAATCACCAAAATAATAAGGCAAATCAAAACAAAGGGCAGAAGACAGAGAAACATTGCAACTTTTGCAACCGAGATGGCCATATAGAGTCCAAATGTTTTAAGAAGATGGAAGCCTTAGAAGCAACAATGAAGAAGCACAACATCAATTTGGAGCACTCTTCACTTTCATCTTCAGGCATGGCACTTTCTGCTTGTGGTTGTCAAGCATCAAGATCTGGTTATGCATTAAATGTATCTTCTTCTTCTCCTTCTCATGAGTGGCTCATTGATTCTGGAGCTTCTTACCACATGGATAAAAATAAATCCATGTTTTCTTTTTTAAATGATTGTAACACCAAACATATTTATGTTGGTGATGATAGATCTCTTAGTGTTGTAGGATCTGGAACCATTCATCTAGATAATGGTCAGTTTAATGATGTACTATGTGTTCCTACCTTGTCATGCAACCTTCTATCTATTTATCAAATAACTCATTCAGGTGAAGGGAAAATAGTAGAATTCTCACCTCATGATGTTGTAATCAAGGACCTCAAAGATCCTAAACATATTTTAGCTACTGGCATTGCTGATGATTCCACAAGGTTGTCTAAGTTTGACAACTTTGGGTCATCATCTCTTCCCTCTGTTTTTGTTGCTCATAATGATGATGTGAGCAAACTTTGGCATGAGCGATTTGGTCACTTAAACTATCGCTCTCTTCAAACTCTATGTAAAGAAAATATGGTGATGGACCTTCCTATGGTATCTTGTCGAGATGGTGTTTGCTCCGGATGTGTACTCGGAAAACATCATCGAGATAGTTTTGACAAACGTGCCTCTTGGCACGCTTCAGCCCCTTTGCAGCTTGTGCACAGTGATTTATGTGGTCCACTTCCTGTTGTTTCTTTCTCTGGTTGCAAGTACTTCTTAACTTTCATTGATGATTTTTCCAGACGCACTGGGGTATATTTCTTAAAACTCAAGAGTGAAGATTTTAACATGTTTTTGGCCTTTAAGGCCTTTGTTGAGAAACAATCTGGACATCAAATTCTTAAGTTAAGATCAAACAATGGCAGAGAATATGTTAACAACAAATTTATCAACTTTTGCACTGAGCATGGCATTCAATTGCAACATACTGTTCCATATACTCCACAACAAAATGGTGTAGCTGAAAGGAAAAATCGCACCTTAAAAGAAATGGCTAATTGTATGCTTCAATCTAAAGGACTTGGTCTCAATTTTTGGGCAGAAGCCATTAACTGTGCAAATTACATAGTAAATCGCACTCCTACTAAGGTTTTAAAGAATATAACTCCAGAAAAAGCTTAGAGCTCAATCAAACCAAATTTAAGTCACTTTCGTGTTTTTGGAAGTGATGCTTGGGCCCATATTCCAGATGCGAAACATAAAGCCTTAGAACCTAAGAGTGAAAAATGTATTTTTGTTGGATATTCTGAAGATGTCAAAGAATATAGACTTCTTCAACCCAAATTCAAAAATATATTCATTAGAAGAGATGTAAAGATTGATGAAAATATATTGGCCTGCGAGCCTAGTTCGGCGGGTGTGCCACCTTTGGCCTGTGAGCCTGATTTGGCATATGTGCCACCTCTCTCTTTCTTCTATTTTTAATAGCATTCCTTCTAGTTCAGATGATGACAGTGAGGATGACAATCCTCCTCCAGCGCGTGAAATTGTTCCTTATACTCCACCGCTTCCAAGATGGGTTCGCTCTACTCGAGATGCAGTAGGTTCTCTTGCAAGTGACCCTGTCGATCGACGACGTACACGTTCTCAGTTCGAAAGAGCCTCTTCCTTATTGGCTCAAGTTCCAAAAACACTTGATCCAAAAACCTTTGAAGAAGCCTTCGGTCATCCAGATTGGGATGAAGCTATGAATAAAGAGTATCGTTCCTTATTGGCAAACAATACTTGGGATCTTGTTCCTCTTCCAAAAGGAAGAAAACTTGTCAGATGCAGATGGGTTTACAAAACAAAGTTTGGACCAAATGGAAAAGTGGATAGACATAAAGCTCGTCTTGTCGCTAAAGGTTTTTCACAAGTTGAAGGCATTGACTATACTGAAACCTTCTCCCCTGTTGCCAAAATGAATTCTATCCACCTTATTTTTTCCCTTGCTGCCTCCTTTAAATGGGAAGTCCATCAAATGGATGTTAAATCCACCTTCTTACATGGAGATTTGCATGAAGAAATCTACATGGAACAACCCCCTGGCTTTATCCAAAAAGACTCCAGCCTTGTTTGTCGCCTTAGGAAGTCTCTCTATGGTCTCAAACAAGCTCCTCGGGCTTGGTATACCAAAATGGATAGATTTCTCTTAGATAATGGCTTTTCTAGGTGTCATTCTGACAACACTGTCTACACTAAGAAGGTGGGTAATTCCTTCACCATCATTGTTCTTTATGTTGATGATCTTATCCTTACTGGTAGTGATCCAAATCATATAAACCATGTGAAGTCTAGCCTCAAAAAGAAGTTTGAAATGACAGACTTAGGACACTTGCATTATTTCCTTGGTCTTCAAGTCTTGCAATCCAAGGAAGGTATTACCCTCTCTCAGTCCAAGTATGCCTGTGATCTTCTACACCACTTTCACATGGACTTTCACCCCGCCTTCTTCCTTTGACTGAGCTGTTTTCAAAATTAATTATATTGTACTCAAGTTGATACACTTATATCACAATCTGAGTTGGTAAAATTTTGTATCTAACCCATACCCATCCCGACCTTTCCTTTGTCTTTGGTCTTGTCGCTCGGTTTATGCACCAACTTCATGAAAGTCACTGGAAAGCAATGGGTGAATACTTATATATCAGGCCAGCTCAGTTCTAGATTCATTATATGCATATCTCCTGTTGATTGGTTTCACTCATTCTCACTACGCCTATGACCTGTAATAATAAGACTGTCCATCACAGATATGTGGTTCAATGTGGGTTGACTTGTCTGTAAGAATGAAAAGGCTATCTCCCTTTCTGCCAGGCGGGAGACGGTGTAGCTGGAAGCGCAAGGAAGCCGTGCCTGCCAACCCTGTCTGAATTTGGTCTTCATCAGCAGCATCCAACTACACTTTGGTGTGATAATCAGAGTCCCATTCAGCTATGTAAAGATCCAGTTCAGCATCAGCATATGAAACACATTGAACTCCACATACACTTCATCAAAAAGTTCATTCATGATCGTGTTCTTGAAGTGCAGTATTGTCCGACCAATGATCAAGTAGCCGATATCTTTACGAAGGCTCTCACAAAAGCGAAGTTTACCAAACTTCGATCCATGCTTGGAGTTCAGGAAAGTTGTCATTAAGGGGGGATAGGCTCTAATGCCTCCTTTCTTCTCCTATTTTGTTATTTTTGTAAATCCTTCAATCCTATCCCAATTTGTTCTTAAGGGGGGGATGTTAGAATATTTCGACACATAGGAAATAGGCTCCTTTTGTGTCACCTTTGTAAATCCTTCAATCCTATCCCAAGTTGTTCTTAAGGGGGGATGTTAGAATATTCCGACACATAGGAAATAGTTAAGAATAACTTAGTCTGGTGTAGAGTTAGGTAAAGTGTGTTTCTTTACCATGTACATTTGTAACTTATAATCCAACGGTCACGATTTGTAGTGATCCGACGGTTATCTCTCACCTCGGTATTAACGACACTTGATCCGTTGCTTAACACCCAATTGGTCCATGATCTCTATTTAAAAAGCATGGAGGGTCATTTGTCCGGTAACCGTTTATGAGAGAAACATATGTAATTTTTCTTTTATATTAATAAATTCCCTGAAGTGGCCGCGTTGGCTCAGGGCGTGGACTGTTTCCCTCTTTGATGGTTTTAACCACGTGATTATATTGGTGTACTGATTTGTGAGTGGTGACCTTCGGTTCTTGATCTACGGAACTTACCCTGTAAATTCCTACAAAGCTGTTGTTTTCTACGCTGATCTGTTTAGGGCTTTATGTTTTCTGCGCTGATCTGTTTAGGGCATTTCTACTGCAACGTTGACCGTGGTCAACCCTTGGTCGTTTTACCTCAATCTTCTGCAGAAATTTAAATTTTAGGAGGTAGTACATATGGGCACTAAAATCGAGGAATTTCGAACTATTTGACCAAAGCCCTAGTTTGTTGTGTTGACTTTTCTAAAGCTGTCTGCGTTGACTTTTCTATGTTGTCCCTGGTTTGACTTGTGTTGACTTGTGATGTGCTGTCTTTAAGGGCTGTGGGTGTGACACATGAAAGTGTTGGCAAACCGAGAAAGACTTTGCTGGTTGAAGCATCCTGCTCACTGCAGTAACGCCACAATATCTCATATCTTTGCTGAACAAAAAGAATTGTAAATCTTATCTATATTTGGCTTGTCTTCTATTGATCTATTATTGTGTTCTATCAACATTTTACTTTCAAGTTATGTGATTGCTATTTTGTATTGGGCCTAAGAAAGATTGAAGTAAAAGTGCATCAAGCATAGAACACCATGGTGATCTAAATTTAACATGAACTCAGAGCTGAGGTGAAGACAAAGTCTAAGAGTCCAAGCTGGTGTTAGAAGCTATCTCTAAAGGAAGAAATAGTATCAAGGACAAAAGGCCTTCTCAACCTACAAGGGTTTCAAGGCTGTTGATGAATCGACTGGTAAGTCTGATTATCATGCATGGAAGATGTCCTTGGATTTGGCACTAGAAGATCAAGATGTCATGGACTGCCTACAGGGGAATATTCAAGAGCCTCCATCAAATGCAGTTATTGCCACGAAGACGAAGTATAGAAAAGCAATGTTTCACCAAGTCCCCTGGAGGTGGGAGCGAGGGGGCGAGGGAGTGCGAGAGCGACCTATGCAAAAGCTCCCTACCAATTTTCAAGAAACGTGGGGGGACGTCGGGGTCATAAAAATTATAAAATATAAAAATATATCATATATCATTGAAAAATTAATAATTATAATGTAACTGTATTTTTGCAAGGAATGTATATATAATCATCGTACACTTACATCATGAAAGATAAATCATAAATAATGAAACTAAGTTAACTAACACCAAACCTAAAGTCTCATAAACCTAAAAAAAATTGTTTTTATTTTTATTTTTTCATTTAAAAAAACTCGGTTTTTTTGGGCCCTCCACTCCCCCCCCACTCCCCTTCACGCCCCCTCGACCCCTAAATTTGAGGAAACGTTCCCCTTGATGCCCCCCTTAGTTTCCTGATTTTTGGGGGGGTGGGGAAACGCCCCCTAGAAGTCCCCAAGACCCCGGAGCACGAGGGGGCGAGGAATCTAGACCCCTAGGTGGGGGGGCGAGACCCCGTGTAACATTGTAGAAAAGAGGAAATCAAAGCAAAGATGATTATCCGAAATTCTATTCATAAGCACTTGGTTGCTTACATTTATGAGCTGAAGACATCTAAGAAGATGTACGATATGCTGGTAAGCATGTCCAGGGCTAGCAATACTAATCAAATTCTCTTCTTCAAGAATCAATTGAAGAATATCGAGAAGAGTAAGGATGAATCTATTCAATCCTATTTTATGAAGCTCACTAAAATCAGGAATAATCTCCTAGCTATTAGGGAAGCAATATCTGATCGAGAGATGGTTCTTATTGCACTTGGAGGTCTCCCCCGTGATTGGCATGTATTCAATTCTCAATAATAATGTGATTCCTGATTTTGATGAAATATTGACAAGATGCACTCAAGAGGAAACAAGAATGATGGAGTATGTCTCTAATGGTAATGGAAGTGACCCTACTGCCTTTGTCGCTCATGCAAAGAAGAACCATGGTGGCCCGAGAAATCAAAACCATGGTAGAGTGCGGCCCAAAGGAAGGAAGGGAAGATGTTACACTTGTAACAAGACTGGTCACTATGCAAGAGAGTGCCCTAATAGAAGGGACTCTCCTAGGGATGATGACAACAACAACTTGAGAAGGAATGGCAGGAACAACAGGTTCCAAGGAAAAAGGAAGGCTCCCTTGGACCGTAATGGAAATGGGCAACCTAAAAGGTCAAGAAATTCTAGGTACGATGAGTCCAATGTTGTTGATAATAAGAGAAATGATTTTATTCTTGTATCTGACCTCTTTGCTGCATCTCCACCCGACATCCTGGATGTCTGGTTAATTGATAGTGGTGCTTCAAGGCACCTCACTGGTTATAAAGAAGCCCTTTCTGATTTGGTTGGGAAGGATACTAATCTAGAAATTATACTTGGAGAAAATGCCACCTATCTCGTGAAAGGGACAGGGACTGTGACCCTCCATTTATCTCAAGGTCAAGTCATCTGATTACAAGATGTGTTGTATGTACCTAATTTGAAGAAAAACCTTGTGTCCATTTCGGCAATGGAAGACAAAGCGTTCAAGGTGGCATTCGTTGATGGAAAGGTACTTATCTGGAAGAACTTTAAGAAAGCTCTTTCTATTGGTTTTAGAGTTGATACACTCTACCAAGTTGGAGGAAATTCATTGGGGGCTATGACATGTGATACAACTCTTCAAACAGAGTTATGGCACCAAAGGTTTGCACACCTTCATTGCAAAGCCCTTCTCGAAGTAAGGAAGGTGGTGACAGGGATGCCCGAATTGAAAGATGATCATGAAGGTATATGTCAGGGTTGTGCCGAAGGGAAGCATACAAGGGGACCATTCCCCTCAAGCGTCACAAAGACATATGATATCTTGCAGTTGATACATTCTAAACTCTCTGGTATGCTACCTGTGACATCTTTGGGAGGATGTTCCTATTACATGACTTTTACAGATGACTTCTCCCGCAAGACCTGAATATATTTTTTGAAAAAGAAGGATGAAGCATTTAAATGGTTATGTACCTTCATTGGTGGAAAATTAAACCAAGAAGAAAATCAAAGTTTTGAGGACTGACAATGGGACCGAGTATGAGACAAATGAGTTTAATGACTTTTGTAAAAAAGTTGGCATTAAGAAGGAGACCACAACTGCGTACACTCCTGAGCAAAATGGTGTTGCTGAAAGAAAGAACAAGACCATTGTGGAAGCTGCCTGCACCAGCTATGTCACCAAGATCTTCCGAAGTTTCTAAGGGGAGAAGCTGCGAACATTGTTGTGTATGTTCAAAACAAATGCCCGCATTCCACACTGGACTCCAAAACCCCCAAAGAAGTCTTCTCTGGTAAGAAACCTGATGTTTCTCATTTGAGAGTTTTTGGTTGTCATGTTTACTTTCATGTGTCGAAAGAAAAGAGAAGCAGGTTGGATGCTTCTGGAAAGAAGGGAATGTTTGTGGGCTACAGTGAAACTTCGAAGGCATATAGAATCTATGTGTCTGGTCAAAGAGAAGTGGAGATATGCCACGATGTCACCTTTGATGAAGATGTTGCCCTCAAAAAAGTGAAAAATCTTCCTAGCTCCAAGGAAGACAAAGAAGATGAAGAAGCAGGGAAGTTGGCAGAGCCAAAGGATGACCTGATGCCCGATGTTGAAAGACCTATGGATCCCATTCATCCACCTCCTTCAAATAAGAGAAGACCCTCATGGCTTAGGGATACTCTCGAAGATGTCGAGAGACATATTGCCCCAAGGGGGACATTTCGTGAAAGCAAGAAGCCGAAGAGATACCAAGGGTATCTAGCAGCTATGAGTACGATAGTATAATCTGAGCTTTGAACATTTGAAGAAGTCGTAAAGCATCAAGTTTGGAAGGATGCTATGCACAAAGAATATGAGTCCATTATGAAGAATGATGTTTGGGAAGTGGTCCCAAGACCGGAGGACAAATTTGTTCACCTCCAAATGGCTCTAGAAAATCAAGCATGGATCTGATGGAGGTGTTGAAAAGTAGAAGGCAAGATTTGTTGCCCGAGGTTTCTCTCAAAAGGAAGGCATAGATTATGATGATATAATTGCACCTGTGGCCCACTATACCACCATCCGATCTATTATTGCCCTTGCTACTACGCAAGGATGGAGTCTACACCAGATGGATGTGAAGATCGCTTTTCTGCATGGATCTATAAAGGAATAGGTGTATGTGGAGCAACCTCTGGGGTTCGAAATCTGAGACAGAGACACCCATGTATGCAAGTTGAAGAAATCCCTCTATGGGTTGAAGCAAGTCCCCAAGGCTTGGTACGAGAGGATAGATAGCTACTTGATGAAGCTGGGCTTCACTCGAAGTAATGTTGATCTGACCCTTTATATTAAGAATGATAGAGAAAGGCCTCTCATTTTGGTTCTCTATGTGGACGATCTCTTCCTGACAGGTGCTAACCCTCTCATTCATCAGTGTAAGAGGGAGCTAGCTTCCAAGTTTGAGATGAAAGACCTAAGATTGATGCACTACTTCCTAGGCTTGGAGGTCTGGCAGAGGCCAAGCGAGATTTTCCTTTCTCAAGGAAAATATGTCGTGAAGTTGCTGGAGAGATTTTGTATCGTGGACCGTAAGTCTGTGTCGACGCCGATGGAACTCAACTTTAAGAAGTTGAGTGAAAACGTTGTTGGGCCCGTGCTAGCAAATCCTACCGAGTATCGACAACTCATGGGGGCCCTGATGTTCTTACTGAACTCTCGTCCAGACGTATGTTTTGCAATGAACACTTTGAGTCAACATATGGTTGAACCTCATCACATTCACTGGACTGGTGTCAAGAATATGTTGAGATATCTTCGGGTCACAATCAACCATGGGCTGAGATGCACTATCGGGAATGTTGTATCTTGAGAGACAATCCCTTGGCTGTGGTAAGGAATCAATGCTTAAGACATTTTAGAAATATATGTCACAAAACTTATAATATCGGATGGTCTTTGTTTAATACCTTTGGAAATTAATTCTTTAATACCCTCAATACTCTGATATAATGAAAGACTTCACAATGCCATTAACTGCTGATATCTGAGTGAAAAGAAGAACTGGAAGGGAAACTCAAAATAATATGCTGAAAAACAGAATCTATCACTTTAAATTTCAGAAGAACTTTATGTAGAAAGAATAGTTGCAGTGACGGAGCGCATATTAAGATTATTTAACTCTTACTTACAGGTGTAATAAAGAGACCGGCAGCTACTTTACTTCACTTCGTTCAAAGAAGAATAAACACAGAATGAAACTAGAAAGACAAATCAACATCAATAGATGCAAGAAACTTGATCTTCTTTCATTAATTTCTCAAAAAATTAAGTACAAAATTTGCAGTCATCCAAAGGTCCAAAACTCAGAACCCTCCTCTTTCCTTCTCATTTGTTTAAATACATACAAAAACAGTTTGTAACTACTAGAACTTCTTGTAACTACTCAAACTACCTAGAACTGTGTAAACTACCTATTACATTGCAATTAAAGACTTCATTATAAATAAAACTAAAAGCATCAATCTATTTGCTGAATCTGAATTTGATTGGTCGTCACTATGTTTCCTTGATTTGTTGATGTGTCCTTTTGAGGTACTGAGGTGTCACCCGGTAAATCAGTCATCCATGCTCTGCGTCGGGTCACATACCCAAGTCTTTCTGCCCGCGTTCAAACTTTCTTCCATTATCAAGGCGTAACCGCTTTTAAAACTTCTACACGTAGCATTGGGTCTTTTTCAACCCGAGCCTACTCCCACGTTCAGCCTTCTCTTCATAAACCGCCGCAAGACTTGGACTTGAAATATATTCTATTCACCTTTGAAGAAAGCATCGTGTCCGCTATCTATCGCATTTCAGCATTTCATTGATTTTAAGTTATAATCATCCTTATCCTCCAATGCGATTTAACACAGGAAACGCTTTACATCCGGATTTGAAATCCTTTAGATTCCACCTTTGAAACTACATCGCATCAGGGCTCTTTATCGCACTCCGCAACTTTACTAACTTCCAATTTTTGGGATCGCCGCTAAACCTTATCGCATGTGATGTGCGATATACTTCGCATTGCATCGCCACCTCCCGTCTTTATAGTATCACAACTTAAATCACTTGTCATGCGAAGACTTAGCAATAAACACAGAAAATCGTCGATGTGCGATATGCACCAACCGTCTTTATAGCATCGCAACTTAAAACACTTGTCGTGCGAAGACTTAGCAATAAACACAAAAAATCGCCGATGTGCGATATGCGCCAACCGTCTTATGTGATCTGGTCTGTCGCTATCATTTCTGTGACTTGATCCTCACCGTCGATTTTCCCCCTTTACGCTTCCTCCAAAACTCTTAAGTTTTTAAGGAAAATACGCCAGTTCTCTGCCATCGGGAAATCTATACGACTTCTTCGATAATGAACACAGTTTCATTCAACAGGCTCGCATATGTTCCTTTAACGAATAAACGATCTTGATTATTAAATTGTTTTTCTCCACAATGTAACCCTCCTGAGCTTATTCGGTATTTTGTAGCACTAATCTCTCCTGAGCTTATTCGGTATTTTGTAGCGCTAATCTCTCTTGAGCTTGCGAATAAGCCCGACTCGACCCGCCTTCACATCTCTGCACATAATGTTAATACACTAACATATAAATCAAAATTCCTTTGCAACATACAAAAATTTAACCTTTTCTAACATATATTCTTTTTTTGTATTTTGAAAAATATAATAAACGAAATTGCAAATGAGCCACTACAAGGAGTTTGAGACTCCATGGATATACTGATGTCGATTGGGCTGGCAGTGTGGTGGATCGCAAGAGCACATCTGGATGTTGCTTCACCTTGAATTCTGCTTCGATATCTTGGATGAGCAGGAAGCAGAAGTTGATGGCTTTGAGCATCGCTGGGGCCGAATACATTGCAGCGAGTATGGCCTGTTGTGAAGTTGTTTGGTTGCGAAAGCTTTTCAGTGAGTTGTTTGGGCATGTGCTAGATACCACCGTTATCCTTTGTGATAACTAGAGTGGGATTCTTCTTTCTGAGAATCCTGTGTTCCACAATCGATCCAAGCATATTGATATCAGATACCACTTTATCCGGGATATGGTACAGCGAGGCGTCGTAAGGCTCGATCATATAGGAACTGATGAGCAGGTTGCGGATATTCTCACGAAGTCTTTGGGGAAGGTCAAGTTCCTAACCTTCCGTGAGAAGCTTGGAATCGTGGACAGAACCTATTCTGAGGGTCCTGCTTGAGTTGGACAATGAGCTCTGGGAGCTCCAGGGGGCTTGGGGATAGCTTCTTGGAGCTATAAGCACTCACAAGGCTAGCTTTGTCGAACCTTGTGGTGCTTCTACCCCGCAATTATGATATTGAGTTGGTTCGCCTCTCTCTGATCTGTGCCCCACACGCATCCTACCCATGGAGTTTCGAACTCATGGGAAGTAACTCTCATTTGGCCAATGAGGTGGGAAATGTGGATAGAGACCATAGCAAGACCGATGGACGCATCGGAAATTGCCGTACTCTCTATGTCTAGGATGGCACGTGTCCAACACCTTGATCTGGGATAAAGTATGATGAGCTTTTATCCTCTAAACTGACTTCAGGTCAGTAAACTAACTTCGGGTTGGTATGAGACTCTTTTGAGTCCAATAGAGGTTTTTACCACTAAGCCGACTTCGGGTCAACTGTGTGTGATGTCTTTGTGACTCACCTTTTGTTCTGAAATAAAGAGCCAGCAAAGCAAGTTATGGCAAGATGACACACTATGTTTGGTTTGGTACATGATGGATGGCACTTGTGGACAAATGGAGTTCTCCCTAGTTGAGAGAGAGTGTTAATTTTGGGCAACTAAGTCCAAACTCCATGTTGCACTGCTCATATGACGATGGTCATATTTTTGTTGGATTCCTCTTTTGGAAAGGTGCAAGATTGATCTAAAAATCATCTTGATCGGATGAGCAGAACATTGATTTTGAATTTATTTTCCACACGTGCAAGGTCGACCAGATTTATTCCACATGCCTAAGAGATGTGTCACACACCCTCTTTGAGGAATATAAATTGGAGAGACTTGGAGGTCATTTTCTCATCAACTCATCACACATTCTCTCATTGTGATCTGATTGGTTTGATAGCTTTTGGAGGCCTTTTTCCCCCTCACACGTGTGGAGCGACGCTGTTGTTTTATGCGTTGATATGTTTAGGGCTTTATGTTTTATGCGCTGATATGTTTATGTTGGACACCTAATCCTCTATAGGTAGGTGTGGAAGTCGAATGGACAAAAGGAGTCCAAGTGACCTTGGAATGTGGAATCCAAGGGTCACCTCATTGTATTATAAATATACATCATATTAATAGTAATAGCAACTCAGGCTTATCCTATCTCTCTATGTGTGTGTTCTCCATTTACCTGCGTGTGTTTAACATGGTATCAAAGCCTCAGGTTTGCAAGTCCCAAGTTTAAACTTCCCCTTGAATAGTGTTGGCCTGTATTGCATATAGTTCTAAACATCAAATTAAAAAATGATCCCCGCCATCTTTGTCTGTCAGCAAGGTCTCTAATTTTAGTAATCTTGCCCTCTGCTCTCCTTAGTTTGTGATTTTATTATGTTTGAGGCCCGTTATCTCTTCTGGTCTGCAATTGTCAGAACCTTTGCGTTATATGGCTATATGCGTTAGTTGGAAAGCGTGAGTTGAATGATTACGCTTTGAACAAGTCTTTGGTTTGTGTGCTATATTGAAGGGAATCTAAAATGTTGAAACTGTCTTCTCTATATGTGTGCTTAACTGTCTTCTTCACAAGAATTCTGAGCCAAATTAGAGATGATTTCGCTTCCCTTTGTCCTAAAATAGCAAAAACGTGTAGTCTCTGGTGACTCTGTCCTCTGAGCACTCTCCTATTCTGCAATTATCTGTCTCACCTAACCAATTCTCGGATTTTCGATGAGCGTTTCTCCTGCCACTAACATACTTTCAATTTTCTACAACCAGAAAACACTCGTCCCTCACACGATCTTTGCAATAGTTGTTACTGCTCAGGCCTACATAAGCTGCCGGCCCACCATTGCACATTGCCTTCTCTGCGCTGAGCCTCCCACCTGTTGGTGCTCGACCCTAGCACCCTGCCTTTGCTCTCCTCCTTGTCAGAACTTTCATAGTGCGTTACTCTTCAATTCTGGTCTAAGAGTAATAATTAACGCCAGAACTAAGATTCGTGCCAAGATTCATATTCATGTTTCCAGCGGACGAGGATGAGGTCCAAGGCATACCATTTGCACCATCTGTGTGGTAACCACGAGATTTCTTAAACATGGGCTCAAAAGACTCCATGTCGAAGAGAGGTGAGATTCAAATCTAGTTTGTGAATTCCATCGTTCAACAAATAGACAGTAAATACGTTTGTGTGAAAATAGGCATCAGAGGAAATCAAGTTCTAGCCTGCTACAATAGACTGGCGAAGTATGTTTCTCTGTATGTATTTCAAATACATGATTGACTTTGTAGCGAGGTAAAGCCAAGCTGTTGCCCAAAGAAGTTGGTATGTTTTGGATATTTGAAAACGCTTTCCCACATATCTGATACAGAGAAAGAGAACGTGGATCCTGGTTGAGGGCACTCTGGTTAAATATTGAATTTCTTCCCTCGTACGAACCGTGGTAAAGGCTCAACCCACATATTTCTTGACAGATTTTGGAGCAGGAACGAATTCCTGGTAGTGCTTCCAGTAGGCCTCCTCTCCTCAACATATGTTGGGCGTCCATTGAATGTTGATTGTCATTCAACATTTACCAGTATTGTCCTTGGGATAGATGGTACCTGAACTAGTGCCTGCACTAGTACCTGAACACGTCACGTAAAACAAAGTAGCCCTTCTCCCGAGGAGCAAAGAAGAAAGACAGTGAAATTCCGCGTTGAATGGTCAAGGCATTGTAACATTGGCATGTATTGTTAGACGCTGATAGATGATTTATTTGTTGAATTTTTTATGACCCGGCCTTTTGATGTGTAAGCACATTTGAAATCTCATTAAATTGAATATTGTGTATATTTGGTACGGTGAAGTTTATATGTGGTAGATTCTTTTTAAAAGGTGTATCGATGCCTTTTATATAATGTTGCCATCATTGATTGATGTCAAGTCCAGGAGCAGTCAGAATAGTTATGCAGTAAATCAGTGGGAAATGCCAAAACAACTATCGGAAAGTTTCCAAAGAAAAAAAACTTCATATACAGTGACATGTTTATGAGAGTTCATTCAAGCGGTTCCATGATTATGGAAGCACCATCACATTTTGTATTTAAATAAACAATAACAGTATGTTGATGAAGTTTATGTAAACCAAAATTTAAAGGAAGCCACCATTATTAGTTATTGGCTACATGTTCGAGCACTGGAGTCAGATCTAACTCCCTATAATCATTCTCTCACATCTTCCATACAGTGTCGTGGTTTGTTGTGCATTTTAAATCGAATTATTGTGTGTTGGGAGTTGAACTGAAGACCGAAATTTATTAGGTTCATGTATTTGGTTCCATTCAAGGTGGAATTTTGAGCGGTGATTGTTTTGTAAATTGGAGAATTCAGTTATTTGTCTTAGGAACTATTGCACATTGTTATGGCTAAAGTTCATGAAGCATTAGAGTTACTGAATACTTTGATACATTCCACTGTTGATGGGATGGTTAAAATCAGCAAAGTCTTTCTTTTGACATTAAGTCCTATCTGCAAAATGCACATGAGAAGATTGAATTTTTGCAACTTGAATCTCAGCTTCAGCAAGCAGAATTACAGCAGTGGAGTCATCATTCTGAACCTGTTTCTGTTCAGAAAATTGAAAGAGACTCCCATAAGCAGCAAGCCAATAATGCTGCAGCTGATTCACATTCAATGCCCAGTATAAGAGCAGATTTTCACGCAGAAGCAAACATCCAACCTGCAATTCCCAAGCCCATCATTAGACCTTGAGAAGAGCTTGTCCATAACAAGCACAAAACAGGTCTTAAATATGTCAAGGAGTTGTCCTTTCATATTCCAAACTACTCCAAGCCCATCAAATTTCAGAGTGTCAGATTTCTTCATGACAGTTCACCTTTAGCTGTTCCAGATCCTGCTCCTCTTCCACAACAGCAACAAAAAATTGTGAAATGCCAACACTATGATCGAGTTGGCCATATGAAAGATCATTGTTTTGATCTTCACCCATGCAAGCACTGTGGTCGGCACACCCATTCTTCACACAGATGCTTCAGAAACAAGCCTCCTACAAGAACAAAGATTCATCTTGGATGGATCGCTTCTTGGGAATGGGCATCAACAGCCAAGAAGATGGTTAAGTCATATGTGAGAACTTGTTCTAGAATATTAAGCAATCTTGCAGTTGAGCTTTCGCCATCATCTCACCTTGTACCTGACACGGGGGAAAATGGTGGTCATCTACAAGCTTCGAAGCCACATCAAATGAGCCTGAGCCACAATCTCTCATTCCAGATTCAAAGTTGTAGCCAGAGACACAACGGTTCAAGCGAGCCTAAGCCACAACTTGTCATTCCAGATTCAGAGTTGTAGCATTCCTTTGGTTGGTGGACAGCCTTAAACCATCTATGTGAGGTTCATATTCTTCCTCTTCAAAGAATTCGGAGCACTTCCTCTAGCAGAAGACTTCAGCTTCTTGCCAGCGTTGTAAGAGTTTTGGAAAATGCATTAAGCATTCCAGTGTTGGTAGTCATTCTTAAACCATCACAAGTCGTAGACCTCCCTTCTCGTAGGTCGAAGGTCTCCTTCTTGAAATATGAGGGACACTTCCTCTAGCAAAAGCTCTCAACTTCTTGCCAGATTTGGAAGAGTTCCGGGAACTGCACTAAGCGTTCCAGTGTTGGTGGTCATCCTTAAACCACCTTTTTATGCCAACATTTCAAAGAGTTGATTCAGTCTAAGTGTTGCCATGCATATTTTGCAGATTTGTATTACAACTCTCTTCTTCGACTCACACATACCCCTTCGGATTAAGGGGGGAATGTTGAACACCTAATCCTCTATGGGTAGGTGTGGAAGCCGAATGGACAAAGAGTCCAAGTGACCTTGAAATGTGGAATCCAAGACCTTGAAATGTGGAATCCAAGGGTCACCTCATTGTATTATAAATATACATCATATTAATGGTAATAGCAACTCAGGCTTATCCTATCTCTCTATGTGTGTGTTCTCCATTTACCTGCGTGTGTTTAATAGTTTTGGACTTTTTTGCTGCAGCATTGGTCGTGGTCAACCCTTGGTCGTTTGACCTCAATCTTTTGCCAAAATTTCGATTTTAGGAGGTCGTACAGCTGGGCACTAAAATCGAGGAATTTCGGGTTGTTTGACCGAAGCCCTAGTTTGTTGTGTTGACTTTTCTGAGGCGGCCTGCGTTGAGTTTTCTGCGTTGTCCCTGGTTTGACATGTGTTGACTTGTGATGAGTTGTCTTTAAGGGCTTGTGGTGTGACACGTGAAAGTGTTGGCTGACCAAGAAAGACTTTGTTGGTTGAAGCATCCTATTGACTGTTGTAATGCCACAATATCTCATATCTATGTTGGACAAAAGGAATTGTAAATCTGATCTATATTTGGCTTGTCTTCTATTGATCTATTATTTTGTTCTATCAGCATTTTACTTTCAAGTTATGTGATTGCTATTTTGTATTGGGCCTAAGAAAGATTGAAGTAAAAATGCATCAAGCATAGAACACCATGGTTATCTAAATTTAACAAAGTGTCACCCTCATACTCACAGATCTATTTCCTCTAGCACATCAAAGATGCACAATGGCAACCCAACCACACCATGCAACTATGCATCCTCTTCAATCTTGTGCCATCCTCTACATCCACATCCAATTGTGTCGCTGGTCCGTTCAAATACCAATACTTTGTTGGTTGAAGCATCCTGCTAACTACCGTAACGCCACAATATCTCATATCTTTTTTGGACAAAAGGAATTGTAAATCTGATCTATATTTGGCTTGTCTTTTATTGATCTATTATTTTGTTCTATCAGCATTTTACTTTCAAGTTATGTGATTGCTATTTTGTATTGGGCCTAAGAAAGATTGAAGTAAAAGTGCATCAAGCATAGAACACCATGGTTATCTAAATTTAACAAAGTGTCACCCTCATACTCACAGATCTGTTTCCTCTGGCACGTCAAAGATGCACAATGGCACCCCAACCACACCATGCAACTATGCACTATGCATCCTCCTCAATCTTGTGCCATCCTCTACATCCATGTTCAATGGTGTTGTCGGTCCGTTCCAATACCAATTGTCCTCTGATATTAAAGGCATTTGATTCACTAATCTCAGAGCTATGGTAGTGGTTTTGGTGTGGGTGTGGTTTAGGAATCAGCCAAGAGTACAATAGATCCTATCTTACATCCAATCCCAGATCCAGTTCCAAGAGGATCTATGGATAGTTCCCAGAGTATGAACATTATCCTAACTTCTTCGGCAACAAATAGTGATCAATCATGAATATTATCCTGACTTCTTCGGCAACAAATAGTGATCAATCGCAAGGTATCGATGATGATGATGGTTCACATGTAAAGTCCAACATGCAAAATGGTGCTTCGTCTCTTGCTTGTTTGAACAAGCTTGATAGAGCAATGGTCCTATTGCATAAGGTGAAATCCTTCAAGGATGTTGTTGCCCTTTATTCAAACCAGGGTGCTTCTTTTTGGGGGAAAGCGGCATTGAGCAACATATTCAGCACTCTTATCAAGAGGTTCTTCTTAGAATGAAGCTCTCCCTTCTTGGAATGTAAGAACGATGACAGTCCTAGATCATAAGTAGATTGTTTGTGGAATGCTTCAAAACTTTAAAACTAAATATAGTATTTTTGCAAGAGGTCATGTCCGTTTGCTTTGAGTTTAGAAACAACATGAGTTATGACTAGAATGGTCTCTCCTCTGGACTACAAATTATTCTTGAGGATACTACAAATCATTCTTGAGGATAAGTGTAATACTCCTTTTGATTGGTGTCACCTATGACAAGGCTAGGATGGACTTCCAGAGTTAGGAGCAGACTGGTCATAGGTACAGGATGGTGTCATCAGCAGGCCCAGGGGCTTTTTGGAGGAGTTTTGAGGAATTTCTATGCAGTCGGGTGGCATTCCCTTGATATATTCCATCATCCGAGCAGTTTGGCTTCTGTTCCAGTGCATTCTAACAACTTTCGGAAATTTGAGTTATTTGTGGGCTTAACTCAGCTGATTACGCTCAAGGTGGCATTCCGGGAGGAATACATGATGGAACACCTTAGTGTAATAGCTCATTGGAACCAAGATGAGGATACCTACATGAGGGGACGGTTGGACACGAATTTCAGTGACCGGAAGAGGCGTGGTAGCCGATTTACCCTTTTCTGCATTAAAAAGGAATATTTTAATAAGAGGGAAAAGTGCTCCATGAATAAAATAATATTAAAATAAGGCTCTAGAAGGCTCCAAGAGATCTATAAAAGAAAGGGAGGAGGCCATTGAGAGACATCTTTGGATCATATCATCTTCTTGTATGAGAGGTTTGAGACGTGGTTCTCTACTTCAGCTGTAGCCCCAAAACGAAAACACTCAGGTGATTTGTGAGTGTTGGACGGAAACCCAACTCTCTTTGAGAAGACTTCATTCAGAAGTTTCGCAGAGCTTCAGAGATATTGGAGTGCGGATTCAGATCTTCAACAGGTGCTTCAGTGGATTCAGTGGTAGCTGTTGCCGAAGGGAGAGTGCAGCAGTTCAGTTTTGGAGGCCATTAGTGTAGAGTGTAGCAGTGCAAGACATTATATTGTTGGCCATTTCTCCATCTCAACTCTTTTTGGGTCAGATCTATATGTAACCCCGGTTATTATTTATAATAAAAGCTAAGATTATTCTTGTTCTATGGGTATTGGATTGCAATGTTTTATGTGTTTTTATTTTACATGGCAATCCTCTGTTAAATGCATGTTGATTTTACAGCATAATTTCGGGTTTAAGTAAATTCGTGCAAATTTACTAAAATATCCCATTTGGGGATATTACAGTGGTATCGAAGCATTGGTCTTGGCTCAACCTACGGGTTTTTCAGTTTTCCAGATGCAGCTTGTTCAAGGATTTTGGAGAGTCTGAAAGGAAATTATTTATGGATCGAATTCTTCTTTTTTGCGGAAAAAAATTGCGTTAACTATTCTACAAAGTCTCTGTTGAAAAATACTAGACAAATTTTCTGTGAATTTTCTCATTGCTTAACAATCATCCGACAAATTTTAGAGTCAAACTATAAAGACCATCAAATTCAAGCGGGGTCGTCAAAATCAATTCCAGACTAAATATACTCTTGTGATCATCGGCCGAGTTGGTGGCAGTCAAGCCGACTATACGTGGGAGAATATGATTTTTTTCTTTGAGCAAAGGCTCCATGTGCAAGCCATCAGGGTGAAAGAGTCGACTTATTTTAGTGGCCGAATTCCTGTTTGGGAAACGAAAAGAAAAAAAAAATCGTAAAAAGGAACCACAAAATTATTCAAAGCCAAAATCTATTGTGGTTAACCACCTTCGAGCTAACAGAGATAAGCCGCGTCAATCTTCATGGCTAGGCAGAATCGAGTTGAAGGGTTACCGTGCTCAGAAATCCTTTATTTTTTACCACCCAAAGGGTCGTTTCCAATTCTTACTGCAGACATTAAGAGATTGAATTTATTGGTAAAGCTGTGAGCCAAATTATTTGGGAATAAAATATTTCGTGGGGCCAAAATATTTGTCATGGATTTTTAGGGTGAAGATTTGATTTAAAAGTTCAGTGGCTGAATCTATAAACAAACAATGCACAAGGCCGAATTTCATCGTTTGGTATGAAGCACACATTTGTGTAAAATGGGTGAGTCGTTCCTTCGTTGAGCATGAGCGTGTTGTATCGCAGAAGCAGGGAGCCGCATTCTTTTTTCCAAAACGAAGTTGCATCGAGCCACCATTTCAAAAAATGCCACAAAATTTTGATTAGAGTGAGAGCAAGGTACCAATTCGCAGATGAACATATTCTCGAAGGCCGAATTGATAATCTCGGGGAGCTCGATCTGCCAGTTCAGTTTGTTACATTGCAAGAAGGCCAAATTCCTGTAACGTTTGATTAACAATGCTCACGGACTGTGTGTGATTGGCATCAATTCTCAAAGACAAAGCTTTGCAGTGGTATCAGAATATTATAAGGGACAATTTTTTGTTATAAAAGACTAAAGTTGGGGTTTGAAATATTATAGCATTTGGCCCAGTTATTTCTTTTGCGTGGCCAATTTATTCGAAGTGGAGTTATTTGACAGGGTCATCTAACATTGTCAAAAGGGTTGAGGGTTCACCCTGTTGGACTCTAATCCGCTGCCATTTCCAAGTTGACAGAAGGTCACGATAATTCTGTAAATAGCTGAAGTGGGGCGTATTATACTAAGGGGCCGAATTGAAGGGTTTAATTGGTTGATTCAAACTCAGAGGTCGCGTTACCTTTGTGACTGGAAGAGTTTTCACACCTCTGTGATAAAATTTGCTCCTAGAGGATGAGTTGCTTTATGAACAAAGGGAACAGAAATTACTATTGACCAGTGAAGGATACCCTGGAGCTTTCATCCGCGGATCTTGTGGCATGCCATATCTACAACATACGCAACCAGTGTATTGTAAATTTCCACTCAAGACAAAAATAAGACAACATCAGGTCGACAGTTTCAACTCCAACATTTCCAAGCATGTAAATTTTAAGCCCTTCATAACTCAATTGTTGTTCTTTGCCATGCTTAAAATTGCAACCAAACAAATCTGAAGTTCCATAAATAACCAGTTAGTGAATATCCAAAACTTCGTACATTTCAAACAATTATGGGCAGTCCAAGGAAATTATGATTGTTGTAATTTATGTTAGCTATAAATGGCATTTTATGAATATGATGTACTATCAAAATTTATGGTCTATCACTAAAAACTACACCTACATCACTATAAAAGCTCAGAAAAACAGTGACCACATCATTGGTTAAACCATGGAGGGATTCCTAAATAGCTTGATGAGAATAAAAGTTGGTTCCTTGAACCACCTGCATCAGAAGACCAGAAAACTAAGTAGAACAGTAGACCTCTTTCAAGAGGGATTTGTGCCATCCTTCAAAAAGGACAGCGAAAAGATTTGCAGTAAGAATTGGGGATTGGTCACGGAATTTTTGCACTTGGGACAGATTTAAAACACATGAAGATGACATGGAGAGTTATGTCCAAACTAGATGAGCTTAATGAACTTTTGTCCAAAATAAGCCAAGAAGAAGGGCAGAAACTGATTTGGGCTCTAAAACCTGCTATGCTTGCTCTTATACAGCCCAAATTCTTGGAGGAACCTTGTGAAGGGGTCAGACTTCCAATTGCATCATGCCTCAGTAACATCAAGAAGTTGACCGCACCTATAGCTCCATACAGTGATGATATTATGAGGAGGATTATGAGATTGATAGTAGAGACTTTTCAAGATTTAGACCACAGTGCAGGCTCTACCTTTGGGAAGAAGCTTGAGATTCTATGGAGTATGGCCACATTCAAAACGCATGCCATCATGTTTGACCTTGAGTGTGATGACTTGATTCTGCAGATGTTCCAATGCTTCTTCAGCATTAGGAGACATCATCCTGACACTGTCATAGGACACATGCAGTCCATCCTGTCATATAGCTCCATACAATGATGATATTATGAGGAGGATTATGAGATTGATAGTAGAGACTTTTCAAGATTTAGACCACAGTGCAGGCTCTACCTTTGGGAAGAAGCTTGAGATTCTATGGAGTATGGCCACATTCAAGACGTATGCCATCATGTTTGACCTTGAGTGTGATGACTTGATTCTGCAGTTGTTCCAATGCTTCTTCAGCATTAAGAGACATCATCCTGACACTGTCATAGGACACATGCAGTCCATCCTGTCATCATGTATGAGAGACCATGAGACCATTTGCTGAGAGTTGCAGACTAGGTTGTTGAGCAGGAGAAAGCAGTTGGTCTCACCTCCTGCTTACGAGCTAGCCCAAGGGTTGGTTGAGCAGAATATTGGGCTATTCAGAAGACAATTGACCAAGGAGAACTTGCTCCAGTTTGGTGGATCTAGCAGCAGAAATGAGATGAGGAGGAAAGGACTTTGCTTCATCTGCAAAAAACCTTGGGGGCATGATCACTCATGCTTGAGCGATGCAGATGATGAGGCGGAGGCATAACAGAAAGGCATTTCTTCTGTATGCCAAGGTGAGGACTCTTCTTCAAATGAGTCCATGGGATCAATGGAGGATGCTTCTGGGGAGCGAGAGCAGTCATGCAGAGATGATGACAGATAACAGTAGACCGGAGTTGTATTCCCGTGTGCAGGGTGAGAGGTCAGGGAACTCTACGGGAGATACTCTGGGGGATGAGTCACTTGTGACGATTCAGCCAGAGCAGCATCTGATGGAGCCTGAGTCAGCAGAGAAGGATAATATGCACATCATGCGTGATAGTCCCTTAGGGGAGAGCCAGATGGAGGCTCACATTGAGTCTATGATGGATATGCGGATAACCTTGGGGTCAGCCATTGAGGAGGAGGAGTCAGATGGACATACATCGAGTACAGTGACAGCAGTTGCAGATCCATATCCTCTGAAGATGGTGGAGGTTGATGGGATAGTTCTACAGAGGGCTAGTGGACAGCAAGAGCATTGCATTCCCGATCAGGAGAGGGAGCTGTTGGAGATGGTGGAGCTTCCATCTTTGGGCCGACACATTGATGAGGTGCAGATAGATGTACATGGAGTCAGCAGAGCTGCAATACTTTCAGTGAGTAGCACTCTCCAGGAGTACATTGATGGGGCTTGCAGCATATCTTGCCCACTTTGGCCCATTATAGAGAGAGGGGTTTTCTTCTACAGGCAGATTTCGTTGGCCGTCGAGACAGAGCAGCATGAGTTGATTATGAGTTGGCGACAACTCTCTAGGCATGTTCTGTATGCAACTGACACTACATTGGATTCTTCTTCCAAGATAGATTGGCGGGAGGTCATGAGCTGGTATCCTCTTGATTGTACGATTTTCTTCGTAGGGAGCATGACAGAGCAGCCCTTAGACATAGCAGATGTTACAAATTCCAGCTGGCAGTGGGGCACAGGTCGTCATTTCTTCAGCACTCCATCCCGATTTCAAGAGAGCAGGATCAGCATGGGATTGAGTCAAGACTTAAATTGGAGAGAGGTGACAAGTTGATACGCCATTGGTGGGGCAACTTTTACAGTTGTAGGTACAGCACAATAGGAGCCAAGGAGCATTGATGCTTGTTGGTGGACTTCACTTCATGGGGCATCAGCTATAGCCAGAGGCAGTGCACAGTCCGAGCCATGGGACTTGGGCGATACTTAGCCATGGTGTCGTTGGGGTCTAGGAGGATTGTTTGTTGACCGGTACAATGAGAGATCAGTTTGGGATCTCGACATTGAGGGGTCTATTCCGAGTGGCTTGACACAGGTGCATAGCAACATCCATGGGTTTGTATGGAATCCGGGCATTGGATCTCAGTTGCATCAAGCCAACAAGGTGGCCCACATATTTGGATTGCTTGAGGTCAAGAAATCTTGGGGCAAAAGGTCTGTAAAATTCCTTTTTTTTGGTGTCACCTATGACAGGGTTAGGATGGACTTCCAGAGTTAGGAGTAGAACGGTCACAGGTACAGGATGGTGTCATCAGTGGGCCCAAGGGCTTTTTGGAGGAGTTTTGAGGAGTTTCTATGCAGTCGGGTGGCATTCGCTTGATATATTCCATCATCCGGGCAGTTTGGCTTTCGTTATGGTGCATTCCGACAAATTTCGAAAATTTGAGTTATTTGTGGGCTTAACTCAACTGATTACGCTCAAGGTGGCATTCCGAGAGGAATACATGATGGAACACTTTAGTGTAATAGCTCATTGGAACCAGGACGAGGATACCTTCATGATGAGACGGTTGGACACAAATTTCAGTGACTGGAGGAGGCATGGTAGTTGATTTACCCTTTTCTGCATTAAAAAGGAATATTTTAATAAGAGGGAAAAGTGCTCCATGAATAAAATAATATTAAAATAAGGCTCTAGAAGACTCCAAGAGATCTATAAAAGAAAGGGAGGAGGCCATTGAGAGACATCTTTGGATCATATCATTTTCTTGTATCAGAGGTTTGAGACGTGGTTCTCTACTTCAGCCGTAGCCCCAGGACAGAAACCCTCGGGTGATTTGCGAGTGTTGAACGGAAACTCAACTCTCTTTGAGGAGACTTCATTTAGAAGTTCCGCAGAGCTTCAGAGATAATGGAGTGAGGATCATTCAGATCTTCAACAGGTGCTTCAGTGGATTCAGTGGTAGCTGTTGCCGGAGGGAGAGTGCAGCAGTTCAGTTTTGGAGGCCATCGCAGTGTAGCAGTGCAAGAGATTATATTGTTGGCCAGTTCTCCATCTCAGCTCTTTTTGGGTCAGATCTATATGTAACCCTAGTTATTCTTTATAATAAAAGTTGAGATTCTCCCTGTTCTATGGGTATTGGATTGCAGTGTTTTATGTGTTTTTATTTTACATGGCAATCTTCTGTTAAATGCATGTTGATTTTACGGCATAATTTCGGGTTTAAGTAAATTCATGCAAATTTAGTAAAATATCCCATTTGGGGATATTACAAGACGGAGAGTTGTTTCAGGCCGTTTCCCCATAATTGCATAATTTTGTTAACAGTTTTTAGTCATGATCTCGATAATAGATGTGTGGATTGCACTGTTGATTCTGGAGAGAATGTTAGGTTTTTGTTCAATGTATGTCCCTAATATCAATTATCCTAGGTTGAATCTTTGGGATCAGACGAACTCTTCCTTGAATCCTTACCAATTGTAGAGTGGATTGTTGGTGAAGATTTCAATTTGGTAAAATGAGAGGGTGATAAGGGTGGTGGTGTGGGAGATGATGTTAGTGGATACAAAAAGCTTGGGCGAGATGCAAAGATACTCTTCAGTTGTTTGATCCTAACAAGGGAAAGAAAGAGATGGACTATGGGGGATGGATGTTAATTTTAGTTAACAATGGTATGTTTTATGCTTAGCACAATTTACTTCAATGCAATGTTGCGAACATCGGCATCGGGATAAAATCGACAAGGGTTCAAGAAACCAAAAAGTCGTAAAAATCGGAAAAATATCGTTAAAAAATCGGCAAACATCGCCAAAATTAAGATACCATAAAAATATCTTTAAAAATCGGCCAACATCGCCTAGGCCAAAAAATCGTGATTTCGAGATAAAATCAGGTTGTTATCGAGATAATTCGCAACAATGCTTCAATGTTCCTTTAGCATCCCAATAACAATTTCCAATTATTTCCAGTTGCAATCACATTAATCATTAATCGCATTGACAATAAATGTAGATAGAACATAAAACGAAATGCGAAGACAAGCCAAGACAAGAGAACACCGGATTTGGCGGATGCCAAGGAAAAGCCCGAATGTGGGGAAAACCCTAGATCAATTCTTCTTATTATTATATCAAAAGTTCAATTGAGAGAGAGAGTACAAAAGTCAAATTGACTTGCCCAATTCAAAGTCAAAATAGCCCTGTCAAAATCTACAGTCAACTGCAATCAAACTTCGGCCCTGACTAGAAAGTCAACACTGGTCAAAACAACAGTAAATATTCCTAAAAGTAGCTTGGTCTTCCTCAATCAAACTCGGCCTAATCAGGAGGCCAAATTCAGCCCAAAACAGGTCAAACTTGGTCAAAGGAGAAAGAAAATTATTGTAATTTTTTTGTGGTCAAACTACAGTGAACCTTGAAGTCAACACAAGTCAAACAGCCCATAATTTCTCGGTTTTTGTGCCCAGCAATGCAGCCTAGAAAAATTGAACCTTTAACCCTAAAGACGCAGCCAAACTCAGTTAATAAGGCTTCGGTCAACACTGGTCAAACCTGTCACAAAAGTCTAAAATTTCAACCTGCAATTCTTCCCAGAAAACTCGTCCTCATTGCCACGTGTGAGAGAGAGAAGTTGCCCAATAGCTGTATGAACCAATCAAATGAAGAGAGAGAAGAATGCGTGAGTGATGATGATGCAAAAGGAGGTGTGAGGTCACTTTTATTTATACAATTCGTTGTGGGTGAAGAGACACGTCCATTGGGCTTCTTGAGCCTATAGGATGATGTGGCCAACCTGAACAATTTGCACATGTGTGGGCATAAATTCAAAATCACACTTCCACTCGTCCAAATGAGATGATCTTTAGATCAATTTTGGTCCTCTCAAAAAGAGTAATTTAATGCAATCATCATCTCCGTCAATTTTGATACTCTTCAGTGGTTTGATCCTAACTGGGGAAAGAAAGGGATGGACTATGGGGGATGGTTGTTAATTTTATTTAACAATGGTATGTTCTCTGGTTAGCACAATTTACTTCAATGTTCCTTTAGCATCCCAATGACAATTTCCAATTATTTCCAGTTGCAATCACATTAATCATTAATCGCATTGACAATAAATGTAGATAGAACATAAAACGAAATGCAGAAGACAAGCCAAGACAAGAGAACACCAGATTTGGCGGATGCCAAGGAAAAACCCGAATATGGGGAAAACCCTTGATCAATTCTTCTTATTATTATATCAAAATTCAACTGCGAGAGAGTACAAAAGTCAAATTGACTTGCCCAATTCTAAGTCAAAATAGCCCTGTCAAAATCTACAGTCAACTGCAGTCAAACTTCACCCCTAACCAGAAAGTCAACGCTAGTCAAAACAACAGCAAATATTCCTAAAAGTAGCTTGGTCTTCCTCAGTCAAACTCAACCTGATCAGGAGGTCAAATTCAGCGCAAAACAGCGTAGTCAAACTTGGTCAAAGGAGAAAGAAAACTATTGTAGTTTTTTTGCGATCAAACTACAGTGAACCTTGAAGTCAACGCAGGTCAAACAACCCATAATTTCTCGGTTTTTGTGCCCAGCAATGCGGCCTAGAAAAACCGAACCTTTAACCCTAAAGACACAGCCAAACTCAGTCAATAAGGCCTTGGTCAACACTGGTCAAACCTGTCATAAAAGTCAGAAATTTCGGCCTACAATTCTTCCCAGAAAACTCGTCCTCATTGCCACATGTGTGAGGGAGAGAAGTTGCCCAATAGCTATATGAAACAATCAAATGAAGAGAGAGAAGAATGCGTGAGTGATGATGATGCCAAAGGAGGTGTGAGGTCACTTTTATTTATACAACTCGTTGTGGGTGAAGAGACACGTCCATTGGGCTTCTTGAGCCTACAGGATGATGTGGCCGCCCTGAACAATTTGCACATGTGTGGGCATAAATTCAAAATCACACTTCCACTTGTCCAAATGAGATGATCTTTAGATCAATTTTGGTCCTCTCGAAAAGAGTAATTTAATGCAATCATCATCTCCATGCAATCATCATCTCCTTCCGACAACTTTCGAAAATTTGAGTTATTTGTGGGCTTAACTCAGTTGATTACGCTCAAGGTGGCATTCCGGGAGGAATGCATGATGGAACACCTTAGTATAATAGCTCATTGGAACCAGGACGAGGATACCTACATGATGAGACCGTTGGACACAAATTTCAGTGACTGGAGGAGGCGTGGTAGCTGATTTATCCTTTTCTGCATTAAAAAGGAATATTTTAATAAGAGGGAAAAGTGCTCCATGAATAAAATAATATTTTAAAATAAGGCTCTAGAAGACTCCAAGAGATCTATAAAAGAAAGGGAGGAGGCCATTGAGAGACATCTTTGGATCATATCATTTTCTTGTATCAGAGGTTTGAGACGTGGTTCTCTACTTCAGTCGTAGCCCCAGGACGGAAACCCTCGGGTGATTTGTGAGTGTTGGACGGAAACTCAACTCTGTTTGAGGAGACTTCATTCAGAATTTCCGCAGAGCTTCAGAAATATTGGAGTGAGGATCATTCAGATCTTCAACAGGTGCTTCAGTGGATTCAGTGGTAGCTGTTGCCGGAGGGAGCGTGCAGCAGTTCAGTTTTGGAGGCCATCACAGTGTAGCAGTGCAAAAGATTATATTGTTGGCCAGTTCTTCCATCTCAGCTATTTTTGGGCCAGATCTATATGTAACCCCGGTTATTATTTATAATAAAAGTTGAGATTCTTCCTGTTCTATGGGTATTGGATTGCAGTGTTTTATGTGTTTTTCTTTTACATGGAAATCTTCTGTTAAATGCATGTTGATTTTACGGCATAATTTCGGGTTTAAGTAAATTCATGTAAATTTAGTAAAATATCCCATTTGGGGATATTACAAGAAGTAGAGTTGTTTCAGTCCGTTTCCCCATAATTGCATAATTTTGTTAACAGTTTTTAGTCATGATCTCGATAATAGATGTGTGGATTGCATTGTTGATTCTGGAGAGAATGTTGGGTTTTTGTTCAACGTATGTCCCTAATATCAATTATCCTAGGTTAAATCTTTGGGATCGGACGGACTCTTCCTTGAATCCTTACCAATTGTAGAGTGGATTGTTGGTGAAGATTTCAATTTGGTAAAATGAGAGGGTGATAAGGGTAGTGGTGTGGGAGATGGTGTTAATGGATACAAAAAGCATGCTTGGGCGAGATGCAAAGATACTCTTCACTTGTTTGATCCTAACTAGGGAAATAAAGGGATGGACTATGGGGGATGGATGTTAATTTTAGTTAACAATGGTATGTTCTCTGCTTAGCACAATTTACTTCAATGTTCCTTTAGCATCTCAATGACAATTTCCAATTATTTCTAGTTGCAACCACATTAATCATTAATCGCATTGACAATAAATGTAGATAGAACATAAAACGAAATGCGGAAGACAAGCCAAGACAAGAGAACACCAGATTTGGCGGATGCCAAAGAAAAACCCGAATGTGGGGAAAACCCTTGATCAATTCTTCTTATTATTATATCAAAAGTTCAATTGAGAGAGACAGTACAAAAGTCAAATTGACTTGCCAATTCTAAAGTCAAAATAGCCCTGTCAAAATCTACAGTCAACTGCAGTCAAACTTCAGCCCTGACCAAAAAGTCTACGCTGGTCAAAATAACAACAAATATTCCCAAAAGTAGCTTGATCTTCCTCAATCAAACTCGGCCTGATCAGGAGGTCAAATTCAGCCCAAAACAGAGCAGTCAAACTTGGTCAAAGGAGAAAGAAAACTATTGTAATTTTTTTGCGGTCAAACTACAGTGAACCTTGAAGTAAACGCAGGTCAAACAACCCATAATTTCTCGGTTTTTGTGCCCAACAATGCGGCCTAGAAAAATCGAACCTTTAACCCTAAAGACGCAGCCAAACTCAGTCAATAAGACCTCGATCAACACTGGTCAAACCTGTCACAAAAGTCTGAAATTTCGTCCTGCAATTCTTCCCAGAAAACTCGTCCTCATTGCCACATGTGTGAGAGAGAGAAGTTGCCCAATAGCTGTATGAACCAATCAAATGAAGAGAGAGAAGAATGCGTGAGTGATGATGATGCCAAAGGAGGTGTGAGGTCACTTTTATTTATACAATTCTTTGTGGGTGAAGAGACAAGTCCATTGGGCTTCTTGAGCCTACAGGATGATGTGGCCGACCTGAACAATTTGCACATGTGTGGGCATAAATTCAAAATCACACTTCCACTTGTCCAAATGAGATGATCTTTAGATCAATTTTGGTCCTCTCGAAAAGAGTAATTTAATGCAATCATCATCTCCATCCATTGAGTTGTCCAAAGGTGGAATTTGGCCCTAGTTGCCAATTTTAACAGTGGATTACTTGATAAAACTTTAGAAAGTGGATGGATATCGTTCCAATGCAACTGGATAGGGTAAATTGTCCTTGGGAGGACATCTCTTTTTTGGGGTCCAGAAGGCTTGTTGATGTGCTAATTAAGGTTATTGGATCAAACATTTTCCCATCTAGACTTCCATTTCGGTTGAATGTTACTCACATAGCGTTTTCCCCAACTTTCGTGGCCTAGTCCATAGAGTATGGAACCTTGTCCCTCAGCCTATTTGGGATACAAGTTAATTGTTGCGTTAGGAGGTTGTTATTCAAGGAAATGTCAAATTCATGTGACGTTGGAGGTGTGTAATTGCATACCAGGGTAGATGGGAGCTTCAGGAGGCCAAATAGTAGTTGGAGGAGGAGGTCCATATATTCTTGGAGGAGGATTTACATAACGTTGTTATTGACGAGGATATTGCTTGGTTGGAATTGGCCCTGCATAAAGAGGAATACTTAACAAGAGGAAAATAGGTGCATGCTCATTTGCAATGGATTCGAGCAAGGTTGAGGAGTCCAAGTTATTTGATTTTTTGAAGAAGAAAGTGGTGGTCTATCAGATGTTTAGTCTCCATAGAGTTAATGATTCACTTGAGGAGGATTCCGCCAAGACTCGGCGTATGTTTGGAAATCATTTTCAGAGTATTCATCAAACATTTTATAGTTTGCATATTAGGAAGTCGTAAGATTGACCAAGGACTCTAAACTTTAAGATTAATTGAAATTACTCAAGAATGGAATAGTAAATTGAAATTACTCAAACTCAAAAAATAGTAAAGAGTAACAAGTCAATGACTAGGTCTATGCTCATCAATATCTAGATTCAAGACTCAAGACATAAGAGTTAAAACTGAAAATTAGCAATGGGAAATGAACCAATGTTATCAGTGTTGAGAAATCAAGATGTTTGTAAATTAGGGTAGATTTCTCTTAACTTGATAATTACTTGTGAATGTTTGTTGGCTTCTTATTAAATTCATATTCTCTTCATCAAGCTATTACCAAAATGTACAAAACATGAAGATCACAAGAGACAAAGAACACAAGAAATTAGACTAAAAGCTAAGGCAAAACCCCACGAGGGGGAAAACTCGAGAAATCATCTTCTTATAGAATCAAATCAAAATGAGATATCCAAGACCCAAACCTAAGACTGCCACAAAGACCCAAGTCAACCCTCCTCCAAGCCACCTCCAACAAGACATAGTCAACAGAAATCAACATTGGTCAAATCTTTGAAATCTGGTTCGAAATTTTAGGCCTGCAGTAGAACAAAATCTACCTCAGGAAAGCTCGCATGTGTGAACAAAACTAGGGCAGAAATCAGTTCATTTTCTCTCTCCTTTGATTGTACTCTCTCCTTTGACTTCGGTTGGTTTTCTTCTTCGTCTTGCACAGAAATTGATGTGTTGGATGGATGATGATGTCGAATTGCCTTATATTTATACATGTCTAGGAGGTCGAATTGCTACATATTTAGGCCGACTTGGTTTGTGGATGACATTTTGACTATTTGACTCGATAAAAATATAGTGCAAATCGGACTTTGACTCAATTACATTTCTTTTACTCATAATAAATTTTCTTTTTCACTCAATTGACCTTAAAAGCATGAAGAACATGCTTTGACTAAATAAAAATAATGATAATGAATATAATAAATACATCAATGGTAAATTTGAATTACATTATGAAGACAGACACTAGTTGCATTTCCAACAATCAAACAGAACTAGTCATCGAACCAATTGACCCCAAAATAGGAACTAGGGAAAAAAAACAGACCATAAAATAGGTAGAACAAAAAAATGAAAATACATAAATATTCAAATTTTGAAAAATAAATAAGTATTCATGTGTGTTGACAACTATGTGTCAACGACCCCATAGCAGTACACCCATTTTTTCGCAAAAGGGATCCATCATGTTCGAGTGCCCGTGCAATTCAGATTTCATCATCAGTCGACAATTTGTAAATGATGTAAACTTATTCTGCATGTTTATAATGTAAATGATCTTAGTATGACCATCATTTATGTAACAACCTAGGTAAGCCTAGTATTTTGGTGACGATTTCTATCCTAGGAGGTTTTTCGTTTCACTGGTTCATCTGTGTCTCTAGACACAAATGATCGGCAGAGTTTTTCCCTTCAGCCTCACCCCAAGGCTAGGGTGGATTTTTTCGTCAAAATATTAAGTGATTCCTAAGTTTTTTATCGAGTCTTTATGAAGTGATTTGGGAATAATTCTAGCTAATTGGCTAGATTATTTTATTATGAATTACTTGGTCTACTAGATCATATTATGAGTCGCAAAATTGGGTAGATATTTGAGGGTCTATAACGAACGAGTGTTCCCCCTTATGGGTTTAATGTATTTATCTTACGTAAAGAGAGTTGGAAAAATTAGTAATCCTCTCATGTGTCAATTACTTAAAATTTCTATCAAAAATAGATTAAAATTATAACCTAGAAATTTAATTGATTTTAAGTCCTAGGAAAAATTAATTCTCCAAATTAAAAATTCGTCAGTTGGTTCAAGAAGATTTAATTTTTTGAGGTCTCCAACCAAGGGAATATTGAAAATTTCAAGAGATTTTGAACCCTTGGGCATTGGTAGTTAAGTCAAATTCAATTTTTTGAGGAAATTAACTCAAAATAATTAATTTTGAATTGATTAAAATCCAATTAAACGAAAAATTCAAATTTCCTCAAAAAATAAAACTAATTTGGACGGAGGAGATTAAAAGATAATTAAATATTTTTTAATGGTTGAGATTACTTTGACGGGGTTCAAGCCAACTAGCCGTTGGAGAATTTATCTATAAATAGGAAGTCATTTGTCAGTCTTCAAGATCCGATCTTTTGATCGTGTACTAAGCTCTCAAGCTCTCTTGTATATTTTCTGGAATAAATGCAAAAGTCTTTGGGATTTCAACTTGCGGTGGTGTTACTCTTCATGAATCTATGGTAACATTGTTTTAATTTCTGCAAATATTATTTGAAAAATCGCAAATCAATAGCTCTCTTAGAATAATCTAAATACAGGTATCTTATTCAATTTGTTGGATCTAGGGTAACATTCTTAATTTTTCTTGAAGTAGCATGTATCTCTATTTATTTAGAATTTTATTTTATTCTATTTCTCTACTTGGTTTGATGGTTGATCTAGTATTTGCAGAAAATTTCTAAGGTTTTCACTGAGCGTTTCAGAATATTCCTCGGTTGGACAAGCCAACTCTCAGCGTATATTTTCTGAAAAGCCTACCTCATACTAACTTTAAGATTTATCTAAAGATTAAATTTTTATGCATGAAGTTTTTGGGCTAGTACCTCTCTAAAAAACCAAAATCGTTTAAATATATTGTGTTAAATAGTTAGATCTAACTAAAAAAAGTCTCAAATCTACAGATCTTGGAAGAGAGTTGGTCTCATACTCCTCAGATCTGATAGATTTGTAACTTATTTGTATAGATTTGTAATTTACTTGAGTAGATCTTAAGTTTTGTAACATAATTTTGAATTTTAACACTTGGGTTTTTGAGATTTTCTCTATTTTTGTACATATTGGGTATTGGGTTTTTCTCTTTTCACATGTGCAGGAATAGATGTAGGAAATCAACAAAGGAAATCTTTAAATCTGCAGGTGAGATCAAGTGGAAGAAGAACTAGATCTAGGCCCTTGAGGGTAAGATCTAGTCTCTATAAAATTTTGCAGAGTCGACCACTGAAAAATTTGCAGGAAATTTCAAATTTAAAGAAGAAATTGGCGTTTGAGACCTCAAAAACCCTATACGTCTAGCGTTTTGAGGCTATTTTTGCAGGATTGGTCTCCAAAATTCTAATTTTCAAGCGGCAACATTATCCCAAAATTTCAATGCTGGGATCTTCAAAGCCTTGGGCTTAGGATTTGATCTCTAAACCCTTATTCTTTGCAAATTTTATTACAGCAAGCAAATCACAAATAATTAAACCCTAAAAACACATTTTAAATGGTCAAAATCGTTTAGAATTGCAAAATCTTCATTTTCACAGTTTTTGGCCACTTGGGCATTCTTTAATTTTGCCTAGATCTGACTTTAAAGAGTGGTGGAAATTACTGCATTACTATCAAAAATCAAATCTGAACATTTCTGAAGCATATACTAAATAAGGTCCAAAAAATTTGAATTTTCAGTTTTTTTTTGCAAAACTCACTATTTTTAGACATTGTGGAGATCAACTTTAGTATTTTCAGTTTGTTGATCCACTATCAATTTACTGTTATTATAAACTTATCAGTTCTGAAAATTACTAAATCAAACTCTCTTAAAGCTTTAAAATTGAAATTTTCAAGTTTTAATACATTTTTTGCTATTCATGGAAGTGTTGGGCATCTACTTTTGGCAGTTTTATCTTGTTGATCTGTCACTGTTTCATTGCTGAAATAAAAATATCAGATCTGAAGTTTCTCTTAATCAAGCCCTAAAATTTGATTTTTCTTCAAGTTCAATAATTTTAACTATTTTTAGTCCTTTGGGGCATTGGTGTCGGTATCATTTTTTTTGTTGATCTGTGGTTTAAATTACTACTGCAATTAATACTTCATATCTGAAATCTTGCTGAAAAATATATCCTAAGAGGCTAACATACCTATTTTCTAAGAAAACTAAATTATTTGGAAATTGGCATATTTTTGTGATCATTGGTTTTAATGCAAGATAATTATTGAGATTATCTATTGTTTAAAGGAAAATTAACTCTAAACATTGTTTTATTTACTTGAATTACTGGATATTTATTGAATATTTAATTTTGAGATATTTTCAAGTAAAATGTGATCAACATTTAATTGAGTACTTTATTGTGGAATAGTGGTAAATTATATATCTTTCGTTTCCTAAAATTGAATATTTTGAGCATTCTACATGATTGGCATTTTCGCTTAAGTGCTTAGTAAATAAATCAAAATAAATCATAATCTAAGTGCTTTGGGTCTTTCACATCGCATTTCACCAAATCAACTTCTAATTATTTCATGCATCTGCATTTTATGTTAGTCTTGCATAATTAAAATTTACTTCCAAGCATAAGCTTGGTCAATAGAGAGATAGGTACCCATCCATCTTTGCTTGAGAAGCCTGACTTTAATAGTACTTAAAACGGTGACCTTGTAGTCGTCAAAGCCACAGCTCTCTGCAGCGCCAGAAGCACTGGGTACGTTAGATTTTCAGAAGGGGTATCGTTAATCACACCTCAGTGCGCTTCACCTTAACTTCTATATGTCACTTACTACGAAATCAGACTCAATATAGAAAGGATTGAAGAGTTTAAACTTAGAATGGGCATTTAACTAAAATTAACCAAGATTTTTGCATTTCACACTAGTCTTAGGATTTGCATCACATATAGGATAATTATTCATCCAAGCAGCAGTAGCTCATCAAGTACTTGTTCTTAAATTCCTTAGCAAAATAGTTGACTCCATTAGGCACTAGTATCAATCGTTTAAATCTAATCGATCTTTTAAATCTTGCTAGATCTAATACGAGTATTTGGTCGCTTAACTGTGTCTCTTGAACTAGTTGGTTCCCAACTATTTCTTTTTCATTCCATTTCCATAGGGTCTACCCCCCTTAGTCTATTATAGGGAGACGACTTAAACGTAGAGATTGGGGATCAAGGTGACAACCCCCGATCTGGGTCGTTGTCGCAATGCCTAGACATTGTGTGCGACAACAATGTGCATCAAAATGAATCCAAACCATTATACACAAATATGCAAAGTTTCTCATATATATAGCAAGTGTGCATATAACCAAAATAGCACTGAGTGCAATCCGTCTTTGAACAAAAAATACATCAACAAAGAGGCTCCATATGGCCACCATAGTCCCAAAAAAATCATGCTACAACAAATACCAAAATATCATCAAAAGTGTTGTCTATATTGGGATCTTCATCATCAATATCACCCTATAAGCATTAAAATAAGATAGAAAAAGATTAACAAATCTGTAAAGTTTTGTAGATGTTCTATGCTAGGAGCAATTTCACTTTTCTTACAGCAATCATACAAGTAGTTAAGCAAAATGCAGATAGAACATATAAGTAGATCTTACAGAAGACAAATCAGAAACAGGAAAAATGTGTGTGTTCGTTTCGGCGGTCAACAGGATGCTTCAACCAGCAAAATCTCCTTTGGTCAGCCAGCCCAGCATGTGTCACAACAGTCCTCCAATCAGCAAATGAGTCAACCCAAGTCAACTCTGCAAAAGTCAACGCTGTCCTGAAAAAGTCAACGCAGGGCAGCAAGCTAAAAGTCAACGCAGCAGCAAAACGGTCAGCCCTTTGACCTCGATTTTTGTGCCAGGTAGTACGGCCTTCAAAAATCGAACCTTCCACAAGTTTTCAGCTTGATTGGACCATGCGTTGACCAAAGTCAACGCTGGTCAAACTTTCTGCGAAACCCTAGCAGTAGAAAATCGTACTTCAGCTCAGCCGTACGGTCTGTCCTCTCTCTCCTTCACACGTGTGGCTGAAACTCGTCCTTTAGGTAGCTCGTACTATTTGATGAGAGAGGAAGATGTGAGTTGTGATGATGATGAAATGCTCTTCAACTTTTCCTGTATTTATATCCATCATTGAGGGTGTGTGACACATCTATTGGGCATGTGAGCCTACATTACAAAACTGGCCGACCTTGCACATGTGGAAAATAAATTCAAAATATATGTTCTGCTCATCGGATTAAGACATATTATATATGGATTTTACACCTCTCTGAAAGAGGATTCCAACAAAAATATTAGCTTCTTAATCTGAGCATTATAACATGGAGTTTGGACCTAGTTGTCCAAATTTAACACTCCCTCTCAACTAGGGAGAACTCCATCCATTAGTGCAATCAACATCGTGCGTCATCCCGCCGAAACTTGCTTTGCTGGCTTCTTTATTTCAGAACAGAAGTGGGTCAGTCACAAAGACATCATCCCACGACTGACATAATCAGTCCAGAGGTCCCAGACCTCACAAATCTTGATCCCAGATCAAGTGGTTGGACCGTGCCATCCTAGATAGAGAGTACGGCAATCTCTGATGCGTCCATCAGTCTTTGCTAATAGTCTCTAGCTTTTCCACACCTCATTGGCCAAATGAGAGGTACTTCCCATGAGCCCTAAACTCAATGGGTAGGATGCATACGGGGCACAGATAAATGAGTGGCGAACCAGCTCAGTAATCACAAGGGTGGGGCAGAAGCATTATGAGTGCTTATAGCTCCGAGAAGCTATCCCCAAAGCCCCCCAGAGCTCCCAGAGCTCATCGTCCAACGGGACCCACATCATAGGGTCTTTCCACGACACCAAGACTCTCACGGAAGGTTAGGAACTTGACCTTCCCCAGGGGCTTAGTGAGAATATCCGCGACCTGCTCATCAGTTCCTATATGATCGAGCCTTACGGCGCCTCGCTGTACCATATCCGGGATAAAGTGGTACCTGATATCAATATGCTTGGATCGGTCGTGGAACACAGGATTCTCAGTCATACGAATCCCACTCTGATTATCACAGAGTATCACAGTGGTATCTAGCACATGTTCAAACAGCTCACTAAAGAGCTTCCGCAACTAGCCCAGCCACAGGCCATACTAGCAGCAATGTATTCGGCCTCCGCGGTGCTCAAAGCCACCGACTTCTGCTTCCTGCTCATCCATGAGATCGAAGCAGAACCAAGATTGAAGCAGCATCCGGATGTGCTCTTACGATCCACCACACTGCCAGCCCAATCGGCATCAGTATATCCACGGAGTATCACACTCCCGGCAGTGTATCTCGGCCCATGGTTTATCGTGCCCCGAAGATATCTCAAAAGATTCTTGGCACCAACCCAGTGAAAATGATGAGGCTCAACCATACGACTCAAAGTATTCAACTGTAAGTAATAATAGGACGGGTGTTCTTAAAGAACATCAAAGCTCACATGTAAGGTTGACGATGCACAGTAGGATTGGCCGGAATGGGCGGCAGTAGCTGTCCTCGGCTTCTTAAGGGCGCGGGTTCCATCGGTGTCGACACGGACTTCTGATCCACCATCCCAAATCTTTCCGGAAGCTTCACAGGCTATATTTTCCTTGAGAAAGGAAAATCTCTCCGAGTCTCCCAAACCTCCGAGGCCTAGGAAATAGTGCATCAGTCCTAGGTCTTTCATCTCAGACTTCGGCGACAAGCTCCCTCCACATTGATGAATGAGAGAGGTCATGCACAGCTCAGGAAGGAGTCGTCCACATCAAGCCACTAGAATGAGGGCTTCCCTTCCTGACCTTGAAGTAAAGTTTGGATGGGCATTAGCAGTGAAGCCCAGCTTCATCAAGTAACTATCCATCCTCTCGTACCAAGCTCTGGGTGCTTGCTTTAACCCATAGAGGGCTTTCTTCAACCTGCGGACATAAGTGTCTCGATCTTGAACTTCAAATCCCAGAGGTTGTTCTACATACACCTCTTCCTTTATTGCACCATGCAGAAAAGCGGTCTTGACATCCATCTGATGAAGACTCCATCCTTGCGTAGCGGCAAGGGCTATGATTGATCGGATGGTGGTATATCGTGCCACAGGTGCAAATATATCGTCATAGTCAATTCCTTCCTTTTGAGAGAAGCCACGGGCAACAAACCTTGCCTTAAACTTTTCAGCACTCCCATCAGATGCATGTTTGATCTTGTAGAGCCATTTAGCGGTGACAACAGATTTGTCCTTTGGTCTCGGGACCACATCCCAGACATCATTCTTCATGATAGACTCATATTCTTCATGCATAGCATCCTTCCAGACTTGATGCTTGATGGCTTCCTCAAAAGATCCAGGTTCAGATTGTACAATAGTACTCATGGCGGCTAGATACCCTTGGTATCTACACGGCTTCTTGCTTTCTCGGAATGTTCCCCTTGGGGCAGCATGACCCTCAGCATCTTCGAGGGTGTCCCTGAGCCATGATGGTCTCTTTCCTAGTGAAGGGGGTGGATCAATAGGGTCCATTGGCCCTTCAATATCAGGCATAGTCTCATCCTGGGGTTCTTCCAGATTTCCAGGTCTTTCTTCATGATTTTCTTCAGATCTAGGAAGATCTACTACTTTCTTCGGGGAAGCATCTTCGTCAAAAGTGACATCATGGCTTATCTCTACTTCCCTTTGACCAGGTACATAGACTCTATATGCCTTAGAAGTCTCACTGTAGCCCACAAACATTCCTTTCTTCCCAGTAGCATCCAGCTTACTTCTCCTTTCTTTCGGCACATGAAAATAGACGGGACATCCAAAAATTCTAAAATGTGAGACATCAGGTTTCTTACCAGAGAAAACCTCTTCGGGAGTTTTGGAGTCCAAAGCGGAATGAGGGCATCGGTTTTGAATGTACACAGCAGTATTTGCGGCTTCTCCCCACAGAAACTTCGGTAGACCCTGGTCACATAGCATGGCACGGGCAGCTTCCACAATAGTCCTATTCTTGCGTTCAGCAACACCATTCTGCTCAGGAGTATATGCAGTGGTAGTCTCCCTCTTAATGCCAGCTTCTCTGCAAAAGTCTTTGAACTCATTTGACTCATATTCAGTGCCATTGTCAGTCCTCAAAATCTTGATCTTCTTTCCGGTCATATTTTCCACCAAGGCTTTGAAGGTACGGAACCACATGAAAGCCTCATCCTTCTTCTTCAGGAAGTATATCCAGGTTTTGCGAGAGAAGTCATCAGTAAATGTCATATAGTAAGAACATCCCCCCAGGGATGTTACGGGTAACATACCAGAAAGATCAGAATGGACCAGTTGCAATATCTCAGATGTCTTTGTGACACTTGAGGGGAAAGGTCCCCTTGTATGTTTTCCTTCAGCGCAGCCCTTACATACACCTTCATGATTATTTCCAAAATCAGGCATCCCTGTCACCACCTTCCTTGCTTCGGGAAGGGCTTTGTAATGAAGGTGTCCAAATCTTCGGTGCCATAGTTCGGTTTGTCGGATAGTATCACAAGTCATAGCTCCCAACGGACTCCCTCCAACCTGGTAGAGTGTACCAACTCTAAAACTAATTGAGATAGCTTCCTTGAAGCTCTTCTTCCACATGAGCACCTTTCCATTAGAGAAAGTTACATTGAATCCTTTGTCTTCCATGGCAGATACAGACACAAGGTTCTTCTTCAATTTGGGTACATAGAGTACATCTTGCAAACGGAGGACTTGTCCTTGGGACAAGTGGAGGGTCACAGTCCTTGTCCCTTTCACAGGATAAGTGGCATTATCCCCAAGGATAATTTCTAGATTAGTATCCCTTTCAACCATGTCAGAAAGTGCTTCCTTGAATCAGGTGATGTGTCTTGAGGCACCACTATCAATTAGCCAGACATCCATAGTGTCGGGCGGAGATGCAGCTGAGAGAGCAGATACCAGAATATACTCATTTCTTTTATCAACAACATTAGACTCCTCACACCTGGTATTTCTGGACCTCTTAGAAGGTTGATTGTTTCCTCCAAAGTGAGCCTTCCTCTTTCCTTTGGATTTGTCATTTCTTCGATTCCCATTCCTTCGGTTGTTGTTGTTATCGTCACCATCGGGAGAATCCTTCTTGAAGGGGCATTCTCTTGCATAGTGTCCAGGCCTATGGCAGGTGAAACATTTACCCTTCTTCTCTTGAGTCTTAGTCCTTCCTTTGTCCTTAGAACCACCAGAGTTCTTCTTTCGGGAATGAGCACCATGGGCAGCATTTCTTTCATTATCAAATTCCTTCATCCTTGTTTCTTCTTGCATACATCTTGACAGAAGCTCATCAAAGTTAGGAATGGTATTATTGTTGAGAATAGTAGTTGTGAATACTTGCCATTCATATGGAAGTCCTCCAAGTGCGGTGAGAACCATCTGACGATCAGCTATTGTCTCCCCAATAGCTAGCAGATTGTTCCTGGTTTCGGTCAACTTCATAAAGAAAGTTTGAATAGACTCGTCTCGGCCCTTCTTCATATTCTTCAACTTGTTCTTGAGGAATAGCACTTGGTTCACATTGTTTACTTGGAACATAAATATCAATTTGTCATACATCTCCTTGGATGTGCCTAGTTCAGATATGTAGGCAACTAGACTCTTATTTATGGATTCCCTGATCAGCAGCTTTGCTCTGATTTCTCCCTTCTTATACTTGTTTCTAACAGCAGCAGAGGCATTGGATGGAGGTTCTTGAATCTTCCCTGTCACATGATCCAGGAGATCATGATCTTCCAATTTGAGATCTAATATCATCTTCCAGGCATGGAAGTCATCACTTCCAGTCAGCTTGTCATTCTCCTTGAATTCAAGACTAGTGGAACCCATTTCCTCCGGTGATGATTGCTATAGATAGAGTTTGTCTTCACCTCAGCTCCGATACCATGTAAAGTTTTGTAGATGTTCTATGCTAGGAGCAATTTTACTTTTCTCACAGCAATCATACAAATAGTTAAGCAAAATGCAGATAGAACATATAAGTGGATCTTACAGAAGACAAATCAGAAACAGGAAAAATGTGTTGGTTCGTTACGGCGGTCAACAGGATGCTTCAACCAGCAAAGTCTCCTTGGTCAGCCAACCCAGCATGTGTCACAACAGACCTCCAATCAGCAAATGAGTCAACCCAAGTCAACTCCACAAAAGTCAACGCTGTCCTGAAAAAGTCAACGCAGGGCAGCAAGCTAAAAGTCAACGCAGCAGCAAAACGGTCAACCCTTTGACCTCGATTTTTGTGCCAGGTAGTACGGCCTTCAAAAATCGAACCTTCCACAAGTTTTCAGCTTGATTGGACCATGCGTTGACCAAAGTCAACGCTGGTCAAACTTTACCTGTGAGAAACCACAACGGCGGAAAAATCAGTCACTTGACTCGGCGCGTGCGATTACTGTCCTCTCTCTCCTTCACCACGTGTGGGTAGGAAACTCGTCCTTTAGGTAGCTCGTACTATTTGATGAGAGAGGAAGATGTGAGTTGTGATGATGATGGAGAAATGCTCTTCAACTTTTCCTGTTATTTATATCCATCATTGAGGAGTGTGTGACACATCTATTGAACATGTGAGCCTACATTACAAAGGCGGCGAGCCTTGCACATGTGGAAAATAAATTCAAATATATGTTACGCTCCCGCGGATTAAAAGAGACACAGCTATATATGGATTTTACACCTCACTGAAAGAGGATTCCAACAAAAATATTAGCTTCTTAATCTGAGCATTACAACATGGAGTTTGGACCTAGTTGTCCAAATTTAACAAAATCAAATTGGTATTTTGTTTGCATGATCGGTACATTTTTGCTAGGGTCATGACAAATGAGTTCAACAATCAATGCCATCAACATTGAGGCACGTAGAGGACTTGGTGCTCTTGACTAAATGCTAGTTCCATACTCTCATACATGATAGAATCCAATGGAAACATTGAAATCCCCCCAATGCTGAAATCGTGAAAATTGTTAGACTATTGTTTTTTTAGTAGAATCTAAAATTCTACTTTCTCTACATGAAATCCAATGAGCTTGGAACCACTTTCAAACACCCTGAAACAATTAATGTTAATGTTAAAAATTTAAGTAAAAGGATGCAAATGAAAGATAAAGGAGAATGTCATTTTTACTTTAAAAATATGACATTACCATCAATATAATAGCATTAGTAACACCCTTGGTTGAATATCAGGCTTGCATACTCATAAATTATTGTTTTAAGGAAAAATTTAGGGGGTATTCCCAACCCTTTTTGAGAAGGGGCGCCCACAAGCATCTTTTTGGGAAAACGCGTCTAAGACATTGGGTAAATGTCCCCCCCTGCATTTCCTCCAGTTTCCCCAAAATGGGGACATAGGGAAAATTTCCCCAAGCATCCCCATCTTGAGAGCGTGGGAGCGTGGCCCCTATCCTAGGGAATGCATCCCCATGGAACATTATATTTATCTAAGAAGAAGAAGGCAAAGGAAAAGCATGATGCTCTAGTTAATCTCTACCAAAGTCAAAACATAAACAAAAAGATGATATTGCAAAACAAACTCAAATCCATAGAGATGACCAAATCATACACTATCACTAGATACATTATGAAAGTCACACAAATTCGTGATCAACTTACAACAATTGGGGAGAAGGTTGAAGATGCAAAGCTAGTGTACATGGCAGTGAATGGTCTCCAAACTGAAGTGGAACCATTTGTCAAAAGAAGATTCCTAACTTTGAAAGGCTTTGGGATTACTATATCTAGAAGAGGACTCAGATGGAGACAAGGAGCTAGTAAGAAGGGTGGAGGTGGGAACCTAGCTCTATTTGGACATTCAAATAAGGGTAGAGGTAACAGACCCAAGAAGGGTAAGAGAAAGAGTGACGAGTCCACTTCACAACAAGCAAAGAAGGACTTGAGTAAAATCAAGAGCTTCAATTGTCATAAGCATGATCATTATGCACCACAATGTCCAGAGAAGAAGAAAGGTAAAGAGAAGAATTAACAGGACCAAGTAGCAATCTCTGCAAAAACTCAGATGAACGAATTTGCTACCAAGTTCGAAAAGGATTTCCTGTAGAAATCTCTCCTTTCTACCATCACTATTTCAAGGGATGCATGATATGTGGACAGTGGGGCATCTCAACAAATAACATCATTCTGCCAATGGCTTTCTAGTCTAAAGAAGGAAAAATCAGGAGTACAAGTTTAGCTATGTGATGATGCCAAGTACCCAATGTTGAAGTTGTAACTAGGTTCGGTCTTCAAAATGTTGTAAAGAGTCAAAAAGAATTTATTTGAGATTTAAAAAAGAAAAAGAAAAAAAAATTATGTACCTTTTGGTCAAATCTCAATTGCCAAATTAGCCCTCCAGATGACAAGTCGTCTCAGTCTTGAGACGCATCTTTTCGAACATGGAAACAACTATATATTGGCATCTATACTCCACCATTTGGAAACCAGATCGTATCTCTTCTGTGGAGGACAATTTCATATATGTCTGAGGCACTTATCTTCTGTGGAATGCGAGATATCTGCGGAACAGTCTTCTATGGTTACATGAGCTTCCTATGGCAGATTTATTTGTGATAAGTGAATTTCCTGTAAGACATTTCTCTCTGAAGACACAAGCTTCCTGTGGCAGATTTCTCTATGATGGTGTGGCATTTCACAAACAGTGATGTGAACAGTTATTGCTTGAAGGAGGGCTGACTTGGCACTTGGGTAATCAGTCTATTAGCCAGTTTATCTATGACTTGGATTTCTCTTGTTGACTAAGCATCTATAAGGAAAGGATTGTTGGGTTTTCCCCTTGTGGGTTTTGCCATGGTTGTTGGTCTAATTTCTGGTATTTCTTGTCTTTTTGTGCTTTGTAATTGTATAATTGCTTGATGACCTAATGAATGAAGTAAATGGCAAATGGAAAACATATATAAACAGTCATAAGTAATTATCTTGATTAGAAATTCTAGTTTGCACTTGAATTTCAACATGGTATCAGAGCTATGGATGAAAGTACTACCTCAAAAAGATGATCTCTAAAGGTCTGATCTGTCAAATTCCCTTGTTGAAGAATCTCATTCTAGGAGGAGATCGAAAATCTGTTAGAAGCCCTAGTCTGAACTTCAAGAATCCTATTCTGTGAAAGAGCGTCAAAGCACTTGTTGAAGGTCGAAGTTTCCTGATAGAAAATGATTAATTCTTGCTCCTATTGTTCTGAATGGTCTCAGAACTTGTAGCCCGAGTAGCCTCTGTTCATAGGACCAAAGCTTTCATATTTGAAGAGGTTGAAATAATCCTAGTCCAGGCCTCAGATCTAATATAAAAACTCAAAGAAGATGCGAGATTGCAACCCAGAATCTTCTCAGGGATAAGGCCAGTCCATGTTTTGGGTATAAAACCATAAGATGTCTTGTCTTATCATAATCATAAAGTTGAAAATAAAAAAATCTCAGTCATATCTGTTGTCCATCTGTGAAAGATGATTAAATAACGATATTGATGATATTGAAAGATTAAGATTCATTGTCTATGGTTGAATTATGATCAGAATCTAGGATGAATTTCTATGGATATCTTTGGGCTCTTCTCAAGTAAAAGGGAACCTCTGAAGCCTTATCTAAAGGAGCTCGGAATTAATGATCTAATGAAATAGGACAGAATCTGTCAATGAATCATTTGTGTAAGAACCATCACGATCAAGAAAGTCAGAGCACAGAGATCATATAATGATACAAGCATAAAATAAGCATATGGATTTATATGCAAATGATATACCTTAAATTCAAAATCTATAGTATTAAAGCACAGGTCTAACATATAGAGCGCAATCTTTGTTGCATATACGAGCCTTTGAAGAAGAGCCAAATTGGTCCAAGTCATCTCCAAGTTAAAGAAACCGAATTTTCTTAAGAAGTTGGACTAGTGTCTGAGATATCACTTTCTGAAGATTGATCAAATTATTGTGATAAGATGTTTGCATAACCTAGAAAGTACAGATCAAAGAAGTCATTTGATGCTTGGAACTAGAATGTGTCATGAATATTCGAACTCAGAATATTGTTGATGGATCCTTCCTATCTGTTACTGACGTCTGATGAAACCATATCTTGATATAAGGCCAAGTATCTTTGCTTCTCAAGAAAGTCTAAGATTTAAGTTCTGAAGACCACAAAACTTTTGTCAAAATCCGAAAGGTTGCAGATCAAGAATCCTAAGAAGTATTCTTACTATGTTCATGTTGATCAAAGGAATTACTAATTACTGTGATAACTGGAATCATGACAAATTCATGGAATTCATCATGATATCTAATTCTCAAGCCTAAAGTCTCTTGGATATAGAAAAGAGAATTTGCAAGTCTTGAAAAAGTAGGATTTGTAAACCCTAGTCTAATTTTTGAAGGGTAATGAAGACCTGGGGTTTGTGATAAAACCCTAGCTAATTGTTTTCACTAGAAGAAGAAACCTTAGCCTATGCATGATAATGTGGATAAAGTTGTCTTACACGATGGATTCCAGATGGAGCTGACAGTTGGAGATGTATGCAAGAAGTCCATAGATTAAGAGGGAGCTGACTTTTCTCAAAATATAAGTATTTTATAACTTTTCTCTTTAATCAAGACTATTGTTATTGTCTTTAATTTTTGGTTAATCTCTTGTCTATCTATCCTTTAATTGGTTATAATTGTTTTTCCATGACCTCCTACTGAGGATTGCAGGGAAACAGCAGAAGCTGCCAAGGTTTTGACAACGATTGGAAGAAAGAAGCAAATCAAGAGGACTTTCCAAAATTGCTACTTGAAGGCTATTGTACTAGATGAGCCTCAAGTTCATAGGGAGCAGGAAATTTGAAGTATGCCTCGATTGTAGCAAGATCTAGCATGCAGCAGATGGAAATATGGTAGCAAGATTTTAAGAAGTTCTCCCAAAAAGAGGGAGAGGATCATGTCAAGATGTTTGCCTCCGTTGCCTCAGATTTTTTGGATCAAGGATGATCCTATATAATTTGTATCTGATAAAGGGAGCAGTTGTGAAGAAAGTATTATCATCAGAGGGAGCAGTCAAAAAGCCCTATTTTAGCTGACCTAAGATTCCTGGATGATGGACTGTCAGTGTGAGAGGGAGCATCCAGTTTGGGTATCCAGAAAGCATTCTATGGTCGTACCAAGATGTGTTGCTCAACATGTGTTACCAACATGGTAAAGTTGGTCATGAATGTTTTGAGAAGTATAGTTGCAGACTTAGCTTGGGCTTGTGGAGATTACCTTTCTCATTCAGAGGGAGAGCTGATGAGATGGGCATAGACCTTGGTTGAAGAATGGTCTGGTGGACTAACATTCTTTCTATGTCATTGTATAGTGACCTGATTAGGGTTGTAGTCCCTGACTCTCTTTGACCTGATTAGGAAGAATGGTCCTATGGACAGACATTTTCCTGCGTCATTGTATAGTGACCTGCTTAGGGCTTTAGTCCCTGCATCACTTTGACCTGTATAGGAAAATGGTCTGGTAGAGGACAATCATTCCCTCTATGTCATTGTATAGTGACTTGATTAGGAATGTTATCGTTGTGTCATTTTGACCTGATTAGAGAGAATGGTCGAAATTGGACCTCTCCTCCTCAACTTTATACTAAGACACACTTTGAAGGGTAAAAAATAAATTATAACCCCCCCAAAAACACTTTTCCCAAGTCTAGAGGAAAATGTGGGCAATAAATTAGCCAAAAAATAAATAAATGGGAGGAAATAAATATCCACACATGCCAAAATGATGTGGAAATGAGGTAGAAATTCATCAAGAGTCAAAGTCAAGTTAAAAGGTGATGTGGACTCCACCAAGGACCAAGAATCAAGGAGGCACATGTACAAATCGAATTCCTTGTGAAGAACATGAGTTCCAAGAGACAAATCGCATTTTTCAAGGAAGGGAGCTCGAATTAAATGATTGAGTCAAGAGTTTGGTGGATATGTGATTGGATTTGATTGAGATGAAGTGGAGAGTGGTCTCCTACCACTCCACTTCAACTACACACTTGTCCCTCTTCCTCTACCACGAGTTCCCCATCAAGGATTGCATGGACCTTTAGGAGGATTCGAGATGCCACATGGAGGATTCAATTTGCATGGCTCTTGCCTTGGGATTGTCACCACTCTCTCATTGGGATTGGCTCCCATAGTTCTATTTATATGACCCTTGGGATCTCATTCTTGCATTTTGATATGAGCTCTTGTGTTTGGGGAAGCTCTACTCTTTAGTACACTTGCATTCTATTGCAATAAAAGATTTTGAGGTTCACTTATGACTCATAAGGTATTGTTCTTCTTGAGCATAGTATAATTCTCGACCATAAGCTTCATTTTCTATTGGTAATATTGTGCTTATCATTTCCATAAGCTTATAGAAGATTTGTTTGTGTAGAGTTTTCTTGCACGAACAATTTGGTTTTAGATTTCTATTCTAGATAAGGAATGTTTTAGTTGATTTTCATATAAATCTCTAAAAATTCTCTCATTATATGTTTCTAACCCATATGGAATGGTTTGATTTGAAGTGTTGTAATAAAAAAATTTAAAAAATTGGATCAAGTCTCAAGCGTGAGGGGATATTTTTTAAGATATTAACCCACTCTTGAGCATGAGCATGTCAAGCATGTGAGGGGATTTTATTTGCTACTTAAGAGCATGTCGATAGCTAGACAAGGAGGAGAGCCCTACTCACACTCCTTAGTTTAGCCTTTGTATACTTCTTGTAGATATTTATCTCCTCTTCTTATGCATTTTTCCACTAACTTTGAAGATTATTTTGCCGAAAATCAGACTTATTTTGAAAATTTTGCTCACCCTTTGTGTTGCCAGGCTTAAGGAAAGCTAGAAGGTTGAACTACTAATCCTTGTCTTGCAGATCCTTAACACATTTGAGACAGAATTTCATCAAGGTCGTGAGCATTTTGGGTGGAATTTTATATAGGCCGTGAGCCCTCATCAAGGCAACCCTGTTTTTTTTACAAGGTCGTGAGCTTTTAGAGACATAGCCTCCTTCTGCTTGAGCAAACATTCACATTCTTGGAAAGCTGATTTTTATATGTAAAACAGTCGTTTAATTTTCAGATTTGAAGGTGTTGCTACTTAAGAGCATGTCAATAGCTAGACAAGGAGGAGATCCCTACTCGCACTCCTTAGTTTAGCCTTTGTATAATTCTTGTAGATATTTATCTCCTCTTCTTATGCATTTTTCCACTATATTTGAAGATTTTTTTGCAGAAAATCAGACTTATTTTGAGAATTTTGCTCACCCTTTGTGTTGCCAGGCTTAAGGAAAGCCAGAAGGTTGAACTACTAATCCTTGTCTTGCAGATCCTACACATTTGAGACAGAATTTCATCAAGGTCGTGAGCATTTTAGGCGGACTTTTATTTAGGCCGTGAGCCCTCAAGGCAACCCTCTTTTTTTTACAAGGTCATGAGCCTTTAGAGGCATAGCCTCCTTCCGCTTGCGCAAACATTCATATTCTTGGAAAGCAGATTTTTATACGTAAAACAGTCCTTCAATTTTCAGATTTTAAGGTGTTGAAATATGTAACTAGATTCGGTCTTCATAATGACATGTGTAATCATGAATTTATGTATTTAATGAAAAGAAAAATAAATTTATTATTGTTATTCTTGAGGCATGGGTTTTATACTCAAGGGAAATTTATTTTTAGGTCAAGCACCCACTCCAATGGAAGCTACTGTAATCCTTGCACGCTGCCTTTGTTGTTGTTGCTTTCCCTTCCTTTTTTTCTTCCTGGGACATTGAGATGCATAGTGACAACTTATGGCACTTAAAGTATTTATTCTCCTAGTTCTAAGAACCTAAATCTTCATTTTTTCCCTCCTAGCCTTGCTTGGGTATTCCTTTCTTACCTCCTCTCCTCAACTTACCAATGAAGGCTAGGTTATAAAATTGTCTCTGACCTTATCTCCTCCTGGATGAAATCATCCCAAGCTTCTCAAAGATGGGCAATTTTTCATAAACATATAGGTCATGCATAAATTGTCCCCAATGTGAGGATGATGAGAGGGCCTATCGAAGATCACGGGAGTATGATGAGAGAGAGTCACAAACTTCTCCTCAGCAGGGAGGTCAGGTACAGGGAGCAAGACCTTAGAGTTCTTAATCGACTAGTACAGGAGGTACTTCAGCGTCAGTGACATCTGGGGAACCAGTGGCGAGTTCACTGAGCACTTCTTTAGGGAGTCCACTAGTACAGAGGTCACATGGCACTTCAACTGACACAGGCACAGGTTCTTCGAGGACAGGTGTTGGTACAGGCACACCAGGGTTAGTTGGCAAACCTTTAGGTTCACTAGACTGGGGGGCAAAGGATGAGGTTCCCTATGGGGAAGCTTCTTCAAGGAAGAGAAGGCCCAAGTGGCTTCAAGACACCTTGAAGGAAGCGAAGTCCGTTGGTCCTTCGAAGAGGGTCAACAGGGAGAGTGTGCCACCTGAGCGGTTTTGTAGTTATGTAGCCAAGGCTATCAGCATTGTTGACTCTGAGCCTACTACCTATGAGGAGGCTGCCAACCAGGAGGTATGGAGAGAGGCTCTGGTGGAAGAGTATGCCTCTATCATTAAGAACAATGTCTGGGAGGTGGTGCCTAGGCCTGAAGGCAAGTCAGTTGTGACTTCCATGTGGCTCTACAAGATCAAGCATGTTGCAGATGGCAGCATTGAGAAGTTCAAGGCGAGGTTTGTGGCTAGAGGGTTCTCATAAATAGAGGGAGTTGACTATGATGAAACCTACGCTCCCATAGCTCGATACACTTCTATCCGGTCCCTTATTTCTATTGCTGCAGAAATGGGTTGGCAGATCCATCAAATGGATGTGAAGACCGCATTTTTGAACGGACTTAAGAGGAGGTGAATGTTGAGAAGCCACAGGGCTTTAAGGTACTTGGGCGAGAGACCCATGATGTCGGTTGAGGCGAGCACTCTACGGACTTAAGCAAGCTCCGAGAGCTTGGTATTCGAGGATTGATACTTACTTGCAGCAGATGGGTTTCACGAAGAGTGATGCAGATCCGAACCTATACTACATTGTTGTAGGGGATAATCCGCTCATTCTTGTGCTATATGTTGATGACTTGTTCATTACTGGGGCAGAGAGACTGATTATTGTTTGCAAGAAGGATCTTGATATGGAGTTCGAGATGGACATTAGGTTGATGCATTAATTTTTGGGGCTTGAAGTGTGGCGGGAGGAGGGGCATATCTTTCTGGGGCGGGGGCAATATGTTGTGGATGTGTTGAGCAAATTTAACATGGCAACTGTAGACCCATGTCTACACCTATGATCACCAACTGGAAGAAGCTTCATCCTTCGGATTCTAGTTTGGTGAATCCCACATTGTATAGGCAGCTTATTGGGTCCTTGATGTATCTAGTCAACACTAAGCCAGATATATGCTTTGCAGTGAACACACTTAGCTAGTTCATGGTTGAGCCCAGGAGGGTGCACTGGGCAGCCGCAAAGCACATTCTTCGCTACGTGCAAGGGACTGGTGAATATGGTCTGGACTATAGGAAGGGAGATGGAGTGAGGTTGGTAGGTTACACAGATTCAAATTTGGCAAGGAGTGCTTCTAATAGGAAAAGCACTTCAGGGTGTTGCTTCGAATTGGGTTCAGCAGTTGTGTCGTGGTTCAATCAAAAGCAAAAGTCAGTTGCTTTGAGCTCTTCAGAGGCTAAGTAAATGGCCGCTAGCCAGGCTAGTTGTGAGGCCATTTGGCTTCGCAAGTTATTGTATGGCCTATTTGATCAGGAGTTGAGACCAACAGTTATTCACTGTGATAATCGCAGTTGCATTAAACTCACGGAGAATCCAGTGTTTCATGACAGGTCAAAACACATTGACATCAGATATCATTTCATCAGGGACTATGTTCAGAAGGGGGCAGTGAAGTTGGAGTATATATCGACAGATGAGCAGGTGGCCGATGTTCTCACTAAGTCCTTGCCAAGAGGCAAGCATGTCCATTTCAGAGACAAGATGGGTGTGGTGAGAAACACTTTCCTCAGTAAGAGGGAGTGTTGATTTTTAATGTACCTTGGGCAAGTGGTTTCCCATGGTTTAGTCTCTACCTACGGAAAAGTGTCCAAAATAATTATTTTCCCAAGTGTGACTTTATAAAGTGAAAGTGATTTTATAAGTGGTAAAGTCAATATTAAATTACAAAGTGAAAGTGACTTTATAAGTGGTAAAGTCGATGTGAAATTATAAAGAGAAAAGTGACTTTAGACATAAAGTACAATGTGGGTACTTTATGTAATGGGTGAGTTAAAAAATAAAAAGTGAGAATTAAATGCACATTTATTCTCATCCCTTGATCTAAATGAATCTGGGCCATTAGATCTTAGGGTTGCCCAAAAATCATTTGAGGAAACAAAAGGGGGAAAAGAAAAAAGAGATTGCATTCATTCATTCTTCATGGACAGATTGAGAAAGAGAAATTTGTTGCAGCAAGTTGAAAGAGTGATTTCTAGGCAAAGTTGGGCACGGAAATCAAGGCATAGAAGACAGCATAAGGTATAGTACGAACAACATTTAATGTTGTGAGTTGCACGTAGTTCGAGAGCATTTTTTTGAGCCAAAAAAATTGAAAAAAAAAATCTGTAAAGTCCGTACAAAATCCGTACAGTACAGTATGTGTCTGTACAGTAAAGTTTCAGCTTCAAGTGGGCACAAAAATCAAGGAGTTTTGGGCTGAAGAGATAAGTTGTATTTTGTTGTTTTGTTTTGTCTGCAAATGTATTTTTCCAAAACTTGAAAGATAAATAAATTTGAAGAGCTCTCTTACAGGTTTTCCCCGGAGAAGATTAAAGGGGTTTTGCCTGGGTCTAAGTTGAACAAAAATCTATCTGTATTTTTTTATGTATTGTTGGGTTGTTTATGTCCATATTTATTTTTAGCATGTGTTGACAGCCCCATGTGTTTTAACTTTTAATCTGAAAATTTCATTTCCAAAATTCTTTATGTTGAATGTAAGTTTATGGGAAAGGGCATTTAATTGAATGGGATTAATAAGGTGAAAGTAAAACTGGGTTGGGATTGAAAGAAACGTTTTAATCATCAAATTTCAACACCTTTGTTATGTTTAGAGAAGTCATCATGTCTCTTTTATAGACTAAGAGAGGACAACAGTGCACACCAATGTTATAAAAAGTAGCCAAACCGAAATTGACCAATTCTACTGGTCCATACTGAGTTGTGAGTATATATATATATATATATATCAATGTGGAAAAAGTCGAAGTCAGGATTAAATCAGCAAGGGTCAAAAAGTTGATAAACTCGGCAAAGTCGGGAGTTTTTTGAAAAAGTCGGCAAAATTACAAAAATACAAAATTATTTAATTTCGGCCTCTTAACCACGCTTTTAGACGAACAGGCGACTTTTTCAGTCGAATCGGAAAAAAGTCGGGACTTCAGCGATAAAATCGCGATTTTTTTAGGGATGAAAAAGTCGCCAAAAAGTCGACCAATATAATCGGCTCCAACAAAAAAAAGGGACTTTTTACTGACTTTTTCCACACTAATATATATATATATATATATATATCAAGTCAGTATATATATATCTTTTAGTGAACTAGTTAATAAATCAAGTCACCAACCAATTCCAACTTAAGTTCTATATGACCCTTGCTGAATTTTGAGTCCTCCAAGCTTTAAAACATTGTTTCGCATTGATATTGACTCATCCACAAGTGAGCTTGTCTAGACAAGACAAAACCCTAAAATTAGGCACCTAGAATTATGTGCCCATCCTACATGAATAAGATTGTCTCATGCATGAACCTAAAAACGCCAAGCAAAAAGTGCCTTCTAAGAGTAGGATAGCCACAAAAGTTATGTGTCTCTCCTCTTTCTAAATCTAGAAAAGCATGGACCTATCTAAATCTAGAACTACTCTTAAATCAAAGAAAACCAAATCCAAATATGGCATTAATTTCTAAAGATAACAACAGCTCATTAAAGCTGCAACAACAACAATGAATGCTACACATTTGCTAACCATAAAACTCTCCTAAATAGTTGCACCTTCATTAATTGTGCATCTACACCAACAACAATGAATGCTACACATATTTCAAGGTTGGAAAATGAAACCACTAAACATTGTTGCACAAAGGTCAAGCATTGAATATGTTTGATGCGCCATGGAGAAAGAGAATACATGTCAAGCAACAAGTAAGCTCTAGTAATAAATATATTATAACTACCCTCGATCAATAGTTACACAAGAAGAATGCTTTGATATCTATGAATACTTCCGCCATAAATAGGTCGTAGTGTCTTATATGACATCCAAGTTCAAACTAAAATGTTGAGTACTTGTGTAATTGTGTTTTCTATAACAAGGAACTACTTTAAGAAATAAGTGACCTCCTAAAGAAGTGATGATACTATTGATAAGAGAGAAACAAATGAAATCTACCCACCCATCCACAATAATATAGCACCTTTCTCCAACATAGAATTGTTTTATATCCCCCATTTACATGCCCATTGTTGTAGCTTGTTTTCACTATGTCCAAAATGTGAAAAGAAAAAATAAATTATATATTCAAAAAAAAAAAAAAAAAAAATCTTACGAAGCAAAAGTAGATTATTTAAGATGGTGCTTTGTTTTAAAATAAAGCGGAATTAATTTTGCATTAAGATAGTGCAGGATCGCAATAACGCATGATATTTGGTGGGGTTGTGCCTCAAGTTTAAATTTCGGGCAGATTCGACCTGCGATGTCAATGGTGGGGTCGAGCCTTCCCCGTATGAGAAACATGACAACACAACTAGCGCAAATTTTATCACCAGCAGTGCCTACGTAAAGACGTCAATAGGTAAACTGCTCTCCCTTGCTCGACGACGGAGATAATTTGTGGCATCACCCTCTGATGGGGCCGCTTACAGCCATGGGTGCTCCTATGGGTAGTAAGAGGATGCCATTGAGGTCTACGACAAGCGAGCACGATTGGTCCACGTCACTAACAACTCACCTCATACCACCACGTCATCATCGTCACATCATCCACGTCATCCCGTACACTAGTCACTTCTTCATTTAATTCCGTTCTTCCCCACCTTTTTCCCGTTTACCCATAAAAACTCGTTTTCATGCTAAAGCTCACTCATCTATTCAAAGTTTTCTAAGTGTCCATAAGCTCATTCACGTTCGCCAACTCATCAATTTGGACTCCAACGTCAGCCAACGGTATCCAATTCCAGGTATTTATCCATTATGTCTACCCCACTCAATTATTCAAAATGTCAAAGAAAGTTGCTATGGCAGTTTCTGCAACCCACATTCCCCTCATGGACACAAAAAGAGACACCTTCGACCCTGTCTGCTCGTTAAACCTGATGGAACTCCGTCAAGACATTTTCGTTGGCCAATTAGACTCCCTTGTATACTCTACAGTTGTAAAATCAAGACTATTTTCTGCCATTATCTCTCAGACACATGTTCATCCAGAATTTATCAACTGGTTGGTCTCTTCCATGTATCCTCATAAATGTTTTGTGATGAATTCACTGTGAGAAAATATTTTTCAAGTCCCTGCTTTATTAATCCAACAAGCTCTTGATTTTCCACGTTTAGAACATTGTACTTCATTTTATGAAGAAACCCTATTTGCTAGCTTTCAAAATATGTCTGGAAAATATTATGCCCAATTGTCATTCTATCTTATGCCAACAGGACAGACTTTATCTCTAGAACCAACTCAGTTTCCCCTAGAAAGTTTTTTGAAGATGTCAGGCCAATCTTACAAGTAATTGCTAAGGTTTTGGGAAAGGAAAATACCTTTGTTATTGACTGTGTTGTTCTAGGGATGTTTAATTTAGTCATGCAACCTGAAATTGTTCCTGATACACCAACCTTCTGGGAGGGTTTAGTGAACTCTCAATTGTCAAATCTAAATCTTACTGGTTGTTTCAAATTTCCATCTCTATTGATCTACATGTTCCTTTATGTCCATGTCGAAAAAATCATGCATTTAGGCTTGAACATAATGGATCCGCACAAAAAGAAGCAGTCAGTGATTAATTAGACAGAAACTGTAAGGAGTCACCCTAATCATGAAGGTTTTGCATATTTCATTGCTTCTTTCATGCCAGTTGTCTATTCCATTATAAATAGCTCTATTCCACCATGCCTCTTGCGAAAACCCCAATCCCTTTTACAACTTAGCAAGGATGTAAAAGTGGGGTATTGGTTCCAGTTTGAAGTATATGTTGAGATCAGATTATATGGAGCAAAGTTTGCCCCTTACAGGGTCCCTTCTTTTGTACCAATGAGATTGTTTACTTTGTAGTTCATTAGACAAAGTTTGAATGTAGATCAAGTTGATTTTGTACCAGAAAAAAAGGCACATCTATTCAAGTTTCCCAAGACTATTGGACCTTTCATTGTTAATAATGGACAGGCCATGGAGGAAGTTGAGAAAATGCTTCAACACATGCAACTTCAGCAAGGGTACAAATGGCCTTATGAACCTCATCATATTATTTCAAAAAAAAGGGTAGATAATTCTTATGCTCCCTATATAAATGAATCAAGACAAGAGATTGAAAAGTTGGCTAATGGTGGTAAATCGGAAGCACAGAAGGGAATGGAGGTTGAAACTCCTCATCCTGCAAAAAAAAGGTTGAAGAGAGGAATTGAAGAGATCATTGATCTGGATGGTGAAACTAGTCACAGTTCCAAGAAATCAAAGCTACAAGGGAAAGAAAAGGAGTTTGAGCCTCTGGTAGGAAGTTCCTCTACTACAGTTGGTTTCCAATTAATATTGGGAGAAGTGTTATCCACGCCTTCTTCTCTTATTCCTAAATACACTCAACAAAGCTCTGTTTCTGTTTTGAAGGAGTTATATGGTCAAATTGAAGAAAAGAACAAGAAAATCAAGGAAAATGTTGTGTCTCAGCTCGAATCCCAATAAACATCAGAGTAGCACACCAGGTTTTTATCAGCCATGGATTTAGAAAGGAATCATCAACTTAAATTGTCTTTTTCTCATCCCTCTACTTTGACTGTTTTCTCAACGGTAGGTTTCAAAACTGTGAATCTAACCGTGGATGCAAGGGAGATTCCATTGCCTGACAAAATCAATCTGCACAGGCAAACTGGAGAATTAATCTATACTGATTTGAGCAAAACATCCCTAGCAGCAAGCAAATCATAAGTCTTATTGGGGAAGGTGATGAATCAGTTGAAGCTAGAAAAGGCAAACTCCAGAGCCTTGTATACCCAAAATGAAGAACTGAAGAAGCTAATTATTAAGCTTGGGATAAATTCGGAGGATAAATCTGTTGTACAGAAGCTTTTGTCGGGGGCACAATCAGAAATTCAAGTGCTGAGGAAGAAATTAAAATTGCCCACAGTTGAACATGTTATGGCCCCAGAGGTAGCCCAGGTTGAAAAAGAAAAAGAGCTTCTAACCAAAGAATTACTGGAGAGAAACAATGAAGTGGCTACATTGAAGGAACTGAATGCTAGCTTGCAGCAAAAGTTGGATACCCATGTCTGCACCATTCTAGTACAACCAGATTCAAAAGATTCAGCTCATAAATTAACCGGGGTTATGACTGAGAAAATCTCAGAAGATGAAATGAAGAAAATACAGAATAATCTGGATGACACTAAGGAACTTCTAAAAGTTAAAGAAAGGCAGTTGTCTATGGCAAAAGACAGTGCATCACAATACCAGAACTATTATCAAACAGCCTGCAATGAGATCAAAGACTTGAAGGAGAAGGTAAAGGTAAATATGTCAATTATACAAGCCAAAGAAATAATTTAGAACGATATCATTCAGCAAGTAAAGGTTATTTGGGATTATATGTTAATTATAGCAAAAAAAAGGCCAATGTTAGAGACCTGGAAAGCATCGTTGCTGCTCGCAAAGAGAAGTCCCAACGAAGTGCCCAGCTAGCAAAGAAAATGATTGATTTTCTTAGTTCCAAATCACCTCAGGAATTAAGAACTATGCAAGTTGAAGACAAGACAGAGTTGGTGTTAGAAATAAATAAAATGGTGCAAAAGAATTTATACAGGAAAACTACAGAGGCAAAATTAGGGGAGATCAAAGAATTTGTCCTAAGATTTAATGCAAATTTTGATAAAAGGATTAGGGAAGGATTGCCCTCATGTTGGGATCAACTGGGAAATTTGCTCCCATGGGAAACCTATGAGACTTTGTTGGTAAAAGAAAAGAGTAAGATTGGTTCTTCCCATGAAAAAACCGCAGTTCTTAAGGGGTGTACTATTGTCAATTACCTCCATAGAGATTTTTAGTTGCTTTGGTTGATTAAAGCTCTCTTTACAGAGCAGCCAACTTATAGTCGGATCACCAATTCTAGGATGGCTCATGCAAAGTTTGCCAAATGCCCGAGTTCAAACTTGTCGGTGTGGAAAAAGTGCAGAGAATGTATGTTTCCAACAGCAGCAACAGAACCCGAACCTTCTACAAGCGAGCCTGCACAGGAATCACAAATTATCTAGTGAAAATTGGCCACCTGTTTTATCTCATGAAATATTCAAGATGTTGTAATTTGTAATGTTGACTCACAATTTTGTTTTAATTTTTAAAAGTTTAAGTCCTCAGAAGAACCGAATAGGACCAAAAGTAGTTTCTAAGGTAGTTTTAGAAGTTTGTGACAATTAACAGTTTTTATAACTCTCACCTTTGTAATGTGACTACAAAAAAAGACTTTGGAGAACCATTTGGGGTTTTGAATTTTTTACTTCAGAAGGGAAATTTTTTGTGTAATGTTTCTATCTTTTCTTGGAGATTAAATAAAGATTTCAAGGTGAGTGCAAGTTGTCTTTTGAATTTGATATGTATTCTTGTTCATTGTAAGTCATTTGTTGTTCTTTCTTCACTGGAAAAGAGTAATGAAGTTGTTGGTTGTTTTATATTACAGATTTACTGAACTCGCAGTACCTGTAATCTTTAAATTAAATAACCTTAATATGTGCTCCTCTTTCTATAAGCTCATTTTTCTGTCTTTCATATTTTCTACTAAGATTTAGGACAAAAGATTTTGCAGTAAGTAGCCTTTTGGCATAGAATTGATCATTGTTTTTGTGAGCATGAGTTGGTGAGACAAAGCAATAGAGAGCACAGGTTTGTGTGTGTGAGCTTGTGAGACGAAGAGTGTGCAAGAGAAGATTGTGCATAGATTGTGCATAGGTAGAGGCTATTTTCCCTTGGGATTTGCCCTAGGAATTAGGAGGTAATTCCTAGTTAATAGGAGCAACCTATGCACATAGATTGTGGAGAGGAATGCGCTAGGAAATAGGGGCTCCAAGAACACAAAAGATAAGGGATGCATGACCAGGTCTTGCAAGAGTGTTTCAACTTAGTACAAGCATTGAAAACCAAATTGGTTTCTAGTGAAACAATATTGTATTGTAAGAGATCTATTGCTTATTCTTCTATCAATAAAAATTCTCAATCAAGCAGAGGGTTTTCCCAGTTGGATTCCCTAGAAAAAATGTCTTGATTATTGTGTGACTATGTTTATTTATGTTACTATTCCAATCCAAAACAAGTAGAGAAAATTATATGTCTTGGGTTACAAGTTAGTTTCATATTTGTTCATTCAAGCATAGCAGAATTTTCAAGGATTTTCTACATGGTATCAAAGTGTGGGAACAGAATAAAGACCAAAACAAGTTGAGTGCAAGCACCATAGGAGAAGAACTTGTGAACTAGTCACAGACTCTAGGAGCCTTATCAAGTGAGGAGGAGTCGAGTTTCCTGCGTCTTTCTATGATTTGGTACAAGTCGAGTTTGGGCAGTGGGTGGTTGAGCTTGAGGGCAAACTTGTGCACTTATTGTTGGAGGATTTCTCTCTTTACACAGGCTGAGATTTTATGTGTGCCTTAGAAGGAGGGTTGAGCCCCAGAAGTCTCAGTCTTGGAGGGTCGAAAGGCCTAACAAGTGGCGGGAACAGTTCTTTAGGTTAGCGCAAGGAGGAGGCTTGTAAAGGGAGGATGACCGCAGGGATTTAAAGAGGTTATGACCACAGACTAGAAGGCTGACGTGAACTGTTAGTGAGCCCTAACCAAAGGGCCGAAACTTCAAAAGGTGTGCACCGGTTGTGGGCAATTTGAGAATAGAAAGTAGTGTCCAAAGGTATGGTGTTGTTCTTCCATGTTTGATGATTATTGCTAGGTGGTTTGGGACAAAATTGCATGGCAGCTTAAGAACAGATTGGAGGACTGTAGTAGTTGCCTTATTGAGCCTTAAAGTACAGCCTCTTGTGAAGCACTACCATACTGTTAGTGGGGAAGTGTTCAAGAGCTCTCTAAGTAGGCATAATGGCGTACCAAGGATTGAGAGTAGATCACTATTTAGAGAGAGCATCAAGCTTTGTTCCATGGAAAGGGAGGTTCACAATAGGGTTGGAAGATAATGGGGTGGGAGAGTTCACCAAGTAGGCGATAGCGCCACCTCAAGATCCCCAACAATTGGCCCAGCATAATAATAATGATATCAAGGCAAGGAGGATTATTCTGGAAGGGGTCAGAGATCATATAGTACCTCATATCCATAAGAAGAAGACAAAATATGAGATGTTTGATGCCATCTTAAAACTATATCAAAGTATCAGTGATACCAAGAAGCTTGCTCTTAAGGATAAGTTGAAGAGTATCTAGATGAGCAAGGATGAGCCCATCATCACATATTTGTCAAGGTTAACTCAAAACAGGGTGGTGTGGGTGTAATTGTATCTGAGGCTCATCACATATTTGTCAAGGTTAACTCAAAACTAGGTGATGTGGGCGTCATTGTATCTGATCGTGAACTTGTGAGTTTTTCCTTACTTGGAATTCACAAGCCTTGGCAGGGCTTCCATGATGTTGTTAGTGGGAGAGAGAATTTTCCCAATTGGGAAAGGTTTTGCACTGACTGCGTTCAGGAAGAGATCCAGAGAGGGACTAGGGATGGTAGATCAGTGACGACAATGGACGATAAGAACCTTGCCCTGGCAAGCAAGGGCAAGGGCAAGAAGGGCCAAGGAGACGTCGAGTCCAGTTAGAAGGGAAAGAATAAGGATCTAAGCAAGATCAAGCGCTTCCATTACCATGAGCTTGGACACTATGCCATTAAGTGTCCTAAGCAGAAGGAGTCAAGTAAAGACCATGTAGCTGCATATGCGAAGGTAGATGCATTTTCTGCCCAATTCGAAAAAATATTTCTCATTGATTGCTTATGTGGCAATCTCAGCATATCGTAGTATATGGTATATTGATTCAGGAGCATCCTTCCATGTGACCAGGAAAAAGGTTTTGGACTGACTGCGTTCAGGAAGAGATCCAGAGAGGGACTAGGGATGGTAGATCAGTAACGACAATGGACGAGAAGAATCTTGCCCTGGCAAGCAAGGGCAAGGGCAAGAAGGGCCAAGGAGAGGTCGAGTCCATCCAGAAGGGAAAGAAGAAGGATCTAAGCAAGATCAAGTGCTTCAATTACCACGAGCTAGGACATTATGCCACTAAGTGTCCTAAGCAGGAGTCAAGTAAGGATCATGTCGCTGCATCAACGAAGGTAAGATTCATTTTATGCCCAATTCGAGAAATATTTCTCATTGATTGCTTGCGTGGCAAGCTCAGCAAATCACAGTATATGGTATATTGATTCAGGAGCATCCTTCCATGTGACCAAGAAGAAGAAGAGTTTCAGCCACCTAAAGGAGAAGGACATATAGTTTCAGATTGAGCGAGGAGATGATGGTCAGTATGCAACTAGAGGAGTTGATACTGTCAGCTTTCAGAGGGAGTCAAGTAATCCTCTTCATCTCAGAGATGTTCTCGATGTTCCAGGATTGAGGTAGAATCTTCTTTCAGTAGCTATCCTTGAGGGCAAGGGATATGATATCTTTTTCAGCAGAGGTAAGGCATACCTCCAACACTTAGCTTCTAGATGTAAGAAGCAGATAGGTGTGAGGGTGAAGAATCTCTACAAGTTGCAGGTAGAGATAGGTGCAGCCTTGAGCAACAAGGCAGGGAAAGCTCAGAGTAAGGAAGTGGTGGTTGAGCAAGAGTAGGATAGAGCTCTCAATATGGAGCCTCAACAAGTTTCTCGGTTTGAGTCTAAGCTTGTTGGCAGTTGGGTCGATCAGCAAGATGATGATGACCATAGCCCAGGGCGAGTGGAGGTAGCCACTTAGCCAGAGACTCCCAATATAGGAAGAGTTTGAGGCCAGTGGGCAAAGGATTTGATTAAGGGAGATCAAAAGAGAGTTGGATCTTCCAATATCACTTCCATCCAGAGGAAGTAGCCATAGAGGTAGATAGGATACATGGCACTCGACTGAAGTGATGGACTAGCAGAACATGGTGGGAAAGAACAGGTCTTTAGATCAGGTTCCACATAGGAAAGCGGGGAAGTCTTCTAGTTCAGAGGGAGCAGTTGCAGCAACGAAGAACGTGATAGTGTTGGAGACAGATCCAGGTAGACGAGGTTCTTCCAGAAGCACCTTTCTCAATAAGAGGGAGTGTTGAAAATTAGTAGCGAGAAAGGTCCTTCTTTGACTTGTACCTTAGTCAAAGAGACCAAGAAGCAGTTTTCCTTAGCATGAACGAGTTCCTAAAATTTAGGATGAATTCCTATAAGTTAGGACAGCTCATGAGGCAGTTCGACTAATGCGTGGGAGTGGGAGGGCTTAGTTGTTGTCTCCTAATGCGAGTTAGCTTTGGAAATTCACATGTGTGACTCTGAAGTTCTAAATTGAGGCTGCATGAGTTACATTTGTCAGTTAGACTCGGTTAACTCAATCACTAGTTCGATTTCCAGAAATAAAACTTGCCAGATTTAACCTATTCGAAAAGCTTATAAGGAGGGCAAAGGCACAGAATTGATCATTGTTTTTGTGAGCATGAGTTGGTGAGACAAAGCAATAGAGAGCACAGGTTTGTGTGTGTGAGCTTGTGAGAGGAAGAGTGTGCAAGAGAAGCTTGTGCACATATTGGTAGAGGCTATTTTCCCTTGGGATTTGCACTAGGAATTAGGAGGTAATTCCTAGTTAATAAGAGCACATAGATTGTGGAGAGGAATGCGCTGGGAAATAGCGGATCCAATAGCGCAAAGGATAAGGGAAGCAGGATCAGGTCTTGCAAGAGTGTTTTAACTTAGCACAAGCAGAGAAAACCAGACTACTTTCTAGTGAAACAATATTGTATTGTAAGGGATCTATTGCTCATTCTTCTATCAATACAAATTCTCAATCAAGCAGAGAGTTTTCCCAATTGGGTTCCCTAAAAAAAATTGTGTCTTGATTATTGTGTGACAATTTATTTCTGTTCCTATTCTGCTGCAAAATAAGTAGAGAAAATTCTGTGTCTTGGGTTACAAGTTAGTTTCAGATTTGTTCATTCAATCAGAGCAGAATTTTCAAGGATTTTCTACATGAGTCTGCACAATCAGAGTGTCCCAAGGGTTTTTGTGGGTGTTGAATCCATTTATGCATTCAAAAATACAATTTAAATGACAGAACATTGTGACATCACCAAGAATCATGTAACCAAATTCCAGTGAAAAGGGGGAAAAGGCCACCTCTTTAGACTACACCATTGTGGTAAGATATGTTGGAAATGCTTAAAAAGTTCAAGTTTTAGATTTCCTTTCGATGTTTTCAATTTTCTCATCCAAGTCAGATTTTCAATTTTGCATTTAGCCAAAATCAAAATGTCAATTGATATTTGGACATAACCTATCCCATGGAAAATGATGAACAAACTGTAAAATCACTCTAGCAAAATTCTCAAAATGATAATCATTGTGAGAATAGCATAGACATTTTGTGACCCACCATTGATTCTGGCTTTATTTTCTCTTATTCTAACTGTAGATCACAAAAGTGATTTTGCTAGATTACATGGGCAAGAAGATCCACTTGCAGGTTCCTATTTCTCCAATTTGGCCTTTTCTCCTTTCACTCTTATCAATGATCATCAGAAGAAGTGTGATTCATTCTGCCTTTGAAGTTTGAGTTTCCTTCAAAGAGATTTTGGAAATTTGAGTTTGGTTGAGTGCAAAATTTTGAAAAAGTAAACACAATCTGACAACCTGAATTTGGATGAGAAAATTGAAAAGCATCCAAGAAATCTAGAAATTGAACTTTTAAGCACTTAAAACTTGTCTCTCCACAATTCCAAGAAACCACCTTGCTGCTAGGAGTTCCAAAATGCTCCTCCGGGATCTAAAATTAGTTCCAAAATGTTGCTGCAATTTTTATTCTCCAAGATGCTGGTACTCCCAGACCTTCACATGCACGATGGAATCATGAGTTAGCACTTTTTGGAGAGGTGGATTAGTTTGAGAGTGAAAATGGACCTACAAGGCTACAATTGTTAGGGTAAAAGAAAAGTGAGATTTCTTCTACTTTATTAAGTGAGACGCTGCTATAGAGAACAACTAGATGCCCCCCGTAAGGACCAGGGATACATCCCTTGCGAAACACAAAAAAATTGACTCTAGGGACTCTAGGGAAGCAGCTCTTGTTGTCAGGCTGGTAACTCATGCAATCAACAAACTACTTGGTAATAGCAAGCAATGCATATCAGTCATGCCAGCACTGTATCCATAGAATGTATTAAAAAATTCTTGAATAAACTATACAAGACTAATGAATATTGTCACTCTCCCCCTTCTAATATTTGGATATAACATCATACTGCTTATAGATTTACTGTTTGCATATAATATAATCACGTAAGCCACTGTCTACAGCCACGAGTAATGTAGGTTTTTTCCTGCTTTGTAAGAAAAAAATTCCCTGTTGTCATTGATAATAGCATAAGGCAGGGAAAGGTATACATTTCCTCAGAATTAATTCCACCTTCTGTTCCAGAGGGGATGGGTGCTCGTTCAATCAATACAATATAACATTATGTATGGATATAGAATTGGTATATATGTCATTTCACTTTGTACATTGATCAGTGTGTCCCCAGTTCATAACCAGTTCCCAAGTCATGGTGAGTTTGCTCAATGAATAATGTGTTTCAAGCCCTGTGCTGCATAATCACAAAAAAGCCGTTTTATGCTGTTTCTACATGTCACAAAAAAATCTTAAATATAGACAATTGAGTGATTATTCATTCAATCAATCTGTATACATTAAATCACATAATGGTTATGATATTCATATGTTAAATTTGTGCATTTTTTCAAATTGTTTGCTTTTGACATTTACAAGTTTTCTTTTGAATTGCTGCTTATATTAATTTGAAGATCAAATCGTTTACAATGTTGGGAGTAAACATACCATTCAAAAAGCATGTATTCTTGTGAAAGAGAAATTGTGGCTCCAAAAGAAAATATATTTTATAAATAATAGTCCTTCAGGCACGACGCTTGCTAAGACGCCATGAGTTGGGTTCATGATAACGGTCATAAAGAGGCTCAATGCGCTCCTGCCGCTTGCGCTTGCTTAGTTTTGTAGGATCAGCTACTTTGAAGAACCTCGGTGCCAATTCTACCAACCATTTTGGATCAACAACAGTTACTTCCCGCATGTACTCTTTAGTGGTCATTACAAGTTCATAATAGATCACCCAGTCAGGCTGTCTTTGGAACAGGGCACTACTAGGATGGATATAGACTGGTTGATTCTCAACTAGGGTTCGATATCCTTCCTGAGGATCCTTCCGAGCTGCATGAAAGAAGAACCCTGCAGCAATGGCCTTCCTAATCTTAGTAAAGTTCTTTCCAGCACTGATAACATCCAGCTTATACCTGCGAATAACAAATGCATAATAAGAACGTAGTATAATAAAATATAAAATAGATCATACTCAACTGTCCCCATCGCAGATAATATTCCTAGAAACCTTAAAAGCTAAATACAATCATTGAACCACTTTCCAATAAAAGACTTATAAATATTAAAAACCAAGATGATTGTACTCTTTGTGCACGTGCCTGTGTGTAATATACATACATGCATAACTGTCACTTTCATCATCCTCATTGGAGATAACTCTCATTGAGATAAAACTTACCAGCTATATATTGTCCTTGAGATAAGGCTCTTTATGAGCATCTCTATCTCCATGAAAAAGATTACATTGTTGTTTTTAATGAAAGCTCCTGCCACTCAAAGTGGGGGCCATAACAAAGAACAATGGGTGTTGGGTGAGATCACCTTAACAGGTCAACATGAGCACCATAACAAAGAAAACTTAAACTTATCTGGGATTTAAGCACTAGGTATCTCTTTCCCTCATCTTTGAGCAAGGAATTCACCTCATTACAGTACATAACACAGATCTAAGAGGCTTCACCCAAACTGTTTGACAAAACTAATGACTGGAATCATTTAGATATGTTTGGGATTTTGAATGTGGCTTTGTTTTTTACATGTTAGAGCTAAATTTTCAAGATAAATATCCTCTTATTTTGTAAGAGAAAATGGACACTAATGTTCCAAAATAAATGTAAGAGCCTGATCCTAAGGTTGTGTATTTGCTGGCAGCTAAAGGTTTGTTTCATTGTTTGGGATCTGAATTGTTTGTTAAAGGACTAAAGAAAATCTCCCTAATATTTATTCATGTAGAGGTCTGTGTGTATGTCTCTGGTGGGCCTGGATTTGCTTTAGTGATAAATCTGAGTTTTGCATCAGCTTGTAGAGTGCTCTGTTTCCACCTCATTTTAATTTTAATCAGCTGAGGCAAGCATAATATGGTTTGGTTTGCAATTGGACTAGAGCATCCCTTCATATGAAATATTCATCATAATGTTGAGCATTTTTAAAGAAAAGATCCATATTATCTTACTCAAGGACCAATCTAGGCTAGTTGAAGCTTTGTGCCTTGACTGCCGATATTTATCTTTTAAGAAACTCCCCTCAAATCACTGAGATAATATACCAGAGCTAGAGTTTGGCTGCAGGTTAATGGCTATTAATGAATGTGCACCTGTGAAGTCATATGTTGGTGAAATCACTCCATAAATGTTTTCTAAGAACATAATCCTCAGAAAAATTACAGCCTGAAACAATACTTTGTTGTTAGCTGCCCAGACTAACACTTGTTTCTTTCGCCTTCAGTGAGCTTGCTACTTAAAGGTAAAAAATTTCATTTGCCTCGGATATTGTTGTGGGTATATAAATTTCATGTCATTTGATGAACTCAAATCTTAAACAGTAAAGGAGCGTTAGTGTCTTGAAGCTGGCAGCATAACACTTTAGTGCTTTCAACCAACGCTCAGCTTAAATGTTGGTTAACAATTATCCTTCAGAAGTTAAACTAATTGAATAAACTCAAGTTTATTCGATATCTAGATCAACGTTGCCACCTGATACAAAGTTTTGAACACTCAGAGTTGAAATCAGCATCTCATTAGAGTATTGCCAAGTGTTCTAACTGTTGAACTTAGAAGAGAATCTAGTGAACATTTTGCTGAAGTGAATGATCCCTATAAGTGAAACAGAGCACTATGTTTGTATTTATCGATACAGATATAAAGATAATCTTTCATGTGTGTTGGGAACACATAGTTCTTGTCTCAAGTTATCATGTAGGGAAGCCCCCATAGCGTAATTTGAATCACCTCGAAGAGCAGGAAAATAAACAGAGGGTACAGTGGTTCATCTTCTAATTTGCCCTTTGATTTGTCTAGAGTACTAACCCTGCATATCCAGCATTACAAATCGAGTGGTAACATTTTTGCGCCATTGCTGGGAAAAAAAATGTCGGTTTCCCAAAAATGCGGAAGAGTAAGCTTCCACAAGTTTGATGTCATCTGATTCTGATTTTGAAACATTCATCTGGTGACTCCTCAAGGAACTTCCTGCCATAGATATAACACTCTAAGTTCCACTCAGAAACTAGTTTCGAGATTTAGTGACCTAGAAAGGGTATATTGGGGACAATTAAGAAGAGAATCCTAAGCCTCCTTGGATAGGACCCTTGAAGTAGTCCAAGACATTAGATTATTATTTGAGACTTCAAAGCTACCTGTTCACCAAAGAGTGATGGCAACCCCCCCGTGGGTTAAAAATGTTTACAAGGCCTTACTGCACAAGATCAACCCTTAGGAAGGATAAGGGAGCAGAGCACCAAAATAGAGGGAAAAACAACTTCTCGAAGGAAAAGATTTCAAATTTGAGGAAGAAACAGGGCTTGCCTCCTTGGCTTGAAAAGCCTTGTGATACTCTTTAAATTGGAAAACCTAGTAGAACAGGGGGTATCACTACACTTCAAAAGAAGTGGGGGGAATAGAAGAAGGACGGGAGGGCAAAGCCAGTGACCAAAAGAGGACCAACAAACTGGCAGGGGAGCCAACAAACTACAAAGCAGAGTCTGAGACTTGGAATTGATACTGAAAAAATTGACAAATAAAAAAAGCAGACACTAGAATTACCTTGAAACCAAAGCACGGAGTCTCCCGAAGCCCAAGCCTGGAACTAGCAGTCGAATCCACAAATCTCCATTTTTAACCCACTTTTAACCTTATTATTTTCTTGATTTTTATGATTTTTTGGTTTTCTGGACCCTTGTCGATTTTATCCAGATGCCGATATTTGCAACATTGATTTTAACAGATGCTTTTGTTTCTTGCATTTTCAGGTGACCAACTTCAGTGTCGTGGTTGAAGGTTTTTGTGGGCTTTGCTGTTCATTCGATACAATCGATTACGTTCAACCACTTTCATGTGCAAGAGTCATTGATGGATTTGTGTCTAAATGCAAGCTTTCTTTGGTAACATATTATGTTCATTTTTACTTGAAGAAGGCAATTAGTTTCAATGTGCCTAGATGGCCTGTAGCTTGTTTAAATAAAACTATTGATATCGAAAGGCGAAGTACAACAAGGACGGATATTCTGGTTAATTTTGGTGACACATAAATATGTTATTGAAGGCAAGGTAAGTTCACATTTGTTGATGAAATCTTAGATCCTTGAAGCTTATGTTTTCTGTCTCTTCTAAAATATAACTTTTCATTTTGAATGCTTAAGCTTTTATGAAGTGTTTTGAGTCTGGACTGTTATACCTTCTGAATTTTTGCAGCTAGGTGTTGATAAGTCAGATTGGAATGCACTCAATTCTTTTGCTGAAGCTTTGTCCTCCCATATAGTATTGTCACAGAAGATAGAAAACCTAGTGGTCATAACAGAAGTCCTGTAAAAGACGAAACTAGGAAAAAACTGGAACATGATATCTTCACAGATATCAACACAAACTATTCTTTTGAGGAATCCACATGTTCCAACACACGGGGAAATATGGTGAATACAAAGAGATTCGATAATACAAGTGTGAAGTGCATGTGCAGTATTTCAACTCCAAACAGCTGTGATGGTCATGGGATTCAAGATCACCCCTCAAGCTATTTTCATAAGGAGCAAATGATTTCTGAAAAATACTCCGATAGACTGTCAGAAGAAGAACGACGGAAACTTCAGCGCTCTTTGCATTTCAGAAATTTATATACAGAAGATGTTTTGCTTCATGGCAACCTTTTCATGCTAATTAATTGTCTCGAGTCAAAACAATTATCAGAGGACAATCCTTGCTTAAAGAAAGTCCTTCTGGAATTTGGTTGTCAAAGTTTGAGCTATTATCAGGTAGAGGATGTAACCATTTAAGTTAATCTTTAGATATTTTGCAAGAGTCGAAAGAAACATTAAAAAAATAAAAAAACCTAAGAAGGACTGTCTCAAAACTTCAACAGGCAGTGAATAAAAAAGAATACCAAGAAGCCTGTAAACACACCTGTCCATAATGGTCAGCAATTGCTTTCTCACATCCTGGGCTCTCCTTAAAGAGCGGGATTGCACAAAATTCTCAAAACACCAGGGACCTGAGAAGTTTTTTGCCTTCCAGGCCTCATACACGGCTAATAATGTTAAGTGGTCCCCTTCTGGTTGGAAAAACTTTGCCCTTTTTTGGTCAGCCTGAGCTTGCTTCTCTCGAGGCCTGTAGAAGATGTTCTGTGTCTGAAGCATTGCTATTATGGTTAAGATCTCATCGCTACAGCCAAGATCAACACTGGCAAGAAGCATCTTTGACAAAGGAGGTTCCAGTGGAAATTCAGCCATTTTCCTCCCCAATTTGGTTAGAAGACCCTCCTCATCCAAAGCTCCTAAACTGTACAGCTGCTCCATTGCAGATATGAGTGCTTGAGGAGGAGGGGGATCCATAAAATCGAAGGAGAGGAGGTCATTGAGTCCCATGGCTTTCATGGTGAGTGTCGTGAGTCCAAGATTAATCCTCTGTATTTCTGGCACAGTGGTGGGCAGCATCTCATTGCGATATGCGCTTTCTGTGTATAGACGATAGCACTTACCAGGACCTGTACGACCAGCACGTCCAGCACGTTGCTTAGCCGATGCTTGAGAAATTGGTGTAATGACCAGCGAATCCAGACCAAGTTTTGGATTGTATACATTCTGCTTAGCAAAGCCAGGATCAACAACATAGTAGATTCCATCAATGGTCAAAGAAGCTTCTGCGATATTGGTGGCCACAACCACTTTTCTTTTACCTGGAGGAGCAGGCTCAAAAATTCTTGACTGCATCTCACTGGGAAGAGCACTGTATACCGGCAAGATGATGAGTTCAGGAATATTCTTTCCAAGTCCTTTTATTCGCTCATAGAGAATCTGACATGCAGTATCAATTTCCTCCTGTCCCGTTAAGAAGAGAAGAACGTCACCTTCCGGCTCTGTCAAGTGAATCTGCATGACCGTGATCAACGCAGCATCCAAATAGTCACTCTCCGGCTGCTTGGTATACAGTATCTCTACGGGATAAGTCCTACCTGGGATAGTGAATATATTGCAGTTGAAGAAATATCCTGAGAATTTCTCAGCGTCCAGAGTGGCAGAGGTGACAATTAACCGAAGATCAGGCCTGCGTCTAACCAACTGCTTCAGGAGCCCAAACATCACATCTGTGTGAATTGTCCTTTCGTGGGCCTCATCAAGCATGACTACTGAATACTGAGATAGTTCTTCATCAACTAAAATCTCTCTAAGAAGCATACCGTCGGTCATGTACTTAATCACGGTCTCTGGCCCAGTGCAATCCTCGAAACGAATGGCATACCCAACCTCCTCCCCTAAACGACATCCAAATTCCTCCGCCACTCTTTTTGCTACAGACATAGCTGCCACTCTACGAGGTTGGGTACAGCCAATCTTACCTTTAGTAGTGTAGCCTGCCTCTGCCAAATATTGGGTCACTTGAGTGGTCTTTCCGGAGCCAGTCTCCCCGATGACAACCAGAACTTGGTTATCATTCACCGCCTGGATCAATTCCTTCTTCAACTTGTAGATGGGAAGGCTCTGCCTCTGTTCCTGAATCGAGAGCTTTGACCGCTGTCCGAATGTTGGTGCTTTGCCAAAAGCATCCTTCTTCCACTCGGGCATATCATAAGCAGAAAGCCCCACCCCTCTCAACTCCTGTGCAAGATGCCTCTCACCTGTCTCTGGCATTGGGTCCTCCCATGGTCGATTCAAATCCTTGGGAATGGAATCCAGCATGGTCCTCTGCTGCTGTTCTCGAAGCTCTCTTCGCTCCTTCGAAAGCGCTGACTGCGTCATCGCTGCTCTCTGCAGTGAACCATCGGGATTCTTCACAATCTTCACAGGTGAAACATCGATCGAGTAACGAGTCTGCCCCTGCAGGAAAGCAGGCTCATCCTCATTCAACTCTATCTCGAGCTCCTCCTCAGCAGTACCCTCGTCTTGGTAAAGCATGCCATCGCCATCGTCGTCGTACATAGGATATTCCCTCACATCCAAGACCCCGGATGCAACCAGCTGCTTTGCTTCCCACTTCTCGGGAGAGCTCATTCTCTTCAGGGGCCTCCGGGAAGGCATGTTTTCCTCCTCATCCACAATGGTGATACCTGAAAGTCCAGTCCTCTTTGTGGGAGGCTGATTGGAACTGAGAGGATTGGCCCTCAGAGCATCATCATCGGTGCTTTTCTTCATTGGCAACAGGTCCTCACCGGTTTTCTGATCAACATCCCTCAAGGAAAGGCTCATTTTCTGTCCTAATATAGAAATGACTTTGACCCAAACCTCCTGATCTCTCTTAACGGCTTCCTTTGCATTAACCACCCTCCTGCTTGCAATCTGTGAAATATGGACCAAACCCTCTTTCCCTCGAAAATCATTCAACTGAACAAAGCACCCTGTATCCATTACCCTAGAAACCCTACCCCGATAAACCCCAAATAACTCGGGCTCCTTATCGTAGTTGTTCTGCTTTCTTTCATCCCTGTTATCAACTTTATCCCTGTGCCCTCTGCTCCTTTCATTATCTCTGTCATCACCATTCTCTTCCCTCCTGTCTCTGCTATATCTATCCCTGTCTCTCTCTCTGCTATATTTATCCTTGTCCCTGTCCCTATCTTTGCCATATTTATCCCTATCTCTGTCTCTATCTCTGCCTCTGTCTCTTCTGTCATCGCCATAACCCTCTTCCCTCCTCCTATGTTTCTCCCCATCCCTGCTATTTTTTTCGTGCCTCCACTCTCCTCTCCCTCGATCATCTTCTCTATCAGAATCCTTTCTCGACTCCTTTTCAATCTCCTTCTCCAATTCCTTAACCCTCAGTCTGTTATCAGGCACCAAAAGCCCTGGGAACTTGGCAGGTGGATCCCCTTTTGTCCTATCCTTGTCAGATTTCGTTTTTGGAGGAAGAATAGCATGGATTATTGTAAGCAACGTCCTCACAAAATACTCGGGCATTTCTGCTCCATTTTCCTTCAGCTGTGCATCGAATTCTTCTACAGTCCCGCTCTTTTCACCCAAGTCCGTAATAAACTCCGCCAAGACCTTGTCTGCACATCCGATATGGGCCTCCAGCTCTGTACAGACCTTTGAAACCAAGGACAAGTATTCCAGTCTCTTCAATCCGTCATCCTTTTCATTCTCCCCCATATCTGAAACCCCAAACAATGGTTAGCAGACGAATTCAAAACCCTTGACGAGTGGTCAAGATAGAATGCAGGAGGGCAGATCGAGCCACAGAGTCCGTAGTTAAGGACAAGCCCGTCGTTAAGGACAAGCGGTCGTTACAGAGTTTGTGTCGATCGATCGATTTGCACAGGATCCTGCGAGGTTAGAAATTTGAACAACTAGACTAAGAAAATACAATGAATTTTATATAAGGAGGAGGTAATCAACACCAAAAAGTGATAGTGTATCTGGTGGTAATGCAGAACATGCCAGGCTGCGGAGATTTCTTGCTGTATTAGCCGGCTCTCGTGAATCGGTTTGCTAAGACCCTGGTACTGTCCCAGCGATAAGACCCTGGCCGGCGAGTCCATAAACGCGCGGTGAAATTGACATCTAAATTTCAATTTTTTGGGGTTGATCTTTCTTACCGCTTTAGCAGGGAATTTTTTTTTGTTTGAGAGCACTAAAGCGTGAGCACTTTGGGAAAGGGTTTTTTTCAATTGTAAAGTTTATTTAATGTGTATTAGTTTGATTATTATTTTAATATAGAGATAATATATTTAATGAGAATTTGTTTTGAATTACTAAGTGTTGTTCATCATTAAGAGGATCAATTTATTTGAATAATATTTAATTTATTTTTAAAATTATTTAGAAAATATTTATTTTATTTTCTAAAAAATAAGTGTTTTTTTCTTCATTAATTTATATAAATTAAATATTATTTTAAATAAAATATGTCTTAAAAACGAATGCAAATAATAAAATTAATATTAATAAATCCACAAACACTCAATATGGTTTATTGGACTTTGGAAGGTAAGTGATAATTTGCATTTTCATTTTTTTAAATTGTTATTTTTATGATTAAAAAAACATTAAGAGAAGTCTTTCAAAATGGCCGGAAATTGATATTGGGACAAATATTTTGAAATTTAAATCTAAATTATCACAAATATTTTGAAATTTATATATAATATGAATATGTGCCCCCACAAAATAAGAGAAAGTGCTTTTCATTTTCAACCTTCTTTAGTGTCACAAAGGTGAGAGACATCCCAGTGTGTTTTCAAAATTTCCCAGCACCTAGTTTCACTATGGATTTACTATAGAGCTAATGAGAATTTATTTATATTTTAGCAATGATTATTTTCTTATTTACACTAGTCTAGACAAAAAGATACTTTTAACTTGTGAAATTTGGGTTATAATATCACAATTTTGTGTTTCCCTCTAATTCTTTATCACACAACAATTTCTCTTTAAATTTTGATATAATAATATTTTTAAAATTATCTTCATCTTATAAAAAAAAATTCTTTATTTTTTTTTTATGTCTCAACAATATAACCAAAACTAACCAAATATGAATTTCTTGTCTTCCATATTTAGGCCAATAAGCCTTTTCTTTTGAATCAACTGTTTTTTATTTTCTTCAACCATTTCATTCTGGTAATGACACATGACACGTGCAAACTCAAAAAGTAATGACACATGTGCAAACTCAAAGCGATCTTCCATTACTCGGTTCTGATTTTCTTTTTAATCAGTCCATTGTTTTCCTGTAACATCTGTCCAGATATCTTGTATGACTTGGACATCTGTCCCTCTTGTTGTTACACTGTCCGTGCAAGCAGGAAGGATGTGTCCGTCTATAGAATCTTACAGCAATCAGATTTTTCGCAAGGTAGTTTAGGAAACCGTTTTGAGATCAGGAGAAGCTGATGGTATTTTGCTAAATCCAGCTTCGAATAAGGACATGGTAAATTCTTCTGCGTGTGCTTTGAAGTATCCTTTAGCAAAAATAATGTTTGTAGAAAGGACAGAGATGCTAAGTGATGATTCATATCTCCTAGGGTTTATTATAGTACTGCAGAAGCTTTTTTGAAAATTTCACAGTAACTACAGTGGTTTCTCATCCAGGGATGACATTAAGGTAATGAAAGTAAAGGAGCAAGGTAATGAAAGTAAAGGAACAACAGGAGTTGAGAGAGAGTTGAAACATGCTCATCAACAATGTATATGCATCTTCAAAAAGGCATGGAGATAAATTTATGTAGGCAGAGTCAAGAAAAAAAAATTTAGAGTTAAGCCAGAGTTTTGATTCGTCTGAGAGGTTTTGATATGAAGCAACAATTGAACAAATAGCCGGAGATAAGAAGAAAACAAAACAAGCCTTCTTCTCAGACTTGTAAAATTATGGTCTGAATTCAGGCAAAGGAAAATGTTGTATAATTGGAGGATTTAAAGACTGATTAGGCTACTGTAGCAAGGGCTTGGGTTTGGTGAAGCTTTTCATTACAAACCATGAATGTGGTAGTAGTGTCCAAACTCATTGCATTTTTGCTGCGAGTTTTGATTTTTGCGTCGATAGTATTTAGGATTATTCCTTTCAAGCAGGCCGACAGAAGGGGTGTCCTAAAGTCTAGTGGTTCCAAAACATGCATAGATGTCAATAAGTATCAAAAGATGAGAAGTATGAGATCTTTAGCAATGTTTCAGGTTGGTCTTAGTAGTGAAAACGTAGTAGCCTTCTATGAATTTTGCTGCTGAATGTTGTACTATTTGTGGGCAGACAATTTTGGAAGAATAATACAAGGAATCTGAAAGGCTCCAATACAGGAAAAATGGATTTAGTTGGAATTATTTTCATGATATGATGGGTGAAGGCACTTGTTGAGGTCAAGTCTGGACCATTGTAGCAAAGGGAAGATGCAGATATATGAAAAATGTTGGACTCTTCAAAGAAGAAGAACAATGACTGAAGTGATGAATAAAGGTTGGAGTAGCCTGTAGTTGGCAAAGATTAGGGAAGCTAGACGAATCTGAAATTTTTGGTGCTATTTGCTGCTCTTCTCAAAGATTAGGGAAGCTAGACGAATCTGAAATTTTTGGTGCTATTTGCTGCTCTTCTCAATGTCTTTTGCTGTTTTGTCAAGCTAAAGCTAGCAGCCGTACTAAAATCAGAAAGAGTGACATAATATTCCCATCATGAAATTGGGTAAGCTGTATTTCTTGGTTGAATTCCGCATTTTATTTTCCTTCAAGAAAATTTAAACGAGGAAGAAAGGGGACTTTTTAAACTGTGATTTGACATGTTATGATATTATCAAGATCTAAGCTGTCTACCCTTGCCATAAATATGACTAAGACATATTTCTTATTCTTACTAAAATGTTTTATGAAATTAAAGGGTACAATCTAATCCTAGATTCAGTATGAATGTGAACTAGGTATCTCTTTTGCACAATCTTACATCTATAATAAAAAATGAGGATAACAAAGTAGGAAAGAAGTCTCATTTGGTTTTCTCACCACCACTTTCCCATTCTTAAATCATGATGGTTGCATGTATTTAAGAACAATAAGTACTGCACCACGTTACTTAGGTTTGAGTGCAAATGGATTGCACATCGGCCTATGTAGTGCGCATGATGGGATTTGAGAGCATATAGCTTGGCTAAAATGTGGTTAATTATAATGGTGTTGTAACTAAAAGAAATTCTTTTACCCTTACTTTTAAATATAGGTACAATAATACTCTGCACCCAAGACTTAGGCAATCCTTGCTTCATTTCTAAATTAAAGAGCTTGTGGATATGTGGGATGAGGATAGATTTTCCCATTTTAAAAAGTTGAGCTTTTTAGCCTTCAATGTCCTTAGCTTTCCCATTAGCGAGCTTCTTAACCCAACACTCAATATCTTCCAAAGAAATTATACCATCCTCTATAGGGGCTTTCAAAATGGTTTTGATGATGTTAGGGGATTCATAGAGATTTTTAAGTTAATATTCTGGTTTTTCAAGGGAACCAAATAATTTTCTTTAGTCTTCCAAATTATATTTTTCGTCCAAAACTTTCTAGGATCATACTTAGAGAGGTGCAATAATTTATCTTGCTTTATACTTATATAATATTTTTTATTTCTTTCAATAAGAGATTTGTACTTATTATATTTTCAATATTTAAGGTTTCATTAGGAGCATCCCTAATAAAATTTCTAGAGAATTTTTAATCATTATCATACCAAGGGTTGGTAGTTATAGTATTATTTTTATATGAAATCTTGGTAGAAAAATTGCTAATCAGAGCATAGAGAGTTGTAGTAAAATTATGACAAAAAATTTCAATGTTATCCTTATAATTTGAGGTTTAAATCCATATTTAAATCCTTTAATAATATAACCAATTTACTATTGTAAAAACACAAGTGGCTTTGAATCTCACGGTTCTCATGCATGTGCTTGTTTTGCATGGAAAATTTTATAGTTAAGGCTAAAGGTATATGATTAGAATCAGGCTCAATGCCATTTAAGAGGTAAAAATTTACAATTTTGTTGAAAACATGGATATCAAAGATCACATAATCCACAACACTACTTGCAAGGCCATGAATACAAGTCATGTAGTTGAAGTTTGGCCACTTTTTTACACCATTTCAAATTATAAGTTCTTGAGAACTACAAATTTTGACTAATTCGATACAAAATAAATTCTCAGTTAGGTCTTTAGAGTTTATCTTGAATATACTAGCTAAATCAAGGTCCTCATATAGCCACTCCAATATCATTAGAAAGTCCCTACCAAGGTGATATAAAAAGAATAATAGAACTACCAACCCTTGTATGATAATGATTGTAAAATTTCTAGAAAATAAATTAGAGATGCTCTTAACAAAACCTTAAAACATGATAAGATAAATATGTACAAAAATATTATTAAAAGAAAGAAAATATATCATATAAGTAGAAAGAAAGAGAAATTATTGCACCTCTCTAAGTATGAATATAGAAATGTTTGGAAGAAAATTTTGATTCCTATGACTAAATAAAATCATTTGATTCCCTTAAAGAACTGGAATATTTACCTTGAAAACTTATTTGAATCCCCTAATGCCATTAACAACATTTTGAAAGACCGTATAGAAGATGATGTATTTTCGTTGGAAGACATTGAGTTTGGGATAAAGTAGCTTGCTAATGGGAAAGCTAAGGACATTGAAGGCTACTAATCTAAAAAAATTAATATGGGAGAGCCTATCATCATTCTTAACATACAAAACCTATTTAATTTGTCAGTAAAACAAAGCTTCCCTAAGCCTTGGATGCAAGAAATTATTGTGTCTATCATTACGAATGGGGATATAAGCATTCCAGCTCTGGCGGTCAAGATAAACCACGGTCTTCCCTGGTCACATTACAACTTCGCTATGTTATGTTAGTTGCTACAATTATTGGGGGGGGGGGGCTAGCCTCTTGCCCATGGTCCTTGCCCCCAGCGTGGTGACCAGGGCTAGGGCTAAATACCTACCCCCTCCCCCCAACGTGTAATTAACATTATAATAAAACCATATGAGTTTCAATATATAGTAAGGAACATATGTGATGGTGCAGTGGTAAATATTGGTGCTTCATGCTTGGTGGTCGCGGGTTTGACCCCTGCTGCTGCTACTTAGACTTGACCCAACATTTTGGTGGCCCTCGGGCTTCCACGTGGTGGCCCCTGGCTAGGCCACGTGGTAGCCAGGTATGGTTGGCCACCAAATCCACCAATAAAATTGCAACATTTCAAACCAGTAACCAAGTGCCACTTGGCACAATACCATTCGCCCATGGAGACCATTGAGCAAGTCAAACTATACAGTCACCCTGCACGTAGGTATGCCCAGTCAACTATATGGATTGCTGACTGGGTTGTCCTGCTTTTTTTTTAAATTTCCCTGTTTGACAAAGTGAAAACAACGCATTTTTTGGAGCATATGGTTTTGGTTTTCCGCAAAATGAGTTGAGCTAAATTTAGAATGAAGAGATCTACGTGGTTGTTCAAGTTGCACACCATTCTGACAACTTTGATTTTTGAGTATAATTTTGAGCACCTGATCACTCCTTCCCACTAGAAGCTTTTAGACTCCAAATGATCCAAATTTATGCAAGAACACAATAATATACATAAATAAACATAAACATAGAGATGCAGTGGAAATAAAACTTCATTTCATTAATATCATATAATAGAAATATGCTTACAAGCATAATGGAAATAAATAGCTAGGGCGCCAGTAGGCTTATCTTTGATAAGATATGTGGCGGCTACATGCCTATGAACTATGTTACAATGATGCTCAAGGGCCTATTTATTATTGAGAAACAATGGAAAACTCTAAACGTCCAAAAACCTAACCTTAGGAGATGAAGCGCCAAAACTATGGGCCCCGTTTGGGTAAATTGGTGTTTCAACTTCCCGGGGACGTGACTTTGGCATACAGTCTCCATTTTACGCGCACCATACCTTGTTAGAAAGATCTATCCAAGGAGTACAACTTTTTATGTGATAAAAATCAATGCATGGGCCCATGTTGCTCCCGTTTTTCCCAAAAAAATGTCGTTTAGGGCCTCAAAATGGCTCCGAAAGTTCAGGACCCAAAAAACTGCTAAAAATAATAAGTTGCGCTGAAACTAAAAAACTGAAAGAACTGATGGTGGAATTTCAAATGGAATAGGTGGGTGGCCACCAATATCCACCTGGATCATTAGGGCCCCAAAATGGCTCTGGGAGTGCATGACTCGAAAACTTGCTAAAAATAGTAAGTTGTGCTGAAAGTGAAAACTTGCAAGAATTGATGGCGTGGGTCCAAATGGAATAGGTGGGTGGCCACCGATATCCACCTAGATCATTCCTCCCTCCTTAGGAAGCAATGGTGCCCATGCGTTGAGATCCTCCATGAGATGAGGTAAATTCTGTTGAATTGGGTATTAGATTTGTTGAAGATGTCATGGACCTGCAGGTGGACATGCTAAACGCGTTTAGTAAATTTGGCTTCTTTATCAGCCTCAGATAGTACATGTGTGGATTCTATCTATGTAGTTGCATGAGGTATGGCAACATCAGGCGATGGTGCGTCAGGGGTCAGATCAATGGAGTGCTTGTCTTGACAGTGTAGAGGAACTTCTGTGAGTGCGGAGAAAATGTCCTCGTATTCCCCTATGACTTTGTCCATCTGCTGCAGGCGTGCAGGGGAGACCTGTTTCGAGGTTGTGGCCACAATATTATTCTTTCCTTGTGAGCGAGTTGTAAGGAAAATAAATTTCCTGGTTTGGGAAAAAATCTTACTGCGTTGTTTTGTAGTAGTCAAAGAGATGACAAGAGGCGATACTACCTCTAGTATCCTGTACAAGTTATTTCCCAAAGTAATGATAACAACACGAGGCCTAGACTCATACATAGCATGTCGCCTCCACAAGTATGGTTGGCCCAATAATACATCAGCTACATAAAGAGGAGCAACATCACACAATACCTCATCCATGAATGGCTTGATACTGTACGGAAGGCGACACTGCTGGCGGACACGAAGATCTCTCCCTGGGTGAAGCCACCCAATGGTATATGACTGTGGGTGTGCTTGGTCGGTAGGCCAAGCCACTTCATGACCTCTGCTAAAATGAGGTTCTTTTGGCTTCTACTATCGACAAGGAATTGCAGTGGAGAACCCTTCACCCACATCTGCGAATGAAAGAGGCGCTCCCCCTCCTCTGGATCTTGGTGGTGGAAATAATGGCACTGGGATCTGCATCAATGATCTACTTCCCTTTGTCATTTCCTTTGTCTGGTTCTAACTCAGGATCAAAACATGCATCTGATTGAGGTGCCTTTAGTTCGGCCACCAACGATTGTTTGGTCCGATAGTCGTTTGTGTTGTGAGCACTGAGTGGGGCTGTCATGAAATTAAAACCACTTCCCATGTCCTTATTTAGATTTGTGGTGTTGTTCTGAGTCGCCCCGCATTAGCCTTGCCCCTTTTTCTGTGGTTCCGGGGCACCTTTCCCTGGCTTCGGATTCGTGGATCCAAAGTCTCACTTCTTCTACTTAAAATTTTTCTCGATCTTTGCGGCATAGCAATATTCCGTACCAAATGATGTAATGTCGAGGAGCTCCATTTCCTTGTGAATGTGTCTACTTAGACAACTACAGTACTTGAGCACCAAATGTCTCTCTGAATATTTAATACCCAACTTTGTGTGCAGGGTATGGAAAAAATTCGTCAGTTCGTCCACATATTGATCCCTTTGCTACCAATGCATGGTCCATTGGATGTACTTGTCCTCATAGCTCTCCACAGTGTAATATTGTTCTTTGATGCCGTCTCAGATTGAATTCCAAGTGGGTGCGACCGAGAACAGAGAGGGTTCCATCCCGTCCTTTTTCTCACAGTAGGTTTCCCACCAGTCTTTGACATGGGGGGCAGCTTTGATGAGTGCAAAAATAACCTTTTATCGTTCGGAGAAGTCATGGACCAAGAAATACCCTTCCAACAAATTCAACCATCTATCTGCAACATCTGCATCTATCTGGCCTTCAAATAAAAGAATGTCAAAGTTTACCTGTACCTTGAAGGGAGTGGTGCCTCTAGAGTGGCTGTTGGATGCAGATGCGCCATAGGTGGGTAGTCATTGAAGGATCTAAGCAAAGTTATCCATCATCGTGTTCCTTTTTTTTCTCCAGGGCCTTCTCGAGCAATATTTTGATAGGATATCCTACTCCCTCGTCTTTCTTTTCTTCCGCCATGGGAGGTCGTCGGGATTTGCGAGGCTGATCTTGCAAGGGTTCAACCAGATCGAGCCCTAACTCCTTATACCCTAACCGTGTTGGGGACATGAAAAGAAAAATATAGAAAGAGAAGTCCTCTCTAATACCACTAATCCAGATTTATGTAGGAATGCAATAATATACAGAAATAAACATAAACGCAAACATAATGGAAATAAACAACTAGGGCACTGATAGGCTTATCTCTAAGAAGATATGTGGTGGCTACATGCCTTTGAACTGTGTTACAATGAGGCTCGAGGGCCTATTTATTATTGAGAAACTATGGAAAACTATAAACGTCCAAAAACCTAACCCTAGGAGATGAAGCGCCAAAACTATGGGCCCCATTTGGGTAAATTGGTGTTTCAACTTCCCGGGGACGTAACTTTGGCATACGATCTCCATTTGACGTGCACCATACCTTGTTAGAAATATCTATCCAAGGAGTACAAATTTTTGTGTGAGAAACATGGACCCATGTTTCTCTCGATTTTCCCAAAAAATGTCGTTTAGGGCCTTAAAACTGCTCTAGAAGTTCAAGACCCGAAAAAATGCTAAAAATAATAAGTTATGTTGAAACTAAAAATCGAAAGAACTGATGGTGGAATTTCAAATGGAATATTTGGGCGGCCACCAATATCCACCTAGATCATTAGGGCCCCAAAATGGCTCCGGGAGTGTAGGACCCGAAAACCTGTTAAAAATAGTAAGTTGCGCTGAAAGTGAAAACCTGCAAGAATTGATGGTGTGGGTCCAAATGGAATAGGTGGGTGGCCACCAATATCCACCTGGATCATTACTCCCTCCTTAGGAAGAAATGGTCCCCATTGCATTGAGATCATCCATGAGCTGAGAAAATTTCTGTTGAACTAGGTATTAGATTTGTCGAATATGTCATGGACTTGCAGGCGGACATGCTCAATGCGTTCAGTAAAATTGGCTTCTTTATAAGCCTCAGAAAATACATGTGTGGATTTTGTCTGTGTAGTTGCATGAGGTATGGCAACATCAGGCGAAGGTACGTCAGGGGTCAGATCAATGGAGTGCTTGTACTAACAGTGTAGAGGAACCTCTGTGAGTGAGGAGAAAATGTCCTCATATTCCTCCATGACTTTGTCCATCTACTGCATCCATGCAGGGGAGAACTATTTTGAGGTTGTGGCCACAATATTCTTCTTTCTCTGTGAGCGATTTGTAATGAAAATAAATTTCCTGGTTTGGGAAACAATCTTACTGCGTTGTTTTGTAGTAGTCAAAGAGATGACAAGAGGCGGTACTACCTCTGGTATCCTGTACAAGTTATTTCCCAAGGTAATAATAAAAACATGAGGCCTAGACTCATACACAACATGTCACCTCCACAAGTATGGTTGGCCCAATAATACATTAGCTACATCAAGAGGAGCAACATCACACAATACCTCATTTGTGAATGGCTTGATACTGTATGGAAGGCGACACTGCTGGCGGACGCGAAGATCTCTCCCTGGGTGAAGCCACCCAATGGTATACAGCTGCCGGTGTGATATAGACGATAGGATGAGCATCTTCACGACCTTTGCTAAAATGAGGTTCTTTTGGCTTCCGCTATTGACAAGGAATTGTAGTGGAGAACCCTTCACCCACATCTGCGAATGGAAGAGGCGCTCCCCCTCCTTTGGATCCTCGGGATCCTCCCTCTGGATCTTGTGGTGGCAACAATGGCACTGGGATCCGCATCAATGATATTCTTCCCTTTGTCATTGCCTTTGTCTGGTTCTGACTCAAGATCAGAACATGCATCTGATTCAGGTGCCTTTAGTTTGGCCACCAATGATTTTTTGGCTCGACACTCGTTTGTGTTGTGAGTGGGGATGTTATGAAGTTCACACCACTTCCCCATGTCCTTATTTGGATTTGTGGTGTTGTTATGAGTCCCCCCGCTTTGGCCTTTCCCCTTGTTCTATGGTTCTAGTGCACCTTTCCCTGGCTTCAGATTCGCATACCCAAAGTCTCACTTCTTATACTTAAATTTATGCTCAATATTGGTGGCATAGCGATATGCCGTGCCAAGCGATGTAATGTCAAGGAGATACATTTCCTCTTGAATGTGTCTATGCAGACAGCTGTGGTACTTGAGCGCCAAATGTCTCTCTAAATCTTTGATACCCAACTTTGTGTGCAGGGTATGGAACAAATTTGTCAGTTCATGCACATCTTGATCCCTTTGCTGCCGCAATGTGGTCCATTGGATGTACTTTTCCTCATATCTCCCCACGGGGTAATATTGTTCCTTGATGCCATCTCTAAATGAATTCCAAGTGGGTGCAACCGAGAAAAGAGAGGGTTTCGTCCCGTCCTTTTGCTCATAGTAGGTTTCCCACCAGTGTTTAACATGGGGGGTAACTTTGAAGAGTGTAGAAATAATATTTTCTCGGTTGGATAAGTCATGGACCAAGAAATACCCTTCCAAAAAATTCAACCATATATCTACAACGTCTGCATCTATCTGGCCTTCAAATAAAGGAATGCCAAAGTTTACGTGTACCTTGAAGGGAGTGGCGCCTCCAAAGTGGCTGTTGGATGCAGATGCGCTGTAGGTGGGAAGTCATTAAAGGATCTGAGAAAAGTTATCGATCATCGCATTCCTTTGTTTCTTGAGGTCCTCCTCGAGCAATATTTTGATAGGATCTCCTGCTCCCTCATCTTTCTTTTCTTCCACCATGAGAGGTCGTCGGGGTTTGCGAGGCTGATCTTGCAAGGGTTCAACCAGATCGAGCCCTAACTCCTTATACCCTGATCGTGTTGGGGACATGTAAACAAAAAAAGAGAAAGAGAAGACCTCTTTGATACCACTGATCTGGATTTATGTAGGAACACAATAATATAAAAAAATAAACATAAGCAGAGACATAATGGAAATAAACAACTAGGGCGCTGGTAGTCTTATCTTTGAGAAGAGATGTGGTAGCTACATGCCTCTAAAATGTGTTACAATGAGGCTCTAGGGCCTATTTATTATTGAGAAACACTGGAAAACTCTAAACGTCCAAAATCCTAACTATAGGAGATGAAGCGCCAAAATTATGGGCCTCGTTTGATTAAATTGGTGTTTCAACTTCGTGGGGACGTAGCTTTGGCATATGATCTCTGTTTGACACACACCATACCTCGTTAGAAATATATATCCAAGGAGTACAACTTTTGGTGTGAGAAAAATAGGTTCATGGACCCATGTTGCTCTTGGTTTTCCCAAAAAATGTCGTTTAGGGCCTCAAAACGGCTTCAGAAGTTCAGGACCCGAAAAAATGCTAAAAATAGTAAGTTGTGCTGAAACTGAAAAATTGAAAGAAATGATGGGGGCGTTTCAAATGGAATAGGTGGGCTGCCACCAATATCCACTTGGAACTTAGGGCCACAAAACGGCTCCGGGAGTGCAGGACCCGAAAACCTGCTAAAAATAGTAAGTTGTACAAGAATTAATAGTGTGGGTCCAAATGGAATAGGTGGGTGGCCACCGATATCCACTTGGATCACCAAAAGATCAATTTCATTTGTTCAGCAGATGAGGGTACAATTCCCTCACTTTTATAATCTCAATCCATTTGGCCTTAGAAGGATTTGTGCCTTTGAGCCCCACACGAAGGTAGTCTACACTCCCTCGTTTTGATGTCCTTGTTCTTCTGTCAATAATTGTGTCTTCCTAAAGCTCATCAAGGCATTCAGGAGAAAATTCTTCAATATAAGGAATCTGAATGTATTCTCTTTGATCTTAAATCAATGGAGGTTGATATAGCCTCAATTTCTCAACATTAACAACATAGTAAATTTGCATGTATGAAGGAAAATCTATCTTGGAGGCATTTTCACCAATATTTTCCAAAATTATGAAAGAACCATAACAGAATGGTTTCAGGCTTTTACCTTCCCCTTGAAGCCTCTATTTTCTAATGTGAATCCAAACTTCATCACCAACTTGGTACTTGTGATCTACATTATGCTTGTCGTGCCTTGCTTTGTACTTGTCGTGGCTCTTTTCAATCTGATCTTGAACTGTTTGATGTATCAATTAGATTTAGTCTATGAAATTATTGTATTTTCCTATGTCTCTATGGCCATCAATAGTAACATCCTTCCCAAAAATGAAATCCAATGGTGATTTAGGCAAGTATCCAAGGCATGCCTCAAATGGCGATGGTTGTGTGGAGGAGTGTTTTGCACGGTTGTAAGCATGCTGAATGTAGTGAAAGTTTTCATCCCACAACTTAGGATGCTTGCGAAAATATTCTCGAAGAAGATGTATGATTATTATATTAACCACCTCAGTTTGACCATTTTTTGTGGATGAAAGTTTGTACTCTTGTTCAACTTGGTATCCATCAAGTCCCACAAACTTGACCAAAAATTCCCAATAAATCGAGAATCTTGATCACTAACAATGAATGTGGGCAAACCAAAATGAACCCAAACATGTTGAAAGAATAAGTGAACTGATTTTTTAGCTTTGATTTTTTTTTTTTTTACATGTAATTAATATACACATCTTGCAAAACCTATCCACAACTACATAAAAATAATCATGACCTCTTTTTGACAATGGAAGACCTCCTAAAAAATCCATATAAACACTTTCCCATGGACATGAAGGTACAGGAAGTGGTGTTTACAATCCTAACTTCCTATTTCTAGGCTTACTGTTTGCACATAATGAACAACCTTTAATGAAACATGACACAATTTCAATCATACGAGGCCAATAACAATACCTCTGAAGATGTTCCACTGTTTTGATTACACCAAAATTTCTAGCAATAAGAGAATTGTGTGCTTCCCTTATGACATTCACTCTCTCCCCTTGTGGAATACAAAGCTTGCCCAAATGATACAATAAGTTATTATGTACATGGTAATCCAATTCCTCTACTTAGTTTCCTTGACTCAATCTTGCATAAACATCTTGAAAGTCATTATCAAATGTATATTACTCAACACCGCTTTCATGCAAAACATAATTATGCTTGAGTAGTTGCACTAATAATAGGCCTATAAAGAATATCAACAACCTTATTGTAAATACCTTTCTTATACCTTATGAACAAGTGGAATTGTTTTAGGGAACCCATCCATTGAAGTACCTTGAGTGTTGCAACTTAGTTTGCGATTAAAAGTATTGCAATGGTTGGTAGTTGGTGTGTATGATGGTTTCGTTTCCCATCAAGTAGTGTGTCCACTTTTTCACACTTTGAACCAACACATAAAGCTCCTTGTCATAAGTAGGATATTTAAGCACTACACCATTGGAATTTTCTGAATAAAATGAAATGGGCTTACCATGTTGCATAAGGACTGCACCCATGTCATAGTCGCTTGCATCAGTTTGAATCTCAAAGGGTTGTCTTAAGTTCGGTAGTGCAAGTACTAGGGCTGAACTGATCTTATATTTCAAAGCATAAAATGAATTTTATTTCTTGTCTCCCCATTGGAATACCTTTTTCACACTATTCAATGCATGCAAAGGAGCTGTGATAGAAAAGAAGTTAGCAATAAACTTCCTCCAATATTGGGTTTCTAGCAAAAAACTTCCTCTAATATTAGGTTTCTCCCAAAAAACTTCTCACCTCAATGACTGTCTTGGGCGTTGGCCAATTCACAATGACCTCAACCTTGGAGGGTTATATCCTCAACTAGCCTCCTCCAACAATATGCCCCAAGAACACCAAAGAAGTTTTACCAAACTCACATTTTGAAAATTTAAAAAACAACTGTTCTTTCCTTAAGACATCAAGTAATTTTCTTACATGCATGACATGCTCATCAATTGATTTATGGAAAATTAAGATATCATCTAAGTAGACGATGAAAAAATCATCAATAAATGGCCTTAAAACATAATTCATCACACACGTGAAGGTAGCAGGAGCATTACATAAACCAAAAGGTATAACAAGCCATTCAAACAAACCTTGCTTTGTTTTGAATGTTGTCTTCCAATTGTCACCTTTAACAATTCTAATTTGATGGTAGCCACTCCATAAGTCCAAATTAGTAAAATAATTTTCATATTTCAATTGATCAAGTAAATAATCTATTCTAGTGAGTGGATAATGGTTCTTTACTGTAATCTTGTTCAATGCACAAAAATCTACGCACATGTGCCATGTCCCATCTTTCTTTAGCACCAACACAATAGGTGACCTGCATGGTGAAGTACTTGGTCAGATGATCCCTTTGTCCAACAACTCTTGGATTTAATTTTTGAGTTCAACACTATCCATCACCGAAATCCTATACAACCCAATGTTAGGAAGAGGACAATCTTGCCACAACTGTATGCCATGTTGGATTCCCCTCTTGGGAGGTAACCCATTTTTCTCGTGAAACATCTCATTATTTTGAATAGCCACTTCAATCAAATCAGATTTCAACTTTGGATCACAACCTTGAAATTCTTCATAATCAACATCATTCTTTGGTTTAATCATAAGAAGCACAAAATTATTGCTTGAATTCACTAGTCTTTTCATTTGCCCTGCATTAACTATTGAAAGATTTAGTTTCTTGTGATCAGCTCTTACAATATACTCCACACCATTTTTGACCAAGCAGTACTTGTTTTGATGGCGATATAAGATGGATTTTCTATCATATAGGTAAGGAATACCCAAAACAATTCATGAAATATCAAGCGGTACAACATCTAATTCAACTTTGTCAATGAAGTTTATTATGATTGCAAACCGAAGAATACACTTTGTTGTAACCTAAAAATTTACGTTCTTGCATATCCAACCCAATGGATATGGTTTATGATGAGGAATGGTTTCAAGATTAATTTTCTTGACTAAGTCTTTAGATATCAAATTGGCTTGAGAACCACTATCAAATAGTGTGTCGATTTTTTTATGTTTTGAAATAACCCTCACATCAAATAATTCATGTAGAAATATCACTCAGATACCATGTAGAAATTTATAGAAATTCTATACAAATGGATTCAATCCTATTTTTAGATGTACTAAAAAAGATATTGAATCCTTCTAAAATATTTTCAAAATACAAAACATGATCGCTCAATCACATGCAAGTAAGAGAAATAAGTAAATCAATCACACAACACAAGATGTTCTTGGGGAAAGAAACTGCTCAAAACCCCACTATCATATATTGTATAAAGTCAAGGAATCATGAAAAAATACAATTCTTAATCTCTCATGAGATTCTCTGGCACTCTGCCAAATGTCTCCCGTTGATCTAAGAAATATTGGACAAACATATAGCCAATTCTCAACCTTGCTTCAGCCTGCCTTGCTCATGCAATTACTAAAGAATTAAGGCCCTATTAAATATGAAAATCAGTCTTCCTTGATGGCACAATCCATCATGGTTTCCTCATGGCTTTATAATTTCACTCGGGAAATTCTCTAAAAATACTACTGATAGTTATGTTCCCTTTAACCTATGTCTCAACTGGGTCTTCCTCAGAACTGACATGCATGCAACTATTAATAGAGAATCATTAGTTATGTGATTGATCACTAATTTTGAATTAAATCTAATTTAATTCACTCAACCTCTCATTAATTCATCACTCAGTTAGAACTATTCAAACTGATTTTAACTCAATTAATTGAGTTAACTGATTACACCTGCACCCCACCAGTGCATTAACTGCAACTGGACCCCAAAAATATTAGAATCACTCTACATGCCTCATCTTAGACACTCAACTCAAATTTCTTGATCTAACTCAATCATCATGACTTAATTAACTGATACAAGTTGTTACAAGATGAAATTAAAATTTATTGTCTAATTTATTTAAGGGAAAAATAAATTAGACACCCACATTCCTCACCAGTGTGTAACCTCACCCGTGTGTAACCTCACTAGTGTGTAATTTTTGTCCTTTCTGATTTCCAATTTCACTGTTTCTTGTTGCATATTTCAATGCTCCCTATCAACAAGAAAGGAATTAAATCTATCCTGATCTGGCACCTTTGTAATGTTCTCCATGCAATGCTTCTCTAGTGTTGTTTACATCTGCAACTCCTGAAACTGAATAGCCTCCAAAAAAATAAATTAGTATAATGCATCTAACATCAGAGTCTTATGACTACTGCTAGCTACTGCACCTGTCTACTGGACTCTCTGCGCTACTACTGACATCTGCATCCATGCCCTATGCACTGCTACCAACTCTGATCTGCGCTCTAGTATCCAAAATTAGTCACTCTGATTTTTGTCTTCATGACATATGACTGCATCAATCCAACCGATCCTTCCTGCTAGTATTGTACTGTGGGATCCTCGTAGCCAGGTTCGATCCATGAGACACACCATCTCTATGGACCCTGCCAAACTTTCTTCTTGGGATTATATCTACACATCGCCCCATCTCTCACTTGGAGGTATAGATGCATGTACTTCCTCTGCCCATCTGGCTCAAAATTTCCCCCTCATGGAGGTCTCTTCTTGAGTGGACTCTTCCAGTTGGTCTCCTCTCTGCTTCTCCAATTGTGGTTGCTCCACAACCTTCTGAGACTGCTTCTAGGGCTGCATGTTGAGAGATAATTTCTCCCTCTAAACCACCAAGTCATTAACCAATGATTTTCTCCTAAAATATTCGACCTCGAGAGAATACAAGTTCTTGACTCTTACACCAATCCGTTTCACCTGTCCTGTGGCTATGTATTTAAGGAAAACCTTTCCTTTTATAAACATCACATCATAACCACAATATTCCAATACCGCTATAGAGACAAGATTCTTCCTTAGGCCTGAAACATATAAAACATTTGTCAATATGAGAGGGGAACCATATTCCCTCTAAAAGGTACTGTACCTATGCCGGTCGCACTATACCTCCCGTCATCTCCAAACTCTATGTTTTGCTGGAGGTCCTTCTCCTCCAAGTCACTAAAGAGATATTTATTCCCCTTCATATGGAATGAAGCATCGCTGTCTAGATACCACATGCATCCCATTATAGTGTTGGCCATGCATGCAATGAGAGTAAAATCAAGCTCGAACTGTGAAGTTAGCACTTCACCCGCTGCAATTGCAGGCTCCTTCTTGCTTGCCTTCTTCGGTGGAAAATTAGAGGCATAGTGCCCATGCTTATGACAGTGTAAACACTTGATCTTGGATAAGTCTCTCTTGCCCTCTTTGCCTTGGGGCTTCTTTCCCTTAGATTTATTTCCTTTTTTGAATAATGCACAATCTTCTTCTTTGTTGGTGCTGGTGGTCCCGTCTCTGGTGCTCCACCTTATCTCTTCTATTACCAAGTCGGACCACAAATGCTCCCAGCCTGGTAACTTCTCCCTCCCATTCACAGATTCCTGGTAACTATGCCAGCTCTTGGGAAGGCCTAGAAGTGCTAGGCTCACCAAATCATCTTGTTCTACTGTCACACCAACACTTCCAAGCTCATCTCAACATTGAGTGAACTTCACCAACTATGTTGGTACCATCTTTCCCTCCTCCATATTGATCTTTCTGAGCTTGTCCTTCAACCAAATTATTGTGGTAAATACTATTCTGAAATAGATCTATCAAGGCCTTCCACATAGCATATGGAGTCTCCTTCCCACGGAGACTCGAGACAATATGATCTCAAACTCCCTCTTGGCAAGATCCTTATCGCATTTTCTACCTTCTTCTTCCATGCATCAAGAAGTTGGGCATCTGCTGCTGCGGGCTTGGGAATATCAGTATCTATGAATTCATTCAACTCATTTTCCTCCAAAACTACCTACATCATGTCCTTCCATGCAATATAATTCGAATTTCCCTCAAGTGAATATTCGAGTCTCAAGCCATTGAAATACATCTTGATATGCTACTAGATCTTGAAGAATAAATCTGCAAATTTGGACCTGTTCAAGAAAAATAAAATTCTTCTCTTCTATTGTGATTCCTAGCACTCTGATTCCATGTAGAAATATTACTCTAATACCATTTATAAATTTATCGAAATTATATACCAATGGATTCAATCAGATTTTGTGATGTACTAAAACAAGATACGAAATCCTTCTAAAATGTTTTCGGAATACAAAGCACGATCAATCAATCACATGCAAGTAAGAGAAAGAAGTAAATCAATCAAAAAACACAAGATGTTCTTGGGGAAAGCAACTGCTCCAAACCCCACTATCATATAATGTATAAATTCAAGGAATCATGAAACAATACAATGCTTAATCTCTTATGAGATTCTCCAACACTCTATTAATTGTCTCCCATTGATCTAGGAAAAATCTGATAAACACACAGCCAATTATCAGCCTCCCTTCAGCCTACCTTTCCAATGCAATTCCTAAAGAATTAGGCCCCTATTAAATAGGAAAATCAACATTCCTTGATTGTGAAATCCACAATGGCTTCCTCATGGCTTTATAATTGCACTCGGGTAATTATCTAAAAATACAACTGATAGTTTTGTTCCCTTTAACCTCTATCTCAACTAGGTCTTCCTCATAACTGACATGCATGCTGTAGAAATTATAAAAACAATATGTATACCAATGGATTCAATCCGATCATGTGATATTGTATACCAATTGGTAACAAGATACTGAATCCTTCTACAAATTAATTGCGGAAAATAAACACGATTGCCAATCCCAAGAATTAAAGAAAGAAGCAAATCAAACCACAACACAAATATTTTCCTAGGGAAAGCTTACTGCTCCAAAACCCTCTATATTATATTGTATATTCACCAAGGAATCATGAAACAATTACAATTCACTCTTCTCACAAAAGTCTCCTACACTCTCACAACTGTCACATGCTGATCCAGACAAAATCGACCAACACTTAGCCAATTTTCAACCTCTTCTCAGCCTTCCTTGCTTGCACAATTCATGTGCAATGAAATCCCTATTCTTTACAAATTTCATCCTTCCAAAACTGCGCAATTCTCATGGGAAATCCTATGGGTATTTCAGTGCATGCAGGCAACCTACTAATAATACAACTGATAGTTAACATCCATTTAACCCCTGTCTCAACTGGGTATCCACTGGAACTGACATGCATGCAACTATTAATAGTAAATCATCAGTTACATGACAGATCATTACATGTGAATTAAATCTGATTTAATTCACTTGACTTCTCAGTAGTGCAACAAATAGTTACAACTAGTTAAACTGATTTTAACTCAATTAATTCAGTTAACTAATTTCTCATGCATTAAACTAATGCACTAACTGCAACATGGACTCAATAACTAATAGAATCACTATGCATGCCTCACTAACCACCCTCAACTTGAAATTCAGGAGCTAACTAAGTTTATCACACTCAGTTAACTATTACAAGTGATTATGAGATAAGATTACATTTTACTGTCCAATTTAATTAGGGGAAAATTAAATTAGACACACATTTCTCGTTGACTTTTCAACACTCCCTCTCAACAAGAAAGGGATTATCAGCTACCCCGATCTTGCCTCTATGGTATTTGAATTTTCTCCTGGTGAGCGCCTTCGTCAGAATATCTGCATCCTGATCTTCCGTGGGAATGTACTGAAGTAACATAATGCATCTCTGAACACAATATTTGAGATGGTGGTACCGGATGTCTATATGCTTGGAACTATCATGAAATAATGGATTAACCGAGAGTTTTATGCAACTCTGGTTATCACAATGTATCACCCTCAGATCCATTGGATGACCAAACAAAGCAACTAGAATCTTCCTCATCCAGATGGCCTCACATGCAACCTGACTGGCTGCCAATTACTCTACCTCAGCTGAACTGAGTGCCACAGATTTCTGCTTCCTGCTGTACAAAGAAACTATTGTCAATCCTATGCTAAAGATCCCTCCTGATGTTCTATTTTGGTCTAATGGACTCCCTACCCAATCTGCATTGGTGAAGCCTTGAAGCTTCACTCCCTCTATCCGTCTGTACCATAATCCATACTCTGTAGTTCCCCTAAGATATCTCAATAAATGCTTCCATGCCTTCCAAAAGATCTTGGTAAGCTTAACCATAGCTTGACTCAGCTAGTTAACTGCATAGAAAATGTCTGGTCTGGTGTTCACCAAGTACATCAGTGAAACCACAAGTTTCTTGTAAAAAATAGCGTCCACTACCTCACCTGAAGTAGCATCCTCCTTCCTCCAATTTTTCGCAAGTGAAGTCTCCATGGGTTTACAACTCTCCATGTGAAACTTTATCAGAATATCTTTGGCATACTTGCCTTGAGAAACAAATAGCTCACCATCCCGCTGTCATATTTCCAAACCAAGGAAATAGTGAAGGAGTCCCATGTCCTTCATATCAAACTCTGTTGCAAGGTCCTCCTTGCAAGAAATTATGAGCTGCTCATCACGTGTCAAAATTAGATCATCAACATAAAGTATGATAATCAAGAGCTTACCATCAACCACAATCTAGTACAAGTTCACATCCGCTTCACTCTTCGTGAAGCCCAACCCGGTGAAATAGCTGTCAATCCTAGTGTACCAAGCACGAGGTGCTTGCTTCATCCCATACAGTGCTCTCTTGAGTCTTCACACATGCGACTCACTTTCAAAAGTATCAAAACCTTCTCGCTGATCAATGTACACTTCTTCCTCAATAACTCCATTGAGAAATGCAGTCTTCATATCCATCTGATGTATCTGCCACCCCATATGCGCTAAGAGTGAAAGGATAGATCTAATCAATGAGTACCTCGCAACCGGTGCAAAAGTATCCTCATAGTCAATCCCCTCAACTTGTGAGAATCCTCGGGTTACAAATATATCCTTGTACATCTCCACACTCCCATATGCTACTTGCTTCACCTTATAGATCCATCTATATCCAACCACAGATTTTTTGACTGGTCTTGGGATAACTTCCCATGCACTGTTCTTGACGATGGAGTGATACTCCTCAACCATGGCATCAGCCCAAATTGGTTGTTGCACTGCTTCCTCAAAAGAGGATGGTTCTGTCACAATACACTTGGTCGTAAGAGCCATGTATCTAGTAAACTTGTCTGGAGTCTGTCTCTGTCTAAGTAGTGAAGTAGGTGCTCCTACATGTTTTTCCGCATCAAGTCTCAATATATCAACTTCTGTGGTGCGCCTGTTACCATGTCTGGTGGATGGATTTGCATGAGTTTTTTCTACCACTCAATGATCCTCTGCATGTGGCTGGTCCAGATATTGAGGTTCATCCTTTCAAACTAAGAGTTCCTCCCCTGCATGCAAATCAAGCTCCCTCTCAAGGGACAATCGCATGGCTTTATCCTCATCAAATTTTATATCCCATCTCACAATAGTCATCTTGATGTTTGGAAAATACACCCGATAGTTGTGGGGAGTATCAGTGTACCCCAAAAAGATCCCAATCTCAGCTGTTGGTTCTAGCTTCTTCCTGGTATCTTTGGTCACATGGAAATAGAAAGATGAGCCAAAAATTGTAAAATATGAAACATCAGGTTTCTTACTAGAAAAAATCCTCCTCTAGTGTACTCATGCCATGTATCTGATGAGGACTACGATTATACACAAATATTGCCGTGTTGCATGCCTCTACCCACAGATGAAATGATAGGCCCTGATCATGCAACATTGCTCGTGCCACACCCACAATTGTTCTATTATTTCTTTCTGCGACCCCATTCTGTTGTGGGTTATGAGGCACAATCAACTCTCTCCGAATTCCAGGTTCTTTGCTACAGAACTTCTTGAATTCATTGGAGATGTAATCACCATCATTGTCTCTCCTAAGAGCCTTCACATTCTTCCCCGTATATTTATCCACCAATGCTTTGAAGTAACAAAATTTTGAGAACGTCTGATCTTTATTCTGCATGAATTAGATCCAACACTTTCTAGAAAAATCATCAACAAAGATCACATAATAACTGTGCTTTGCTGTCGAAGCTATAGATAATGGTCCACACATGTTTGAGTGAACTCTCTCAAGGATTCCTACTGCTCGGTTCTCCTTCTCATGAAAAGTGGCCTTTGCATACTTTCCCATGGTACATCCCTTGCGTGTATCTATCTACACAAGAGTACCCTTTGGAATACCCATATAAATCTACTGCATTTCCTTCAAAGCTCCGTGGTGTAGATGGAACAATATCCTGTTCCATAACTCACCCTCATCTCGGCTCACCACCTTGTCTAATTTACCCATCAATGTTGTGCAACCATCTACATCACATTTGTAGAGGTTCTTCACATGAATCCCAATCTTCTTGGCTTTTCCTATGGCTTTGTGATGAAGGAATGCTTTCCCTTCATTGAAAACCACATCATAGCCTCTATCCTCCAGCATAGAAACTGAAACTAAATTATTTTTCAAACCTGGTACATGCATTACATCTTTTAATAAAAAGGGTTTACCTGACTCTCTCTGGAAGGTAACTGTACCAATCCAGGTAGCACTATACCTTCCGTCATCACCCATTTTGATATGCATCTGGAGATCCTTCTCCTCCAAGCTACTAAAAAGTTATTTGTCTCTCGTCATGTGGAAAGATGCACCACTGTCCAAGTACCACACTGGTCCCATCACACTAGACACCATGCATGCGATGAGCAAGAAGTCCAACTCAAATTTCGAGGCCAAAGCCTCATTAGTTGCAGATCCTTAAGCCTTCTTGTTCTTCTTCTTCTGTGGACAATTAGTGGCATAATTTTCATGCTCGTGACAGTGAAAACATTTCAATCTAGACATGTCACACTTCTTGCCTTATTTTCTAGTCTTAGATTTGGAATAGGATTTATTTCCCTACCCCTTCTTTGCTTTACCATCCATGGCGAAATTTTCCTCATCATCTGTCCTAGATGAGGATCTATCCCTAGTATTATTCAAGAATTATTCTTATACCAAATCTGACAAAGCTGCTCCCAATCTGGTAGCTTCTCCCTCCCATTGACAGAGTTCTGATAACTATGCCAACTCTTGGGAAGGCCTAGAAGAGATAGGCTCACCAAGTCATCATCCACTATAGTAATTACAACAATCACAAGCTCATCTCGACATTAGACAAACTTGGTTAAATATTTCAGAATAGTGTTGCCTTTCTCCATTTTGATTTTCCCGAGCTTGTCCTTCAGTGCCAATTTTTTGTGGTCACTGCTACTCTGTAACAAATCTGTCAAAGCCTTCCACATTGCATATGGAGTCACTTTTCCATGGAGACTAGAGACAATGTGGTCTCGTACTTCCTCCAATAAGGTTCTCCTTGCCTTTGCAACCTTCTTTTGCCAAGCATCAAGAAGAGCAACCTCTGCTACTGCGGGTTTGGGAATGTCATTATCAATGAATTATTTCAACTCGTTGTCCTCCAGAATTTCCTCCATCCTGTCTTTCCACGAAATTTTTGGGTGTGGAGCCTGATTTTCATCTTGATTCGGAGATCCTTGTTTTAGCTAGATGTATACCCTAGGAAAATTGTACACCCTTGCAGCGGGGGGAGTGCGGGGGGGACTTGTCCCCCCCGTGGGGTCCGGGGGGGCTGACCCCCTGGCTGGGGGGTCAGGGGGCCAACAGTCCCCCGACGGGGGTTTTGGGGGCAGTGCCTCCAAAGCTAAAAATAGATGTAAAATTGCCTTGTAAAAGTATAGTTTCTAGTCAATCTGGGCCGTTTATTAGGTGGATGATCTGATGGTAGAAGTTATGTTTAGTTTAGGGTTTTTTGCCCTAGAAGGCAACCCCCTCTCTTTGTATGAGGGTATTGTATTGCGGCTGTGCATTATATGTGTATTCTCTGAGCGGGAAATAGATAGGGAGACTGTGAGAGAGAACAGAGGATATTACAGTAGATCTACTGTAGGTTTTGTCTCTTCATTTTTGCTGGATACTAGAAATGAAGGATTGGTTGTTCGAGGTGGACGTAGCCCAAACTGGGTGAACCACGTATATCTGTGTCTCTCTGGTTTTATGTGTTTTGCGTGCTTGTATTTTACACATATTTTATGTGTTGAATTGCTCCATAATATATAATTTTCTAACAACTGGTATCAGAGCCGAAGGTATATTTGGCTGATAAACTCGTAGGAAAGAAGGGTTCTTGGTTCGAGTGGGAGCAATGGCAGAAGATGGTAAGTTTAGGGTTGAGAAATTTAACGGCCAAAACTTCCCGCTGTGGAAGATGCAGATGGAAGATTATATGTATCAGAAAGATCTGTAACTACCATTGAGCGGAAAAACAAAGAAGCCGGCGGCCATGACAGACGCGGAATGGAACATTATTGATAGAAAGGCACTCGGAACAGTACGGTTGTGCCTTGCGGCATCAGTCGCCTTCAATATTTCGAAGGAAACAAAAACATAGGGTTTGATGCAGATGTTGGCGAAACTATATGAAAAACCCTCGGCCTCAAACAAGGTATTTCTTATGAAATGATTATTCAATATGAAGATGTCGGAAGGTGGATCTGTTGCAGACCATTTAAATGATTTTAATACAGTTACCAGTCAGTTAAGTTCTGTAGGGGTAAACTTTGATGATGAAGTTAGAGCTCTATTATTTCTATGCTCATTGCCAGAAAGCTGGAATGGTTTAGTTATGGCCATTAGTAACTCTGTCTCTGGATCTAGTACTTTAAAGTTTGATGATGTTGTCGGTGCTATCCTTAGCGAGGAAATGTGATGGAAAAGCTTCGGTGAGACATCAGGTAATGCTTTGAGTGCAGAGTCTAGGGGAAGGAGAATGGAAAGAGGAAATAGCTTGGGATATCGCAGTAAATCAAGGAAAGGTAGATCCAAGTCCAGATCGGGGATAGTGTGCTGGAAATGCGGAAAGAAAGGACACCTAAAGAAAGACTGTAGATCTCGGAAGGGAAAAGAAGGAGATGCATAGCAAGAAAACAATCATGAAGCAAATGTGACAGGTGATGTGTTACAAGATGTTTTGATTCTTTCTTTTGAAAATGTTACTGATTCTTAGGTTGTAGATTCAGGGGCTTCATTCCATGCCACACCTGATAAGAAATATTTTCATGAATATGTTCAAGGAGATTTTGGACAAGTTCGTTTGGGTGATGATAAACCCTGTAAAATTGTTGGAATGGGTAAGGTTCTTGTAAAAAAATAGAATGGAAGCTAATGGCTATTAAAGGAGGTAAGGCATGTTCCAAATCTAAAGAAAAATCTGATTTCAACAGGGCAGTTAGGCAGTGAAGGTTGTGTGACAACTTTCACAGATAAAACTTGGAAGCTCACCAAAGGAGCCCTGGTAATAGCAAAAGGAGAAAAGGTAGGTACATTGTATTTATGCAATGGTATTTCTAACTCTGTTAATGCTTTAACTTCCAAAGGAGAAGATGCAGCATTATGGCATCATAGGCTCGGACACATGAGTGTGAAGGGGATGAAGATTCTTCACTCAAGAAATTTGTTGCTAGGTTTGAAGAATGTTGATTTGGATTTCTGTGAAAATTGCATTTATGGAAAACAAAAGAGAGTCAGATTTCTCAGAGTTGGAAAAGAAAAGAAGAGTGAAAAATTGGAGCTTGTGCATACAGATGTATGGGGACCTGCTCAGGTATCATCTCTCGGTGGCTCTCACTATTATGTTACGTTTATTGATGATGCAACTAGAAAAACTTGGATTTATTGTATTCAAAATAAATCTGATGTATTTGATACTTTCAAGAAATGGAAATATTTGGTTGAGATTGAGACAGGAAAGAAGTTGAAGTGTCTCAGATCAAACAATGGAGGTGAATATTGCAGCAAAGAGTTTGATAGGTATTTTTCAGTGCATGGAATTCGTAGAGAGAATACAGTTCCAAGAACACCACAAGAAAATGGTGTGTCAGAAAGGATGAACAGAACAATCATGGAGCGTGCAAGGTGCATGAGATTGCATGCAGGATTGCCTTTACAATTTTGGGCAGATGCTGTAGATACTGCTGTTTATCTAATAAACAGAGGGCCTTCAAGTTCCTTGAATGGTGGTATTCCAGAGGAAGCATGGACAGGTAAAAAGGTAAACTACTATTTTTTAAAGCCTTTTGGTTGTGAGGCCTTTGTCCATATTAATAAAGAAAATAGAACAAAGCTTGAGGCAAAATCAAAGAAATGTACCTTTATTGGATATGGTGCCAATGATTTTGGTTATCGCTTATATGATTATGAAAATCACAAAATCATTAGGAGAAGAGATGTAATATTCAATGAAAAGGTCTTGTATAAGAATCAATTGCAGGAAAAGAAACAGGAAAAAGAAAGCAAGGAATACACGGTTCTTGATGAGATAACTGAAAAAGTAAAGGTGCCTGAAAATAATAATAATCAACAACCACAGCAGCAGCAACCACCACAACAACAATAGGCACCTCAAACACCTGAAAGTGGTGTTAGAAGATCTACCAGGATAAGTAGACCCCCTGAATGATACTCTCCTTCATTATATTATTTATTGTTGACTGATTCTGGTGAACTCGAATGTTATGAAGAAGCAATGCAGGTTGAAAGTAGGAAGAAGTGGGAGCTAGCCATGGAAGAAGAGATGGACTCCTTAATGCATAACCAGACTTGGGACTTAGTTAGGTTGCCTGCAGGTAAAACTACATTGCAGAATAAATGGGTTTACAGGCTGAAGGAAGAAGATGGAGGAAAATAGAGGTACAAAGCTAGACTTGTGGTGAAGGGGTTTGCACAGAAGAAAGGTATTGATTTTGATGAAATATTTTCTCCCGTTGTTAAGATGACTTCAATCAGAACTATCTTAAGTCTTGTAGCAGCGGAAGATTTACATCTTGAACAGTTAGATGTAAAGACAACATTTCTCCATGGAGATTTGGAGGAAGAGATATACATGCAGCAACCAGAAGGATATGAGGTCAAAGGAAAAGAAAAATTGGTGTGCAGGTTAAAGAAGAGCTTGTATGGCTTAAAACAGGCTCCAAGGCAGTGGTATCTAAAATTTGACAAGTTTATGTCTAAACAAGGTTATACTAGATGTCACTCTGATCAATGTGTTTATTTGAAAAAGAAAAATGATGGCAGCTATATTATATTGTTATTGTATGTATATGACATGCTTGTTGCAGGGTCTAACATGCAGGAAATAAATGTGCTCAAACAAAAATTGGCAAATTCATTTGCAATGAAGGATTTGGGAGCTGCAAAACAGATCCTTGGTATGAGAATAACCAGAGATAGGAAAAATTGAAAATTAACACTGTCTCAGAATGAATACATACAAAAGGTGCTGAAAAGATTTAATATGCACAATGCAAAACCAGTTAGTACACCTTTTGCTAGCCATTTCAAACTTAGTAAGCAAATGTGCCCAAAGACCCAAGAAGACATGGATTATATGTCTAAAGCTCCATATGCATCAGCAGTTGGAAGCTTAATGTGTGCAATGGTCTGCACAAGGCTTGATATTCCACATGCAGTGGGAGTTGTAAGCAGGTACATGAAAAATCCAGGAAAAGAACATTGGATGGCAGTAAAATGGATTCTCAGATATTTGAGAGGTACCACAAATCAAGCATTATGCTTTGGTGGTTCAAACATTGCTCTACAGGGATATATTGATGCATATATGGTAGGTGACAGAGATAACAGGAGGAGAACTACAGGATATGTATTTACTATAGGTGGAACAACTGTCAGTTGGGTTTCAAAAATCCAAAGCGTTGTTGCACTTTCAACAACAGAAGCAGAGTATGTTGCTGCTACAGAGGCTAGTAAAGAAATGATTTGGTTACAAAGTTTTATGGATGAATTGGGTAAGAAGCATGATATGGGCACGTTATACAGTGATAGCCAAAGTGCCATTCATCTTGCAAAGAACTCAACATTTCATTACAGGACTAAACACATACATCTCAAGTACCATTTCATACGGTCAGTATTGGAAGATGGAGAGTTGAAGCTGAAAAAGATACACACTAGAAAGAATCCTACAAATATGCTAACAAAAGTTGTAACCATGGAGAAACTGAGAATGTGATCAGTTTCAATTGGTCTTCAAGGATGACGATGAAGATGAGAAACAACTAGGTTCAAAGAGAAGTCATTTTCCAGAAAATGAAGTAGCGGTGGAGTTTCTACAATCAGTCTCCAAGTGGGAGATTGTTGGGTGTGGAGCTCGATTTTCATCCTGATTCAGAGATCCTTGTTTTAGTTGGATGTATACCCTAGGAAAACTGCACACCCTTGTAGTGGGGGGGACATGTCCCCCCCGTGGGGTCCGGGGGGGCTGACCCCCAGCTGGGGGGTCCGGGGGCTTCGGGGGCAGCGCCCCCGAAGCTAAAAACAAATGTAAAATTGCCTTGTAAAATTATAGTAATTTCTAGTCAATCTGGGCCTTTTATTAGGCGGATGATCTGACAGTAGAAGTTATTTTTAGTTTAGGGTTTTTTGCCCTAGAAGGCAACCCCCTCTCTTTGTATGAGGGTATTGTATTGCGGCTGTGCATTATATGTGTATTCTTTGAGCGAGAAATAGATAGGGAGACTGTGAGAGAGAACAGAGGATATTACAACGGATCTACTGTAGGTTTTGTCTCTTCATTTTTTCTGGATAATAGAAAGGAAGGATTGGCTATTCAGGGTGGATGTAGCCCAAATTGGGTGAACCACGTATATCTGTGTCTCTCTAGTTTTATGTGTTTTGTGTGTTGCATTGCTCCATAATATATAATTTTCTAACATAAATATAATTAGAACTACCCTCGAGTGCATATTCCAATCTCAAGCCATTGAAAGCCATCTTGATCCGCATGTCGCACTGAAGAATATTTCTGAAAATTCAAATGCTATTCAACACAAACTCAATTTATTCTCCACTATAGTGATTTCCTGCACTCTGATACCATGTAGAAATTATACAAACAATATGTATACCAATGGATTCAATCTGATCATGCGATATGTTAAAGAAATATACTGAATCCTTATACAAATTAATTGCGGAAAATAAACATGATCGCCAATCACAACAAGTAAAGAAAGAAGCAAATCAAAACACAACACATATATTTTCCTGGGGAAATCTTACTACTCAAAGCCCCTCTATCTTCTATTGTATATTCACCAAGGAATCATGAAAAAATTACAATGCACTCTTCTCACAAGATTCTCCTGCACTCTCACAACTGTCTCACACTAATCCGGACAAAATAGACCAACACTTAGCCAATTTTCAGCCTCTGATCAGCCTCCCTTGCTTGTGCAATTCATGTGGAATGAAATCCCAATTCTTTAGGAATTTCAGCCTTCCAAAACTGCGCAATGCTCATGGGCAATCCTATGGGTGTTTTACTGCATGCGAGCAACCTACTAATAATACAACTGATAGTTAACATCCCTTTAACCTCTGTCTCAACTGGGTCTCCACTGGAATTGACATGCATGCAACTATTAATAATAAATCATTAGTTACATGAGAGGTCACTGCATGTTAATTAAATCTGATTTAATTCACTTTACCTCTCAGTAGTGCAACAAATAGTTACAACTAGTTAAACTAATTTTAACTCAATTAATTAAGTTAACTGATTTCTCATGCATTAAACTAATGCATTAACTGCAACTTGGACTCAATAACTAATACAATCACTCTGCATGCCTCACCAATCACCCTCAACTTGAAATTCATGAGCTAACTGAGTTTATCACACTGAGTTAACTATTTTAAGTGATTATGAGATAAATTACATTTTATTTTCCAATTTAATTAAGGGAAAATTAAATTAGACACACATTTCTTGTTGAATTTTCAACACATGCAGTTATTAATAATGGATCATCACTTATCTGATTGATCACTACTTGTGAATGAAATCTAATTTAATTCACTGGACCTCTCACTAATTCATCACTCAGTTAAAACTAGTTAAACTGATTTTAACTCAATTAATTGAGTTAACTATTACACCTGCACCCCACTAGTGCATTAAATACAATAGGACCCCAAAAATATTAGAATTAATCTGGAGGCCTCATCTTAGACCCTCAACTCAAATTTCTTGAGCTAAGTCAGTCATCATGACTTAATTAACTGATACAAGTTGTTATGACATGAAATTACAATTTTTTGTCCAATTTATTTAAGGGAAAAATTAATTAGACACCCACATTCCTCACCAGTGTGCAACCTCACGAGTGTGTAACCTCACCAATGTGTAACCTCACCAGTGTGTAAGCTCACTAGTGTGTAATTTTTGTCCTTTCTCGTTGCCAATTTCACTGTTTATTGTTGCAAATTTCAAAAATTCAATCCTCTTTTCTTCATTTGGAATACTAGTGTGACAATTTGATGAACTAGTGCTAGCAATTGATTCTTTTTCTTTCATTCCCATGGCTGTAATTTTAGTTTCATTACTCGAGTTGGATCCCAAATCCTGTTGAGTGGTTGCAGTTGTTTTTTGTTTTCCCTTGTTGTTGAATTTTTTGGGCCTCTTTGGATGAAGCTTCTAATAGTGGTCTTCATCATGACCTTCTTTGGAACAATGTTTGCATGTGATTTTATCTCCTTCATTTTTAATGGATGCATTTTTTCGTTCCATTTCCTTTCTATCCACCCTTAAATGGCTTCTTTTTACCCTCTTCTAGAATGTTTTTCTCTCTTGCCTCAAGGTGGGTGGCTTGCACACAAACCTCATCTAGGCTAGTGGGATTGAACATAAGGATAGTATGCCTTAGGTAGCTATCTAAACCCCCTATATACTTCAGAAATGTGTCTTATGAATGCAAATCAACACCTAACATAAGAGCTCTTTTTCTAAATTCTTGGGTGTAATATTGCAAAATTTGACCCTTAAGTTGCCTAAAGTTCCGGAAATTCATGATGGATTTTTGCATATATGCTAGAGGGTAAAATTGTATTTTAATTGTGTTATCATAGTTATTTTCTAAGTCATCAATCCATTTTAATTTTTTTGTTTTTTAGGATTAGACTTTGTAAATTTAAAAAAAAAAAATTGGTTGCTACCAAAATTTCTGGTAGTGCTCATTTTATCCCTTTTCGGACAGTCTATTTTAATTATGTTTCTGTCTATTTTTCTTTTAATACGATGCTACCAGAAGTTTCGGTAACTTCCCCTATTTTTTTTTAAATAAAAAAGAAAAAACGCTTTGTGTCAATCCATGTGTTTTAGTTTAAAATGTTTAAAATATTTTTATTAAGATTTAAATCATGTGATAGGAGAGGTTTGTGATGAGTCACGTTAAGTTTAAGTCGTGGTATACGTGTAGTGTCTAGGTGTCAATCTACAATAACAAAGCCAATTGATCCTGTCCTATCTGTCAGCCGATTTAGTCTGGTTTCATGTTAAGGTACGTTATTTTCGAATGGAAAATATCATGGATCCACAAGTTTATGCAATGACCGTTTGGGTGGTTATGCATAGACACTGCCGAAAATTTAGGCCAATAAATCAACATTCAGTGGAGGTGTCTGCCAGTCACATATCCGCTTATTTCAAGTCACCTGTAGCATGCTATATGAAGCTACACAACCAACTAAAGACCATGATGGCTATCACACGGTGCATACTAAGGTCAGGGATATTTTCCATAATGAGAATCCATTGCATGGGATGGTGAATCTTTGTTGTTGTTTTAAATCACCGAGAAAGAAGGAGGAGTATGAGTTGTGAGCTTCGCTGTTGGAGATCGAGTTTTTTAGAGTGCAGCTTGAGGAAGGAGTCTTATATTTCAGACAATATTTCAGAGGAAGACACAACAACACCTGTTAGGTGAACTCTTCTAGCTCAGCCACCTATCAGATTTCAGAGAGATAGGTATTAATTACTGAAGATCACTAAAAGAGGAGGAAAGATAAAAAAAATTGAACCAAAAGGTGCTAACCTAGTAGATGAAAATTTGAATTTGAGAAGGTTTTTTTTTTCAAGCATGGTGGTATTCTTTGTGCTCCAGACTGGAAAGCTCTCACTTAGGAGTAGCTCAAGAGTTTTCAAATTATTTCAATGGACAGGAAGCCACAATCTATGATCTTAAATTGAAGGTATCAATAGATTCAATTGCTGAGGCATTAAACCTTCCATAGGAAGGAGAAAGGTGGTTTAAAGGTCAAGTTATCACTCGAGGAGACCTCGACAATTTCGTCAAGGATGGACAAATAGATCCCAACTAGGCCAAAGGAATTCCTAGCATCTACCTAAAAAATTAATGGGCAGAAGATGTTAAACTCATCAAGGTTTACCTAACTTGTGAAAGGAGGTATACAATAGTGTTTCCTTATCATATGAGATTTCTTTTTCTTGTTGCAGGTATGAAGACCCTTAACTTACCATTATTTTTGCTCAAGATCTTGACAAATATGTCAGCTAGGATTCAAACACATACTGCTACCTCAGAATACAACTTGGGTCATCAAGCTCTCATCAAAGTGTTATTTTAAGAAGAGTTAAGGAAAATAAATTAAACCTGGGACCATTTGTTGTTTTACAGGGCAGGACAACCTGCACCTACACTTCCATCCTCACAACAACACCCTCACCCTACAAAAAAAATCAAGAGGAAGGCTAGAAGGAGAAGATCCATAAGGACAAGAGAAGAGAAGAAAAGATTCATTCAGTCAAGGTTGAGAGGAAGTTGGAGAAAGGAGAGAGCTCTTTAGTAAATAAACCCAAGTCTATGAAAATGGTGTTCCCCATCCCTCCTTTTCCTAATGTCTACACCAGATCTCGAAGAGGAAGGTCTGCAAATCCAGATAAATCTAGAACACAAGTGCTACTGGAAATTTCAGAAGCAGACATTCAATAGAAAATGCAGAAATATTATTAGACCACATAGTCTGATGAAGAACTCCTCAAATATGCAGGGTATGAGATTAGTAGCAAGAATAAGAAATAAGAGACCAAACCTGTTGCGGGTTTCAGAAAAAGACATACCAAAGATAGCAATAAGTTCAGGCTCAAGTCTAAGGCTCCACACAATCCAAGTTTGTTGACAGAGGTTATTGATGTAGAAGGAAAGTTTGAAGGGCTGAAGACAAATGAGTCCAAAAATAAAGATAAAAAAAAAACCCCTTCAGAGTAGAAAACATAACCCTAAAAAAGAAGAAAGATCCAAAAGGGTTCAAAGGAGGAAAAAGGATCTGTCAAAGAAGCAGCCACAAGAATCACAAGATCAATATCAAGATCAACTTTTTGTTAGACCATTTTTTGGTCATCTAACCTGTTACTTTTAGATGGACCTATGTACACCATGTAAGACCAATTTTACCCTAAGAAAATTTTCTTTCACTATGAAAAATAACTTAGTAAACCACCTTTATTAAGTTGTTTATGGTCTAAACAGGAAACCCCATGAGGAAATATTAAATAAATCTACATTTGTTTGATTTTCCTCAAGGAATAATTAGTTAAACAACAATTTAATTAATATTCCTGGTCATTTTTAACCCAAAACAGGAAATTAATTAGATAAATCATTATTTATCTAATTATTTTCTAGGAATAATTATTTAAACCTTATTTAAATAATATTTCTTGTTAAATTTGACTAAATCATTCATTAATAATCAAATAAATCATTATTTATTTTATTATTACTCAACCAGATCTTTAAAATAATAAATAAATCATTTATTTATTTATTATTTACAAATAAAGGGATTTGACCCAAGTCAAATTCTTTTTCCCTCCAACAAATATAATAAAATATTCCATAAAAGTTGGATCTAGAATTGATTAATAATATTTTAACTATGCACCAATATCTAGAATAACTCAATATTTTGTTATAAATAGAAGGTTTTTTCCATTCACTCACTACCTTTTGTTGACAAAAGATCACTCTGGATCTATACTTTTGGTCTGACTTTCATCCACCATCATTGTCATATTTTTCTACTATTTTTCTTGTGAACTCACTTTGAGTTCCATTTTTGTCTGGGTTTTCTACACCATCAAGAGAGAGGGATTTTAGATCTGAAGTGCTGAGGAGTTATAAGAACCCATCCCATTGAGGAGGACTGGTAACATCCTTCTATGTTCTCCTCCCAGGTGCCATTAATACAAAAAAATTTAAACATATTCTTGTCTTGTCCATTGGATGCATGGAGCAACTCTTGTTTTTTATTTACTGCTTAATGTCTTTTGATGCATAGATCTAGATTTTGCAGCATTTATCTTGGTCAACTAATTGCAAATCTAAAGATATTGGCAACCATCTTTGTTGTTAGGGCTGTTTTTTATGCACAGCTAAAGTAAGATTTTTTCGTACACTTACGATTAAGATTCATACTAACAACTGGTGACTCCACACGGGTTTACGATTACGACCTCTGTCGTTTTTTAGATTCCTGCATATCTAGCTGCTTCAAACCCTAGGATTTCTCTTCAACTTCTTATTTTTCTTTTCTTGATGTTGTTTTTAACCTATAAAACCTTAAAAAAATAAAAATTCTAACTTCTGTGTGTTTTCAAACCTATTGCGTAGGTGACAAGCATCAGCCGCAGCTGAGACGACACATTTTTTTAAAACCTGCTCCTGAGAGTGCCAGAAGTGCAGGTCACACTTTTTGGGCCAAAACCTGCGACTTGAACCCCCAGGGTGCAAAAAATAGGCCTAAACTTGCGACCTCTACAGAAATCAGGTCAGAAACTGCAACCTGGACTTTTGCGGGAGTTTTTCTGAAAGTTTTCTGGGTTTTTCTGGGCCTCTGTTTAGGGTTGTCTGATCTCCATCTCTGCCCGTTTTGGACCTGTACTTGTTCTGTTTTACTCATCTAAGTGGGAACCTAGCCCTTTAGGGCTCCAGTACCCTCCACCTTTTGTGGAAGAGTTTTAGCTGCTGCAGGTTGTCTGAAATCTCAGTGTGTTTAGCCTTGTTTCAGATTTGATACCTTACCTTCAGATCCACTTCAGGTTGGTTATTTATCCATCCAAAACACCTCCTTTTAGTTTTGTTTGGGTTTTCCTCTAGGGTTACCTCTGTTTCCCTCTAGGTTATAGCCTTTCGCCACCTTATTTACAACAATTTTTCCTTTGATTTTTTGTTGTTTTTCTGCACCTATTTCCAGCAGATCTGACCTTTAAATCCGTGTCCCTCTCGACCTTAGATCTATTGGTTATTTTGGTGTGTTTTGAATAGTTTTTTTTCCCACCTATAGACTACTTGTTGAGAGGCCCGCCTCCTTGGGTTTAGATTATTGCATTATTAACTATTTATTTTCTGTTATTTCAGTTTCATATACTGTTATCTGCAAGTTTATTTACAGTTATACAACACACTTTTTATTTTTCTCTACAAACGTCTGGGTTTAAAAATTAAAATTTACACACTTTATACACACACCCTAAGTGAAGAAGAGCTTGGTTAACACTGCAAAGCAAAGACTTTAAACATTGAAATCAATTGATCCTGCACCTCTTTGCCTGTGTTTTGACATTGTAATCAGTTGATCTTGCACCTCTTCACCCTTGTTGGTCTCTCTACCCTTTGAGCCATGTTTGTACCTTCATGATTGCGCCACCAAGGCGTTTATCCCAGAGACTTCTTGGCCTTCATCCTCAGTTTTCGGTAGGAAGAATTACTCCTTCGCGTAGGATTCAAGTTAGTCCTCCACCGAGTCTGCACTCCAACTCCTCTTTTGGTTCATTGGGTTCCCCTTCTGGTTCCGACCCCAGCTCTCCCCCTGTCACCTTCACCATGTCTGGCTCAAGACCTAATGCTGTTGGTAGCCCTGACCCTAACGCTGGGAATACTACTAGTGGGATTGCAACAAGAACTACCCCGGCTGCTCCCTTGCTCCCCTATATGGTAGGCCTCAGTCTTCCCGATTTTAACCAGTAGATCAATGACCCTATACACCATGACGCTAGTTGGCCTGCTATGCTAACCAAGCTCCCTTCCGACATTCCCAAGTTTGAAGGTCTTATTGAAGAAGATCCTACAAATCATGTTCGATCTTTCCACATGTGGTGTTCGTCTAACTCCATTACCGATGACTCTGTCCGTCTTCAGTTGTTCCAACATACTCTTACTGGCGAAGCTTCTAAGTGGTATGTTGATCAGGCCTCATCCTCTCATACCACCTTTGCAACTCTTGCCCAGGAATTTCTGTCTTATTTTCAGCTTCCCCTTCGTTATGACACTGGTACCGAAATTTTGACTTCTTTTCGTCAATCGTCTACGACCCGCCTATCCGATCATGTCCAGGAATGACGGAGAAGAAAGAGCCTATGTTGAGCCCCTACCTTTTGAAGACCGTGTCTACATGGACTGGTTCCTTAGATATCTTTTGCCTACTATCAGCAAAGATGTCGCATCACATTTCCCTCAAACTGAAGAAGTCGCTCTCCAAATTGCGTTAAAATATGACCTGATTTATGCTCAGTCGGGTTATGTTTATACCGTTCTACCTGATTTTCCTAGACCCGGTGGTGGCAATGCACCGGGGGCATCTCATGCCGCCGACGGTATCGTTGGAGCTCTCTCTCATCCATACGCTTAGCCTCCCATGGGCTATGGTTTTCCTCAGGGGGGGCCAACACCTCCTGCACTTTTCCCCCTCTAGGTAGCATGTATCCAGGATACGGCATGCCTCCTCCTTTTGCCCAACCTCCTGTTTACCACAATGTTATCCAACCTCTTTATTATCTGTACCCGCAGCTCAATGCTCCAGCTCCTCCAGCATTAGCACCTCTGCCTCCCTTGCCTTCTCAAACCTCGCAACAACATCCACCACCCCCTCAGGGGCAGGTGTATGCACAACCGAGCGCGACTAATCCTCCTCCTTCCAAAAAGAAGAGGAAAGGCACTCAAAATCAATCTGCCCCCGGTAATCCTGGACCTAATCCTCAAAATAATGCACCTAACACTGCTAACTAGCAACAGGGCACTCAACCCAAGAAGGATAGGCATGTTCGCATGAACAAGGCTTGTTCTATTGTAGTGTTTATGGTCATTACATGCACGATTGTCCTCTTTTACGATAGATGAAGCAAATGTGGGAGTCTCAAGCAACATTGTGAGGATAGCAAGCCTCCCCTTCCATTCCTCCCAATGCTGCACCTAGTCAACCAGCTGTGTTTACTAATCCTTTCCCTCAGCAAGGATTTGTGGCTACCCAACCACCTAAAGGTCAGGTGGCCACTCGACCTCCTCCATCTGGTACCTCCGATTACCAGATTCTCATGATGAAATCTGACCAACCTATAACAGTAGACCTCAACCTTCAAACTCGGTCCCGTCAGTACAACAAGCCTCCCGCTACGTCTGTCCCCGAGCCCCCTTCTTCAGGTTCTAAAGAGCCTCTTTCGACACCTAATGGTCCTTTGCAGATCCCGTTAGCCTAAGGCAGAGGTTCATACCAAGATCCCTAAGGGACCATTACACCGAAACGTTGCTTCTGGCAAAGCTGCCCATTCGTATAGTATAGTAGATGATTTGGCGCAATCTCCTACTGCCATCTCAACGCTGGAACTCCTCCAGTCGTGTCCTTCACAATGTAAAGCTCTAATATCTACCATGGGCACTGTAGATCCTTCAGATGATCGATTGATCATATTTGATGTTGACAGGTCAGAACATCCTCCTCTTCCTGCTTTCGTCGCCTTCCAAATCCCAGTCAAGGTCCGGAACACCAACATTTCTCGGTGTATCATTGATGAGGGGGAATCCACCTGTGTGATGTCCGCTTCAGTTTGGAAGCAACTCAGATCACCTGAGTCGGCTCCTTCCACAATCACTTTCCGAGTGTGGGATGGCCACGCCTCCCAGCCCATTGGCCTATTCCTTAATTGTTTTATTACTCTTGCAGGCAAGACTGTTTGTGTTGACGTAGAAGTCATTGATGCCCCCTTAGATTACAAAATTCTATTCGGTCGTAGCAACATGTATGCAATGTCTGCTGTCCCATATACGGTTCACCGCAAGATTTACTTCCCTCATAAAGGAAAGATAGTCACCATTGACCAGTTGACATATTACGAACCGAAGTCTCAGACCTCCCTTGAGTCCATCATCTCTTCGGTGACCAATAGGCAAACCATAAATCCCTTGATCAGTGTCCCACCCGGAGTTTACAAAGACTCCTATTTGCTTGGTACATTCCCTAGTCTTCCTCCTCCTGTCTATGATCCCATCTCATCAAATGTTTGCATGATGAAATCGTCTCGGGCTTCCCTTAAGCGGCCCATTTAGGCTAGTCAGCAGCTTCACCCTCCGTAGCCTACTCCTAGCCCTTCGATTCAGCCTTCTGGACCCGCTCCTCCTGGCCTTTCACCTATAGCTTGTATCCATGAGCCTCTCTACCCTCTTGGAACGGTTCCTCCAGGCCTTAACCATCTTGGATTCGTCTCGCCTGGCCATTACCCCTCCGGTCAGATACCATTCCTAGCTCCCCCTCCTGGAGTGTGCTCGGTACCTGTCATGGCTACCCTATCTCTTCCTAACCTGACCCTAGGGATTCCCGTATGGCACCTCAATCCCCTAGCCACTACCCTACCTGGTCAACCTAAACCTTATCTTGCTTTGACTCTGGTTCAACTGGTCCTCGTGACTTCTCCCGCTGCTACAGTGCCTTAGCCACCTCAACAGGAACCCTCTCCTATTGCGACCACTTCAGGTAAGAAGGGAAAAGCTTGCAAGAGGGCATCAAAAGACAAGGCTACCCTGACTGACCCTGCTCCTCCTCCGCCTCCAAAGCCTTTCACTTTATGTGATGTCATTGGTCACGCCACCCATACCTGTCCTGAGTTTCCCTGTATCAAGCCCATAGTTAATGTTGCGTTCCCTGAGTCTACGGTCCCTAAAGCCTCTGTTTCTTCCTCGACTCCGGCCATGAACCCTAAGACTATTCACACCAAACAACCTTGTGCTTTTTGTGATCTCCATGGTCATTATTCCCACCACTGTCCCCACCTTATGCATTACCATGCTTCTTTAGAAGTAGTTCGGGAGTATGAGGTTGAAAAGAACCAATCCACCTCTCCCGTACTTGCGCAGTATGCTGTGGGCCAACTTGAGGATTTACCCGCTCCCATTGAAATACCCCCTCCTGATGTCAAGATAACAGAGCCTGCGGCCACCATACTCTACCTATAATCATCCATGAGACCCTCGGTGGAAACTCCCTTTGAGACGTCCCCTTTTGTTTCGCTTGACCTCCCTTCAACGATCACCCTGGGATCAACATCAGTGGATCCCTTATCTTCTTGTTCTTCCGTCATCCCTTGTGATGATGCACATGTGAAACTTTCTTCTCATGATGATGAGTCAGGTAGCTTCGCCACGTCATGTGGTCTCCCTTCCTCCAGTCACTCCATCTTCTATTATGATGATGACATCATGGAAGCCTTTTCCACCCCTGACTTCATCTTTCCCACCCATAAGCAGGATGGCACCATCTGTGTGTATGGTGACTTTAGTGGCCTTAGCACAAGCTACACCTCCGGTAGCTCCCACACTCCACCTAACCGTCAGCATGTGAGTAATAGACATCCTACCCAGATCACTCCCTCTCGCAGTGTTTGTTCAGTTTCTACTTTGTGCTAAGGCTGCCAGCATTGTTCATCATCCTCCCATTTATTGTCTTGTGGCACCTTTCAGATGGAACTCCCATCCACACCTTATATTGGTTATGCCAATGGTGCAAGTCGCTACTCCCGAAATCTAGCCTCGGCAAGTTGGGCCATTTTTACCCCTTATATTCGCTTGTTCTCTCAAATGGTGTATGCATTGGTACTGCTACCAATAATCAGTCCGAATATGATGCAGTGCGAGGTTTATTAGTTGATGCCCTTTCACATCGCATCCTCCACCTTCATGTTCGTTTAGATTCCCTACTTCTTGTCATATAATTGAATTGTGTATATTGTGTGAATAATCATATCCTTTTTAGAAGATATCTATGAGTAAAGCTTTTGATGCGTGAATTTGAAATCATTACTTTCAGTCATGTACCTAGAGCACAAAATCACTATGTAGTTAGCATTACAAAAATATTCTAGATTGGCATTTAGCACATGCATTTAACACAAGACAATACCATAAAACCATCAAAACGATGCATATCCATAATATGTGTCATGTAACATGTTTTAGAGTCCATCAACTCTGATACATATGACATGCCCATAGCATGTTACAAAAACTCAAAACTAGGGGCAACCACCTACCCCTACACACTAATCACTATATGGAGGATCTCGAGCCAATGGCTCTGCTCTTGTAGCTCGTAAATCACGCATCCCCTATCCGGCCCTCACCATGCGCCGCATGACCCCTCACCACTCCAAGGGTAGACCAATACATGGCTCTATGTACTGGTCATATAAGTCTTGCCAGCCGCACTCTGAAACACCGGTCAAAAGCCTCTCACATCTATGGTGGATGTCCTCCAGGAGGGCTGCTGCATCCTCATTTTGTAGTGCTCTCAATCCACTAGGTCTGGCAGTTCCCGATAATGCAGGCCATCCCATATACCCGGCTAGTTTTACTGGTGCTGTATCTGCATAGAAAAAGTGAAAGAATCAATACCATATAAAATATTCTGAAACTTTACAATGCACACAAAATATTAGAAAATTTTCACTTACCATCGGGCCCCCATACTCGACCAGGAGGCAGTGGAAAATCTGGGTCCCCACGATAACTCATCCCACTATAGGGATAATCGTTTATGTACAATGGCATCTGATCCCAATGAGCAAAAAACTCGGGTCGAAACACCGATCTGACTGCCCCACCTCCTCTTCTACACAGTAGCCTCCCCCACCTGTGCATCCTGGGCTCCCTCGGGCCCCCATCCTGGAGCTGTATACGAGGTCGAAGTGTCTGGATCTTCTCAAAGAAGAGAGAGCACAACACCATACCATTTTCACAGTGATGGTTCACTTGCCGCTTGCATAGCAACAACTGTCGTTTCAACGACGACAACATCATCTGGTCCCACCCATAGTAGGTCCCACTCAACACACTCTCCACAAGCATCATCTGCCCTCCAGTGATGTGGTGGAGTGCCTGGTTGCCCAGGATCCACAACACCACTATGGCCATAGCACGGGTCTCTAACCTCTCTAGATCCCCGATGGGTATCCATATCCATTTGACATGAAGACCTGGTCGACAATGGCGCTCTACAAACTCCATGATGTTCCACCCTCGCGGTAACACTAGCTGAGTATTCCCGACAATCCCAAGTGGTAGGATACCAGTCAGGAAATATATATCCTGGACCGTCAACTCGATCCGGTGCCCCTGCACTATAAAGACCTCATGGTCTGAATCCCAATAAATGAAAATCCAGGCCAACAAGGGCTCTCCAGCTCTCATAAGCGGGTTCTCCACTAACTTCAGAACCCTAAACTTGGCCAATGCACTGCGGACACCTTGATCCTCTCGGATCTCCGACCGTAATGTACCCAGGTCTCTCTCTCTCTCCAGTTGATCTGTAATTCTACCATATCTGCACAAAACCATCATATTTGTTAGTGTACAAATAGGAAAGACTGTATCCAAACATAAAAACCCAGTTCTCAACCAAATAATAGCATAGAAAAACCCCTCTCTGTCAGGTCGCACTTTTCAGGCCCAATCCTGGGACAGGTTGCAGTTTTCTGCCCAAAACCTTCTACCCAAGTTGCATCTTTCCCCCCCAAAAAGTGCGGCCCAGTTGTGAAGAGGAGCAGGGGTCTGTTACTGAGCTCTGGGGACCTAAACTGAACTTTCAATCCACTAAAATGAAAGAGTAGGATTATGCCTCTTACCTGCAACTGACGGATCTTAATTCCAACGGTTGGTTTGTCCGCTACAATCGCCGCAAGATTTAGGGTCTTACCTTCTCTCTACATTCACCACAGTTCCACTTGAAAATGAGTGAATTTGGAGGTAAAATGCCTTATTAAAAGAGAAACCCCTGATTTTTCTTTCACCTACTGCGGCCAAACCGTAGCTCAGTATGACAAACCGTCTATACCGTTGGAAAGCTCTCACTGAGCCCTCAAATGGGTATATGTTAGTTTTTTGTGATTTGATACTTCACCATTTTCCAAGAAGGGTCACTTCACCACTCCTCAAAATTGAATTTCTTTACTTGCAACACTTGTACTTGGGGTGCCACTTTGCCTTCATACTTGTCCATGCTCGTGTTGATTTTCGTCATGAGTAACCATCTTGTACTTATGTATTTATGGTCCCTACCAAACTTTTTCTGTGTGGCAGCATTGTCGAGTCACCCTCGTTTAGAGCATCCGAGTTGAGTCATCATCGCATCCATGGAGTCTATCCCGAGTCCCTTTGTATCCCACTATAGTCCTCCATCCTTCATTGCTTGGTTCCTCTCTCGTGTCACCCATTATGGCCTTCAGTCCTACTCTCCCCTATTCCTTATGATATTGTGTCAGTCACTGCTAGGTCATCCATGCCCTTTATGCTCTAACAAGGGAAATCGTCCATCCGCTACTCAGTACCCCCCATTTCATCATCATCCCTGGTGTCAATCTGTCAGTTGCTCTACTATTTTCTCTCGTGCCTTAGTTGAGGATCCCTTATTGCCTCACCTATGGCAGACCTCCTTCTGTCGACATCAGATCATTCATTCGAGAAGATAGGTCTAGAGGGTGGTGTACCTTGGTTCCAGCTTCCACTCTTGTTTAGTGCCTCAGATCAGGCAAAGGGACTCCTTATTACCCTTTGAATTGATTGTTTCTCAGCTCCAGCTCCTTTCAGCATGATCAAGATCCATATACTTGATGGTTCAGTGATGTAGTAGTTGATACCGATGATTCCTAGGTGTGTGTGAGATGTTTTCAACCCTCATGAGGGGGTGGCCCTACAGGTAGCCCCCCACATGCCTGGATAACCTCTTCATTACAGCATTTGATGCAGCTCCATAGATTTAATGATGTCGGCCTTAGCCGCTTGTAGCGCCTTTTAGTTTGCATGTATCAGTCAGATTTTTAGAGCCCTTTCCTGTTTACAGGGGAATTTGGGTTGTATTTGTATCTCATGTACTCAGATATTATTATATAAGTCCTGGATGTTATCCCAGGCACAATATGTATGTGGGATTCATTATCATGTTTTTTACGTGGCGCATGTTTATGCCAGCATATACTATATAGTTCAGTCCCTTGTTTACTGGACACATTATTCTTTGTACTTTGTCTCGGCCGGCATAGGTATGCCTCCCCTGCTTCCTATAACACAGGTACTCACTCATAACAGAGACTTGTTGCACCTGTAAGTCTCACCTCCTTAGGGTCTAGTCCTTCAACACTTTGGTCTACCTTATATTTCTCTCTCTCTGACTTCCCCTTTGGTGTCTATTGATTGAGCTCTTACAACGTACTTCGGTCATACGTTTAGCTTCTAATGCTCACATGCTGGGGGGAAATCTGTTACACCATTTTTTGGTCATCTAATTTGTTACTATTAGATGGACCTAAGTACACCATGTAAGACCAATTTTACCCTAAGTAAAATCGCTTTCACTATGAAAAATAACTTAGTAAACCACCTTTATTAAGTTGTTTATGGCCTAAACAGAAAACCCCATGAGGAAATATTAAATAAATCTACATTTGTTTGATTTTTCTGATGGAATAATTAGTTAAACAACAGTTTAATTAATATTCCTGGTCATATTTAACCCAAAATAGGAAAATTAATAAGATAAATCATTATTTATCTAATTATTTTCTAGGAATAATTATTTAAACCTTATTTAAATAATATTTCTTGTTAAATTTGACTAAATCATTCATTAATAATCAAATAAATCATTATTTATTTGATTATTACTCAACCACATCTTTAAAATAATAAATAAATCATTTATTTATTATTTACAAATAAAGGGATTTAACCCAAGTCAAATTCTCCCTCTAACAAATATAATAAAATATTCCATAAAATTTGGATCTAGAATTGGTTAATAATATTTTAATTATGCACCAATATCTAGACTAACTTAATATTTTGTTATAAATAGAAGGGTTTTTCCATTCACTCACTACCTTTTGTTGCCAAAAGATCACTCTGGATCTAAACTTTTGGTCTGACTTTCATCCACCATCATTGTCATATTTTTCTACTATTTTTTTTGTTAACTCCCTTTGAGTTCCATTTTTGTCTGGGTTTTCTACACCATCAAGAGAGAGAGATTTTAGATCTGAAGTGTTGAGGACTTACAAGAACCCATCCCATTGAGGAGGACTAGTAACATCCTTCTATGTTCTCCTCCCAGGTGCCGTTAATACAAAATTATTTAAACATATTCTTGTCTTGTCTATTGGATGCATGGAGCAACTCTTGTTTTTTATTTACTTCTTAATGTCTTTTAATGCATAGATCTAGATTTTTCAACATTTATCTTGGTCAACTAATTTCAGATCTAAAGATATTGGCAGCCATCTTTGCTGTTAGGGCTGTTTTTTATGCATGGCTAAAGTGAGACTTTTTCGTACACTTGTGATTAAGATTCATACTAACACTTTTGACAGAAAATCAGACTCGGAGAAGCTTGCTGAAGCTGCAGCCCACATGGAAGAAAGGTAAAAAGGTTTCCTAACAAAAAATATTTTTTCTTATGAAGTGCAATTTTGAACATCAGCTCAAATGTCAAAGTGTATAAGTCTACACAGGTTTTTCCATGTTTTTTGTGCATTTTTGAAAAAGAAATAGAGTGCTACCAAAAATTCTAGTAGCGTTATAATTTTTGCGCAATAAAAGGTTTTTACTGGAATTTCCGGTAGCGCCCATTTTAACTGATTTTTGACACCTGTCAGCAAAATTTCTGAGCCGGTTTAGGAAAGATAAGGACTCATAAACAAATGGATATAACAAGTGATGGTTAAAAGTGGTTATGAGTTTTTTGGAGTTCATATTGAATGAAAATCCATGGTTATTTAAGAACCAAAGACATAAGGAGACAAATCAGTAGAAAAAGGGGCAACATGTCAGCATACTCAGCAGTTCAACCCCTATTTCTTCTCTTATTTCATCTACATCTGTCCTTTCATTTATATTTCGATGGGATATGGTTTTAATTTCCTATGACTCCTATGTAATGTTAGGATTAGTGTTTCCTTATTTTTAGAAGAGATGGAGTTGGTGCCTCTCTTTCTATATATACCATTTGTAAATACCATTTCCAAGTTGAATGTTGTTCCACCTGAAGACTTAATATAATAAAGAAAATGCTTTTTGCACTTCATGCTGGAGGATTTTGTGACTCAAGAGCTATCTAATGTATGGTGTGTTTTATCTTTTTTTTAACAGAAACAATTATATTATATTGATTCGAAAGGTCCGAGACTTATGCTCAAAGGTATTACATATGTAGACCCAATGTATAGGGGGTTTCCAATCAAGAAAAATTCACCTAATCTGCTTCTTACAGTCAATCTAACAATTTCCCAGAGACTAGAAAACCTTCCAATACAAATAAATTTCTGCAGAAAGAGACAAAAATACATGACAAAGGAGAGGGGCCGGCTAAGGCAGAGGATCCCATGAATCCCCCTCTTCACAGAGGATGGATCCCACTTGTAAAGAGACAATAATGTTGGCTTCAAGATCCGCCTTCTTGTTATTTTTCTGAAGGACATGAAAGAACTGAAGTCTGTCAAAGGACATGATCAGCTTATTGATGCGAGTGAAAAATCATTGCTTACGGAGGTCCTTAGGGACAAATTTTGTCACAATCAAGTGGATGATTCCTCTGCCTCCAGCCTTCCCTGGATTCCCCTTTGTTGCACCATCAAAAAACATAGTGTGGATATTTGTGCTTCTTATCCATTTTTCCAAGTCCTCATCCTCTAATTTTATTTGCCCTTCTTCTTTGTGCTTCTCCATATTGTGCCCAGTGGGAAGGTTTAGCCCCGGCTACTGGCACCAATCCCTACCTTGCTCGTTTAAGCTACAAAACCGCTTCTGGTTCACCTTGGACTGCATTATTTATTTGAATAGGGTTTTGATTTTCATAATGATTTTTTGCTGGCTTAGTGCCTTTTCTTGAAAAATTTGATTATTTCTTTCAAGCCAAATCTTCCAACAAATGAGCTTAGGGATAATCATCCACCCCTTGTTTGGCCAACCTCCCCCGGGGAAGGACTTAGGAGACATGTCTCCCTAATTAGACATCATAACCATGATGGTCATTGGAAGGATGGGGCTGCTATTCCAAATCAACAATATTTCATTCCAAATATTCCAAGTGTAGAGGCATTTGAGAAAGATGTGAACCTAATTTTCCTCCTGTTGTTGACAGAGCGAGCACCGAGAGGGACCGTGGAATCCATGGCATTGTATATTTTCAACAATAAGGATAATTTTGTGCCCCAGCTTCCATGTGAACATGTCAATCTTTGGAATGCTTTTAACCTGCCAAATCCCTTTCCAAATCACAGGGTTACGGGGGACAGTGGGAATGGCCTTAAGGTACCTGTAGCCTTTTTCTGTGGAGCAGCATCCCTTTGAGGAACCCCAACCCCTTCTGTCTTTTTTCCTTGCGTTTAGGAGGGATTTCCCAGCCAGCGCTACCATGAATTTGGCCCACGCTTGCTCCAAATGGGTAGGCATCTCTATCTTCTGCCACCCTGCCAAGTTGTTGCTATCCTAATCTGAAATGTCCCACATCGTGCATCGACCATCTGCAATCATCCATGTTCTTAGCTGCCATAGCTCAGGATCGTCCTCGATCACTTCTGCGTTCATGATCCTATCCTCCCATAGGCTAATCCACTTCCCATTACCTGGAATATAGTACAAGCGATTACGCAGTAGCGGGAGAGCATGCTTGCACAACTGATGGATTGGGGAGCCATGTCGATCAGTTCAGAAGTTCTTGAGGTTGCGAAGGCTATTTCCAAAGCTGTATTTTTTCCACAAAGCAATCTGTGCCCAACCCGGATTCCTTGCTACTTGCCGCCATAAGATCTTGTCCCTTAGAACGATATTGTGCTCCTTGAGGTCCTTTATGTGGAGGCCACCTTCCAGCAATGGCATAGCGATCTTATTCTAGCTGACCAATGGAATTCTCTTAGCGTTATTCTTCTCTCCCTTCCAGAAAAAAGAGTGAATGGATTGCTCCATATTGCGAAGGATGCACACTGGAGCCAACAGAACAAAGATCTGAAAGATTGGAAGACTATTAAGGATTTCTTTAATGAGAACAGGCTTACCTTCCAGGTTGAGCCACGACGTGCCCCAGGCTTGCATTTTGAGCTTAAATTTTTCCAGCAAGGGGTACTAGTCCCTCCCAATCAGGCAACCTTGAAAGATTGGTAGTCCAAGGTACTTAAAAGACACCCATTTCGTGGAGCCTTTAAAGCAAAAAATCCTGGTGATCATGCTTAGCTTGAGGCCAGAAAGGTTCCAAGCGTAAATGAAACATTTGCCCATGTTAGGTTCACTCCTAGAATCGAGGTAGTAGCGATCAAGCTCCATCTTAAAGTGGGAAGCCGAGATGGAGGAAGCACCCCCCAGAAGGATGGAGTCATCAGAAAAGAGTGTGTGGTTGATGTCTCTTACTTCCCTGGTGATTATAAGACCCATAAGCTCTTGATCGATTCGTCTTTTCTCCAGCATAAAAATGATGACAAAGGCTTGAATGACAAAGAGAAGGGGGGATAGAGGGCATCCCTGCATTATCCCCTGACTTGCCTTGAAGAAGTGAGCAACATGCCCATTAACAAGTGGGGAAATCCATGGTTCCGCAATGCAGGCCTTGACCCAACTTATAAAACGGTAGTCAAACCCAAATTGTTGCATAACCCCAAAGAGAAACTTGTGCCTAACTCTGTCAAATGCACTAGCCAGGTACAATTTGACAACCATGCATTTTTCTTGTTTTTGGATGCTTGAATGGATCACTTCCTAAATAAGGATTAAATTATCAGTTAGCTGCCTACCTTTGACAAATCCCCATTGATTATTAGGAATGATTACCAGAAGAAGGCCTTTCAGCCTGTTTTCCATGACTTTAGTGATACACTTGTAGCCAATGTTGCAGAGAGAAATTGGCCTGAATATGTTGAAAGAACTGACACCCTTCTCTTTAGGTATAAGGGCCAAGAAGGCTGAGTTGGTGCTGTCCCCAAGCTTTTGGAAGTCTGAGACTTTAAGATCATCTTGTAGAGGTCCTTTTTGACAATGTTCTAACATGTTTTAATAAATCAAGCAGTAAACCCATCTAGCCCAGGGGCCTTGTCTGGATCAATTTCATTAAGGGCTTTCTTGATTTCATTGATGGTGATAAGAGCAGTCAACATAGCGTTCATTTGGGCATTGACCTTTAGAGGGACCAACTTGAGCAGGTTAGAGATGAGACTCACTTGTTTATCCTCTTGTGTACAAGTCTTTGAAATGCTGATGGGCAGCTTTTTTGATGCTAGAAAATTCGGAGAAGGATTAGTCTTCTGAGGTTATCTCCACTATAGAATTGAAGCTTCTTTTGGCTTGAGTCTACTTATGAAAGAAGGAGGTATTCCTATCCCCATCTTGTAGCCATAGACTGCGAGATTTAAGTCTCCAAAATTCCTCCTCTTGAATGCAAGCCTTATGAAGATTAACCTGGAGCTCCTCTTCCAAGGTTAGGCTGTCCTTTGAGATGTCCATATCTTTCATTTGTTTTTGATGACTCTCCAAGCAGGCTTGGGCAGCTCGCCTTGAATCGGTCAGAGAAGGGAGGGCTTTAGCCCAGATCTTGAGGTCCCTCTTCACTCTCCTTAGCTTATATTCCCATATAAAGAAGGGGGATCCACTGACAGGGAGTCTCCAGACTTCCTCAACTTTGTCCAAAAAGTCAAGCTGCTGCACCTAAAGAGCACTAAACCGGAAGGGAATAGGCCCTAGATTCATAGGCAGCTTCATCACAAGCCTAATGGGCTTGTGATCGGAGGCTGACGAAGAAATAATAGCAGAACTGACCTCAAGACCTAAAAGCAAGAAGGAAATTTGGATGAGAAAGTGATCTAACCTTGCAACAATGCGACCCAGACCCATTCTTCTATTGGTCCATGTATATTTTCCCTTGACTGGCTTGATGTCCAACATATCCTAGTCCTGAATGAGTTCTTCCACTCATTCTCTGGCTGGATCCCTTACAATGCTACCCCCTTGCTTCTCCCCTTGGCTTAAAGTGATGTTCATATCTCCAGCGAGAATGAAATTATGCATCTGAATCTCATTTTAGATCCCTAATGGATTCCCAGTAGGTTTTTTTGTCTCCCAAGATGACCGGAGCATAAATATTGAAAATATTCACTGTCTCTTTGGTATGGAGATGCAAAAACTGAGAAAAAATCCAGTTTGAGTTGAGTTTAACCATGATTTTCTCAAAGCATGTCTCGTCCCATAGAATTCCCAACCCTCCTGAGGCGCCTCTAGAGGAGACAACAATAACTCCTCCTTTTCCCCAAAACTGTTTGCTTTTATGGAGAAAGTCTCCTTTCCTCCATTTTGGTCTCCTAGATGAGAAGAATGTCTGGCCTTTCCAACCTTACAAGATTTTTCATTGCTTCCTCTTTTAGGTTGCTCCCCATCCCTTTGTAGTTCTAGGAGACCATCTTAATTACTTCCTTTTTGGGGCTGATAGGGCTCCCTTACAGCCCTGGCTTTGATTTCTACTTGCCTTAGGGTTTCTTGCCAACATATTTTCTAAGGTCAGCTAGCTCCCCTGCAGCTTATCCTTGTAGGTTTCTTGCTCTCTCTTTTCCTGGAGGATTTCCGTCCCCTGGTTGATCTTCTGACCAAAGTTTGGGAATCCCAAATTTCTCTTTCTTCCTCCGACTCCTTTGAATCTAGATCTTCACCCTCAGATACAGGCTCTTTCTCTTTCAGGGTTTTTCTAGGATAATCACCAATATTCAGTGGTTCTAGGGATTCCTGCATTTGGAGATCCTTTTGCACATCTCGTGGGTCGATTTCTTGGACTTCCTTTGTCCCTAAGTTCAAGACCAAAAAGTTGTTCTCTTGACCTTTCTGGATGGGTTTGGATTTAGGAATGCTTCCTGTGGGTGTTGTACTTCCCTTTCCTTTCTTCACTCCTTGTCAACTTGGCCCTGGCTTAAGGCTCGTTCTAGATTTCTTGTCTTGCTGCCATCCTTCTTCTTTCACCTTTTCTTGGTCTATATTTTTGGGGCAGTTCTTGACAAAGTGGCCATACTCATGACATCTATGGAATTTGAACGACATCTATTCATAATCTAATTTCTGCAGGTGGGACCAGTTTCCCACCATGAGCTTAATGGCTTCTGGCAACACAACTTTGAGATCAACCTCCATGAAGATTCTGGGACAATTATATTGGTCTTTGTTGTTTGCTCTGTCTATGAATTTTCCAAGGGCGTTGCCAATTTTCTGCATTGATTCCCAGTTCCAGCAGTGCACCAACAAGTTTGGGAGCCTAACCCATAATGGAATGGTATATGGAACATCCTCTGAGGGGTCGAAGTCTTCAGTCCAACAATTTAAATACAATCCTTGAGGACCCATGAAATTGGGTCCATTCCTAAAAATCAAATTGTAATATTCCAAATTTGTCCTTCAATAAATTGGAATATTAATTTTGTCTATTTTCACTTAGGAGATGAATAATTGGGTGAGAAGGCCCATTCATAATAAAAACATAGATAAAATCCCTCTATTATGAAAAGGGATCAGCCATGGAACTAGATTTCACACCCTCATGTGTGAAAGGAGACTTTTACAAAGAGGCTTGGTTAAGTTTGACCAAGTCAAATAGCGTTGGGTATGAGGTCGAAAGCACTACATGGGACAGCGCAGAGATAGAGGAGGGAATATTAATTGAAGGAGGAAACCCTAATAGAGTGGGTCCCATGGAGAGAGAGCTCTCATGTGTTTAAAAGGTTGGCAAGGCAACAATTGTTATTCATGCTTATGATTATTCATTTCATGTCTATTCAGACATTGTGCATTCTTTGCTGTTTAGCAAGAATTACAGGGGAATTCCTGTTTAGGATTTCCCCACCTTCTTAAGAGGCCTCTTGAAGGTTGGTTCTTCATTCTCCACATCTCTTGGCTTAAGGCCAAAGCATCCTCCTCTAGGACAGCGTTATTGCTACAGCAACATAACTCTGTGTTGCAGGGTGTTGCAGTGGAGACTCCACAACACCTCTTCCATCTCTTTTTTTCCAGAGAGATAGTCTTTCCCTTCTTTGGAAGATCATATTGGAAGCTTGGGAGCTGATTTTCAGATCTTGGCACTTGGCCACAGTGTTCTATTCCACTCACTGCACAGGCCCCCTTAGTGACTGCGTTATTTTCATGGAGTATCTGCAGTGAGGGTTTGTAGATTGATTGGAGGGTGAGATATCAAGTGTAAAGATCAAACTTCCACTTTGGAGATCCATTGGAGAAGGTCTACTTCAGATTTCTCATCATCTTCATCCTTCTCTATTCAGTTCCATATTTGAGTTGCAGCTACTGCCCAGCGACTCCGACATTTTTTCCATTTTGTGTATTTCAGCCAATCCCTTGGAGGATTGTTGTATTGTTGCTTTCAGGGGTTAGAGCTTTGCTCCCCCACTTTATTTGAGCCATATATTGTCATATATTTCAGTTATTATGCAATATGGAGTAGTATCTCTTATAAAATGTGTCCTCATAGCCTGGGTTTATGCAGAAATAACAGTGTTCTCTATTTTCATGTACATGTCTCGTTGAGGTTTGCATTGCCTTTCTTGAGTGGATGTTTCCTCAAGAACTTGTACTCTTTTGCTGCTATAAAATTATTTGATAGCTATTTAGATCTTCATATGCTCATGGTTGTAAAATAACATTTTCTTTCCATTTCTTGTTCAAGAATTGTTGCAGTCCCTCACCGGGCACTTTATGAGGATATCTAGTAGTGGGAGATCTGTTTAACCACTCTAGAAGGATTTATTTGGTCCCAACACTTGGATTTTGATCTTAGACACAATGGTCTAAGGGAACTAGGTCTTGGTATCAAATCCTGCTACCTCCATTTCTAGAAAATGCGTTTTCCAGCAATGGATTGCTAGCTGTCCCGATTTGGGAACATTACACAAATCCTTATCCCCCTTTGAGTTGAATTCAAAGAGGAAAAAACCCTACCCCAAAAAATACGAGGTGATGCTATTTGCAATGAGGAGCTTCCAGTTTCAGGTGATCCAAGCTTCCGTAGATTTTGAGAAGGCCATAAGCCCGTGAACTGCCCAACCAGTGCTCGATCCACAAGGTAAAGAGCCACCTTCATTGGATCCTTAGGCGGGAGAGCCATTGAGGGGATCTCATCCAACCTCTTGATGAACTTGGAGCGGAGATATTTTTTCTTCTTTGGCTGGGAAGAAATCAGCAATTTGAAGGCCTCGACCTCAGGAGGAGGAGGAGGAGGAGGTGGGGGAGGGGCATGAGAGTCCAAAATTGGGCTGAACACAAGCTAGGGCGAGCACCCTGACCGACACTACCCTTCCGCAGCACCAAAAACCCTATGCGCAGGGTAGACCACGAGGCAGAGCAGTAGACATGATTCTCTTGAGCTCCTGCGTACCAATCTATGGTGTGTTTTATATCTTTTTTAATTTCTTCTAATTTATGAGTTGCAACAGCTAGTAAGATGCGAGTAAGAAACCGTTAAAGGATTTAATAGTACATTATCTTCTTTCCAACTTTCTGCAAATCATATATGTGTTGTAGAACATGTTAGTGAAAATTTGATAAAGGATTTTTGAAATACTTTATACATGCAATCTAATTTCTGAGTGTTGTTTACTTTGCATAAACAGAGTTTGTGTAAAGAACCATCATTATAGCTATGTGACTTATTTAGGATATGAATATTTCCTAGAATAAGCACCAATTATCCATCTCCTTTCATTTTTTACACTCTGCTCCCTATACTACCAATTTACCCATACAATTTATGCTTGCCACAACTTGCCAAATGCATGAAAGTCTTATAGAATATAAAAAATCATTTCAAACTCTTTGAGAATCCATCCCACCACTCAAAAAACCTTTAAAATTTTGAAATGAACTATGATGTGTAAGGCTTAATCCTTTTGTAGTCAAGGAGTGACTCCTTGCGCTAAAAAATTGCAGCAATGAAATTAGACCAAGAGAGTGAGATCTTACCATGTTTTTCAATCTTATCTTGTGTCTTGGCTTCCCACCATCTTAGTGCTGCACCATCTAGTTAAGGAAGCTAGCTGTATGTTTGTATCATCATCTTCAAGGTTTTGAATTTTTCAATAGACCTCCAACTAATGAACCCAATTGTCAAGTTTCTCTGCATTCACTTTACCATTATACATAGGTAGCTCAAATTTAATATCAAGGTTTAACAAAGTTTATTTACCAATTGCTTTTGAGGTAGGTCGAGGAGTATGTGTAAGGGTTGTAGTAGTGGAAGAGGATGAAGATGAAGGTGAATATGGTGGTGAGGATGATGGCGGAGTAGATGGTGGCTTATGACCATTTCCATTGCCTCCTCCTCATGGAGAACCCTCTCCTCTTGGAGGCCTTGAGCTTTTAGCAACCTTGTGTTCCTCTCTTCATAGAAGACCTTCACCATCTCTATTATATCAAATAAAGCTTTCTTAAAATCCTTCTCATCCTCTGACATGTTATCAATTCCTCCTTCATGAGACATGCTTACTAATCTTCTACTGCAACTGGAGGTGAATCTTGTGGTGGATATTTTGGTAATTGTGCCCTCCATATCCTTGATCCAACTAGAGAACTTGCACCCACAAGCCTGCATTCTCCTCTATTGAGCTTCAACCTTGTAAGCATTTAAACACTTTCAAAACAAATTAAATCCTCATTTCAGAAGTAAATCTAGTGCTCTGATACCAACTTGAACTGAATGAGAATATTAGTTTTGTTGTGCTGAGATCCAATTCAGAATATAAACAAAGTGATTGAGGATTGAGAGGTTAATTGTAGGTTTAATATGAGTTTTTATGTGAATTTCATGAGTAAATTAACATAAAAAAACACTGAACAATAGCATCTAACATACATGAACATCACCATAAATAGTAACAAAATAGTACATGATGAAGGAGTTTACCTTGCCTGGGCTATGTCTCCTTGGTCTAGCTTCCAATGGCTTGTCCCCCTTCTATTATTCTCAAAAGTGTCACTACATGTGTTTGAAATGCTCAAACAACTCTAAAACATGTTCCATCAGCTCCAAAATGCCCATAAAAACCCATGTAGCCTCTTTTTGAATCAAATTTGGCCAAAAACTTATCAAGTTATGACTTCCCCAAGTTCCTTCATAATTTGCTCCACATTTTCCCCAAAATCTAGCATTGAACCCATAATTTCACCCCCAAAAGTGCTCTCGGAGCACCAATTCTTCCAAAAACAAGATGAATTTTTTGGGGCATTAATTTTCCCTCTAACGCCTAAAATATGAATTTTAAACCATATTTGTTATGGTTTATAAAAAAAAATTATATTAAACATCGTGTGGTTAGGGATAACTATCGACATTAGCTGTTATAATGGACATATGGTGTGCTTTTACAGGTGGTTATGGTTATAGTTAGAGGTATTGGTGGCGGTCTATGTGGTGAGCACATGGCATTGTTTTTGTTGGAGGTTAATGCTTGTGGTTCCAGCTCCAACAATCAAGCTAAATCACGGTCTTCCCCGGTCACATTACAACTCCATCGTGTTATGTTAGTTGCTACGTTTATGCGGGGGGTGTGGGGCTAGCCTCTTGCCCATGGTCCCCACCCCTGGTATGGTGACCAGGGTTGGGGCTATACCCTAGCCCCCTACCCCCAACGTGCAATTAACATTATAATAAAACCATATGAGTTTCAATATATAGTAAGGAACATATCTGATGGTGTAGTGGTAACTCTTGGTGCTTCATGCTCGGTGGTTGTGGGTTTGACCCCCGTTGCTGTTGCTCGAAATTGACCTCAAATTTTGGTTACCCTTGGGTTGCCATGTGGCGGCCCCTGGCTGGGCCACATGGCAGCCTGTCACTGACCACCAAATCAACCAATAATTGCAACATTTCAAACTAGTAACCAAGTGCCACTTGGCACGATACCATTCGCCCATGGAGACCATTGACCAAGTACAACTGTACAATCACCCTACCATGTAGGCATGCCCAGTCAGCTATATGAACTACTGACTGGGCTGTCTTGCATTTTTTTAAAATTTGCATGTTTGACAAAATGGACAGAACACATTTATGGGGGCATACAGTATCGGTTTTCCACAAAAAGAGTTGCGCCGGATTCCGAACGACGAGATCTACACAGTCGTTTAGGTTCCACACCATTCCAACAACTTTGATTTTTGAGCATAATTTTGAGCACCTGATCAACCATATCCTCCTAATTGAAGCAAATATTCCTCCCACTAAAAGCATGCCTATGACTAGGTATCTTGTGTATAATAGGAAGTTATACAACATGGATTCCAAGAGGTTTCCTTAAATTTCTTCTAAATCTAGCCAAAACCCTCACCTTTAGCTCAAGCGAGGGTGGTATAAGGATGCTCATTTTTAGCTGCACCAATGGGGAATAAAGGAAGATATCAACTTCTAGAAAAAAATAATATTAAACATATTATTACTTATAAATATACAAATAAATTGTGGGGAAATAAAGAGTAAGAGGAAAAGGGAAACTATGATATATTGAGGCTATCAACCCAAATCTTGAAAACCAACATTATTTTTCTCTATTGACTAGTGTGAAGAAGAAAATGAATATTTCCAAGATAAGAACTAATTCTCATGAGCTCCATAGTGAAAATGGGTAGTGATAAATTCCAAATACGCCAAGGGATGAAAGAGTTTCTCATTGTGCGGTCCTAAGTGGATTGCAGATGAAAATTACTTTCTCTTACATTGTCCATATTATACTCACATTCGATCTACTTTTCAAAATATTTGTCACACTACCAACCCTCTTGACATTTTACCTCAACAAAACTATGGTAATCTGAGAATGCTTTTCTCACTTCTTTTTTAGCATAGAAATAAAATGTTAAAGAATTATGATTAGTCTCTTCCCTTCTTAAGGTTTAATAGAACATAGATATTAGTGGATATTAATCATCATTATCAATATTTTATAAAAATTAATTATTAATAAGATAATAATTATATTTATATTATAATATTTAATAATATTAAAAAAATAATAACAAAATATTATAAATATAAAAATTATTATTATATTAGGTTTAATATTATTGATATTATATTTGGATTGAAGTATTTCATTTAGATTTTTTTAGTATGTCACCCAAAAAAAAAATTATTAACTTTTTTTATAATTAAATTTATAATTATATTATAGTGTAACATTGTATATTTTATATATAATATTTTATCTTTTATTTTTTAATTAGAATTGTGGAATTTTATATTATAAAATATTATTAAGGATTGGGAATATAAAATGCATACATATTAATATTGGGCGGCTCATTACAATACAATTATGAAACCTTTCCAAATATATAACAATGTATAGAGCTCTGAGAATATATTGCAAATAGATTATCATGATACTCGAATTTTTTTATCAAAAACCTTTAGTATTTTGATTACTTTGTAATACATAATCAAAATTCAAATCTAACTATATATCAATAATAATCTAACTCATACATTATTCATATGGTGTTATTTCAATTTCTTTGGTATTGTTCAGAGTCTTTTTTGAGCCACATTTTGTTGTTTGTTGATTGATTCGTTCGAAAACAAAAATGAAAAAGGTACCTAAGCCATATACACTAATTTTGAATTTGGAAAGAACCTTCCATTCGAGATAATTCAACTTAGCCTCCAAGGATTATATCCTATTGATCTAAGATGAAAGGACCCCCAAATTGACATCCTCATTGGAGTAATTTAATGTCAATTAATCCTTTAGTTTTCTAACAACATCCTTAATATCAAATGAGATCCTCTTCAAGTATTTTCATGTTTCTCTCTTCTCATAAGATTATAGATATCTAAGAGATCTCATCATATATTGAAAATAGATTATCATGCTATTCGAAACAATTATAAAAAAACCTTTAGTATTTTGATTACTTTGTAATACGTTATCAAATTTCAAAATTAACTATATATCAATATCATCCAACTCATACAATCTCCATATGGTGTTATTTCAATCTCTTTTGGTACAGAGCTCTAATGTATAGTGTTATTTTAATCTCTTTGGTACAGAGCTCTAATGTATAGTGTTATTTCAAACTCTTTGGTATAGAGCTCTAAGCATGTATTGTAAATAAATTATCATGATACTTGAAAAAAATATAAAAACCTTTAGTATTTTGATTACTTTCTAATATATTATCACAATTCAAAACTAACTATAGATCAACTATCATCCAACTCATAGAGTCTCCATATGGTGCTATTTCAATTTCTTTGTTATCGTTTGGAGTCTATCCCAGGCCAAAATTAAGCTCCCAACAAAAATGAACCAGAGATACTTGAGAGATCCCCTCGAATAACAAATTATTCCACAAGGACTCTTGATAAGTGTATCCAAAATACACCCCTACTATGGTTTAAAATCCCCACATGAATATGGTACCACTCTTTGAAATTATTTTTTAAGATACAAGAAGGGGGAAGCCATGTGAGAAGTGGTGATAAGTCTCATCACTTCCTCGTCAAATTTGATTTCACTCAATAACACCTTGAGATATGACAATATTATAATTGAGAGAAAGTAATGGCTAATTGGTGAATAATATATATAAAATAGAAGTAGAAAAAATGGAAGGAGTGTTGTTGCAAGGTTATACCCATATAAAACCCTAGAAAAAAAAAATTGGTTCACTTAATGGTTTCAATTTCTGGGGGCCACCTCCCATTGCACCAAAAATCCCAATTTTTAGTGTGTTGGTTAGCTCGTCCAAGAGTTCAAAAGTTATGCCCTGCAAATTTTGTTGAGAAAATTGATGATATCCCCAAAGTAGTTTTCTACACTAATCAGTCCCATTCCATGGAAATATGGCTAGTGGATTAGGGGTTGATCAGGATATTTATTGGGATTTAGCCCACCTAAAATTTGAACAACTAACTGGACAAAAATTGGTGTCATCTTATCAAAGCGAAATTCTATGCTTCCTCCCCCTCATCACTTAGGCACACTCTTATTCAAATCCTTACTCAAGAAATCTCAGGTCATATAGGAATCAATATGAATCACTAAAATACCTATATATCCTAGAATTCAGGAAAGAAAAACTAGTTATATCTATGGACAAAGGGGAGGCACAAGAAAATAAAGAAGACAAAATGAATCACTTGTAAGATGTTATGATTCAAAATAAATATAAAGAAGAGGTGGAAATAGAAAAAGAGGAGGGGGTATTTCACTCTTTGAAGTATTAATAAAACCCCCAATGGTTACCTTTTATGAGTTAAAAAGTTGAAAAATATAATGGATATGTAGATTGCGAAGTGGAGTTAGGGAAAGTTGTGAAAAAGGTGGGTAAAAATTCCAACATAGATCTTTGTATTGAGCAGTAGGATAAAGATAAGGAGATGGTGACTCAACCTATCATGAGAAAAACTTTGAATAAAGGCACAAGAAAATCAAATAAATTAATTGGTTTTGATCCCTATTCAAAGGGGAAGCATGAAATCCACCAGTAACTAATGAAAGTGGTCTCCTATAATTTCAGGGGGGTGGCAAGAGACAAAATAAATTTAGAAGTTAGAAGCATGATCACAGAGGAAAAATCATGGATTTAAGTGAGAAAAAGGTCTAACTTTCTAACTTCATTCTTTCCTAAATTAATCTCCTCAAAATAATACTATGTGGTTCTTATTTTTATTCATGTTATTTTGTAGAGTTTGAATCCTCACCCTTTAGTTCAAACTCTATTTTGTTTGGTTCTTTCTCCCATGGTAGGATTTCCTTTTTAATTTAATTTAATTTTTTTTTATAAATTTTATGGGCCCCAAAGTTTGTAACATTTTAAACCATATTTATAACCAATAAAGACACATCTTTCATATTTTTTATCCAACTTAGTTTTGTTTTCCTTTGGAAAGTGTACATATGCATCACAATCAAATACCCTAAGATGTATAATATATGGTTTCTTACCAGTTCATACCTCATGTGGAGTCTTATCATTCAACATTGACGGGGGTGATTTATTTGCACCGTAACATGTAGCATCCACTACCTCTATCCAGAATTCCTATCCTAACCCAACACCATTGAGCATTCTCTTAGATTTTTCCATCAACATCCTAGTTATATTTTCTACAAATCCATTTTGTTTAGTTGTGTATGTGATATGATTCTACCGTGCTATACCTCACTTTTTACAAAAATATTCAAATTTATTCCCGTAGAACTCTCCACCATTCTTTGTTATCGACGCCTTTATTTTCTTCAATATATGATTCTCCACTAGAGATTTAAATTATTTAAAGCTGTCAAATACTTTAGATTTATTCATGGCTAAATATATCCATGAATTCCTTAATAATTCATCTATAAATGAGATAGTACACATATTTATCCAATGATGGAAATGACACAGTTCCAAACACATCATTGTGCACTAGCTATAATATTCCCGCTATCGTCTTAGCTCTAGAAGATAATCTCACCTGATTCTACTTCTCATAAAATTTTTTAACAAAAATAAAAATCCAAAGAGAAATTAGACATACTTGCTACCATATTTTTGTTGTTGGAATTATGATGTACATGTTGTCCTTGGTGGAAACCCACTTGTAGCAAGATAAGTATGTGCTAACATGATAGTAACATGTTGAGTACATAGGCCAGTTCAATTGTGACAGAGAAAGAAATACCATTTCATGATAAAGGAATGTTGAAGGTAAATTTTGAGAAATATACGTAGGTTTAGTGAAGCAAAGTCATGTACATATGCATGATTGATGAAGGGAAGTCATGTTTACATAGGTTCAATGAAGCTAAGTCGTGTACGTACGCTGGTTTGATGAAGCGAGGTAATGTATACATAGGTTTGGTGAAGAAAAGTGGCATACACATGCGATATGAAGAAGCAAAGTTACGTGCATATTGGCACACTATTTTATTAATACCAAGGGTATTTAATATGGTATTAGCCCACAATATTGAGCGCATTAACGAATTTTTTATTCCATCAAAGAATACCATCAACACTAGTGTGGTTTTGGCTCAAGGTATTGGCCAAGGATCAAACTATATAAGGAGGTGAAGATCAAAGTGCCAGAGTGTGTGCATGAGTAAGGGTTAATGAATGAATACTTCAATATGAAGTATATTTTCATGGTATGGGCTATAGTTGATTGGTTGATCTGAAATAATGATGCACCTATGAATGCAAAAATGGATTAGGATCATTAGATCTGAAATGATTATGTATTGCATGATCTATTTATGAGTTGTTTATGTCTTTTGTCTGATGCATGTTTATTGCAGTGAAGGTTATGATATGAGTATGTTTGAAGTTCTAAAGTGTTGCACAGACATGATTTAGTTGCAGATCTGTATGCGATTTTTCCACATGGAAAGTGTGTATACACGCGAGTTTTGTTCTATAGAGTCGTGTATATATTCTGAAGTATGTTGAGATATGTACATGAGTTGGTTTCTGGATAACCGCATATATACATGGAAAATCCTTATGGAAGGCGCGTATGCAAGCCAGGGTTTTTTTGAAGAATATGTTTGATCAATTTTGTTGTGTTCTATTTTATATCAATGAAGACTTCATATGGATCTGGGTTGTTTGAATATTGATAATGTTGCTAGTTGATTGTTATTAAATATCGATGATTGGTTGATTTAGTAGTGATTCAGTGGTTGGTTGATTGATGGTTCAGTGATTGATTTGATACAGTTATATGTTTTAGTTTGATGTATCATATTGGGCTTAAATGAGTGTAGTGGGCCCAGTCTAAAAATTTGATGAATATAGGCCTACAAGTTGCGATGTGTTGAAGCAGGTGGATCGAGTGTGAAAATTTATGAAACGTGGTCCACAGTGGTGCTGAAGGTTGGAGCTTTCAATGAGGGGGTCATAGATACCTTCCAGTAGGTGCTAGTAATTGAGATCAGGGGGTCGTAGCTCCCTTCTAGTGGGTGATGGTAAATGAGATCAGGGGGTTGGAGCTGGAGAACAGTGAAGGTTTTAGCCTTCTATAGGTGGGTGTCTGCATACTGGTATGAGTCTGCACTAGTACAATATTGTAAGAAGTTTTCTTTATAATAAATATTGAAGGTAGAGACGATAAAAATGGTGGTTTTATCCCACATTGGGTTTCCACCTTCAATCCTAGTGTTCAGATGTGTTGCTTATGTGTGATGGTTTAATTTGTTCTAACTGCTTACTACATGTCCGATGAATCAATGATGCACTGGTATAAGTCAATTTATGGATTATTTATCTCAATTATAAGTTTATTGGGCATACGATAGTTTCCTAAATGATAGTCATGTACATACGCTAGTTGGCTTAAGTAAATTTTCTTATAGAATTCAGAAAATAAAAAGAATAATTTTTGTGATTTTTTAAATATTGATCCACCCCCCAATGCCCTCGCCCCTCTTAGTATTTTTCCCAACAATTGATATCAGAGCAGTTCTTTTTGAATAATATTGATCACTTGAAGGACATCTGCCACAATGGGAAGGAAGAAAAAGAAGAAGGCTACTCAAATGAAGAAGACAACATAGAAAATGTGTGCATCAATAAATGAAGAAGATAAAACAAGTACTGATTTTTGTTCTTGTGATCCACTTCCTTGTTCATGTAATATTGAAAATAGTGAATATGAAAGTGAAAGTAATGTTATGGATCTAGAAGCAGAAGTTACAAAGATTAAAAATGAAATTGAAGATCAACACATTATATTTAATGAAAGGGAATGTATCTACAAATATGTGATTACTATATTTCATAATTAGTTACAAGAAAGAAACTCAATTGAGCAGATGAACAAAGAAAAGATAGACAAGTGCCAAAGGTCGCAGGATGAAGTAACCAATCACAATGAAGGAATTGAAGCATAAATCATCTCTCTCAAATTAGATATGGAAAAATCCAATAAGAGGAATGAAAAACTACTTCAAACATTTGAAGAACAAGAAAATGGGTTGAAAGAAAAGTTTCTCAAATTAAAAGAGCAAGTAGAATAAAGAAGAAGGGTCGAAGAAGATATGAAGAAGAAATGCCAAAGAATGGAGGTTGAGGTTAACATTTTAAAAGGTAAATTAGAAGAAAAATATAAACATTTGATATTTCAAGATAGTACTAAGATTCTTGATAATATTCTTAGTAGTCAAAGGACCCCTTCTATTAAATTTGGTCTTGATTTTCACAAAACTGTTAAAGAAGAATCTAGTTCACAAGCCAGTGCTAAATATTCAAAGGATAGCAATGCAAAACCTGAAGAGTTTAAATAAAAAAAAGTCAACCTGACCAACAAACAAGGATCATGAATCTTCAAAGGAAATTATTCGCACCTATCTATAGAAGTATCAATCAATTCTCTCCTATGATCAATAATGTTGAATTATTTATATGTCATAATTATGAACATGTTTAAGCCAATTGTAGAAGCAGATTGTTTCGGTCACAGACAAATAGACACAACACAAATAGACCATTAGCTCCCAGGTACTCGGGTTTCTTTAATGGATATTGTTTTTCATGCAACAATTTTGGTCATAAAGTTGTTGATCACATGAGACAATCATATTATGATTCCTCTTCTCCCTTTTTTGGTCACATAAGATGTTATGCTTGTAACAGGGTTGGGCATGTAGACAAAGAATGCAAGAATAGATCAATGAATCACCAAAGACAACATGGAAGAAAAACATATGATATCATGAGATCGAAGAAAGATGGATCCACCAACATTCCTGATAAAAAACATAAAGAAGAAGAGATAAGATGTGGTCTTGTGCTCTGTTCGTTTAAAAATTAGGATGAATGGTATATCAATATTAGATGTTCTCATCACATGACTCGTGATAAGAGTAAGATGGAATCTCTCAAGGTAAATCAAGATGGTAAGGTTATTATTTCAAATGATGCTCCAACAAAAATTTTGGTAAAAGGTAGAGCCTAAACTAACATAAATAGAAAGGCAGTTGATAGTTTATTAGTTCAAGGCCTAAAAAAAAACATATTGAGTGTAGACAAAATGGCAGATAAAGGAAATGTATTTGTGTTCACATCAACCAAATGCAAGGTCATGGATGAAGAAACTGGAAAGGACATAGCAAGGGGATACATAAACACTGATAAATTATATGTGTTTAAAGATCTGAACTCTTGCAGATATAAGGAGGATTCAAACTCAGACTAAAAGAAGGCAGTGACCATTGCAGTCCATAATTCTTGAAATAATATTGTTAGCAATGATTGCAATATATTATGGTTGGTTTGTTAATGTAGGTTTTTATATTTTTTACAGTGCATCTGATGTGTCAACAGAAGACAGGTACAATCTCAGGGGGAGCTGAAGCTGTGAAATTTTCAGTATTTCACTTTCTATATGTGGGTTGCATGAACTATAGTCGTGCATATACATAAGTTCCTTTAAATAGAGTCATGTATGTTTTTCTCTGACTGAAAAAAAATGGTACATACTCAAGGACATAATCTGATATGCTTCTGACATTTATGATTTGATTTTCATGGTCTAATGTTGATGGGTATAGCTTGCTGATATGGTATTGAGTTATGATTTTCCAATTGATGATTATCTGATTTATGAAGATGCTTTGATGAATGAGTTGTTGTGGTCATACTTGATAATGAACATGTAGCACAGGTTCAGGGGGAGCATTAGCCTTGCTGAATATAATGAATTGTTGGCATTATGTTTATAATGGTTGCTGAATTATGTTCAATGATCTCTTACTATTGAGGTATTTTGGTCTCGGTTATAAAGTTCATATCTTTAAATTGATGTAAAGTTCATGTGGTGACCTATGATGTAATTATTGTCATATTCAGTCATGTATGTACTTTTGAGGTCATGTAAAATATGTAAACCCACTTCGTTGGGTGGTTGTGTCAAATATGTAATCCCACTTGGTTGGATGGTTGAGTCAAATATGTAACCCCACTTAATTAGGTGATTGATGTAAGTATTAGTCCTTGGTGATAGGAAAGGTCATACTTAGTTGAGCTATAGAGTCATGTACTTCATTGAAAATATTTCTGAAGGTTCAACATGTGCTCAGGGGGAGCATGGTCAGTATAGTGCAGATCAGATCTACAGAGCTCTTGTATCTACAAGGAAAGAGAAACATTTTTTCAAAATTGGTTTTCCCTTTTCCGTTGATGTCAAATGGGGAGAGTAACTTGGTGTTGGAATAATGCTTAGATTGATGCGTATTACAGGTATCTATAGATTGTGGTGATAAAACACCAACGTGGTTGCCATCAAGTCCAAAGTGGGAGATTTTTGGCATTATGATTTACGTGTTGTCCTTGATGGAAACCAACTTGTAGAAATATAAGTATGTGTTGACATGATGGTAACATGATGGGTACAAAGGCTAGTTCAGTTGTGACAAAGAAAGAAATACCAGTCTGTGACAGAGGAATGATGAAGGTAAAGTTTGAGAAATATACGCAGGTTCAGTGAAGCAATTTCAGGTACATACGCAGGATTGATGAAGGGAAGTTGCGTATATGCAGGTTCAATGAAGTTAAGTTGTGTACGTATGCAGGTTTGATGAAGCGAAGTAGTGTATACGTAGTTTTGGTGAAGCAAAGTCACATACACACATGAATATGAAGAAGAAAAGTCATTGGCCCATTATTTTATTAATACCAAGGGTGTTTACCATGGTATTAGCCCACAATATTGAGTGTAATAATGACTATTTTATTCCGTCAAAGAATACCATCAGCACTAGTGTGGTTTTGGCTCATGGTATTGGCTAATGATCAAACTATATAAGGAGGTGAAGATCAAAGTGTCAGAGTGTGTGCATGAGTAAGGGTTAATGAATGAATACTTCAATTTGAATTATATTTGCATGGTATGGGATATAGTTGAATGGTTAATCTGAAATAATGATGCACCTGTGAATACAATAATGGATCAGGATCATTAGACTTGAAATGACTATGTATTGCATGATATGTTTATGAGTTGTTTAGATCTGTGGCCTAGCGCATGTTTATTACAATGAAACTTATGATCTGATTATGTTTGAAGTTCTAAAGTGTTGCACAATCATGAATTAGTTGCAGATATGTATGCAAGTTCACCACATGGAAAGCGTGTATACATGCGGGTTTTGTTATGTAGAGTCGCGTATATATTTTGAAGTATGCTGAGATTTGTAGATGAGTTGGGTTCTAGACAAGTGCATATATATGCAGAAAAGCCTTATGGAAGGCACATATGTAAGCCAGGGTTTTGTTGAAGAATATGTCTGATCAATTTTGTTATGTTTCTGATGTCTGTCAACGAAGTCTTCATATAGATCTGGGTTGTTTGGATATTTATAATGCTGCTAGTTGATTGTTATTAAATATCAGTGATTGGGTGATTGATTGGTGATTCAGTGGTTGGTTGATTGATGATTTAGTGATTGATTTGGTACAGTTATATGTTTTAGTTTGATGTATGGTATTAGGCTTAAATAAGTGTAGTGGGTCTAGTCTGAAAATATGATGAAAAGAGGCTTACAAGTTGCGATGTATTGAAGTAGATGGATCAAATGTGAAAAATTATGAAACATGGTCCATGGTGGTGCTGAGGGTTGGAGCCTTCAATGATGGTGTCATAGCTCCCTTCTAGTAGGTGCTAGTAAACGAGATCAGGGGGTTGTCACTCCCTTCCAGTGGGTGCTGGTAAACGAGATCAAGGGCTTGGAGCTCCCTTCCAGTTGTTAGGGTCCCGTGATTTGGCCGATTGGCGAGCCAAATGACGATGTAACATCAAACCAAGCTTTGGAGCCCAAGGACCTAGCCTTCCTGGACCCAGAGAGGGCTCTCTCTCTATATATAAAAGATATCGGTGTGTTTGTTTATGGTGTTCTGATATTAGGCTAGTTATGAAGTGAGTTTTTGGTTTTTTTGGTTTTTAAGTTTGTGAGGGATAAAACTGATCAAATACATAAACTGGATAACAAGATGTAGATAAATTGGGCTATGGGGTCAAACAGGTCAAGGAACAAGGAAGCTATGAGGTGATGATGTAAGGCTGCTGTAGGGCCGATTTGATTCACGGTAGAAGGGATCTTAGGGCAAAATGGGTTAAATGGACAACAAGTTGGTGAAAGACAAAGGGATTTCGAGTGTAACTAGTTGATAGCAGACATAAACATTTTATAGCAAGCCATTAATCATGTTAAATGTAACTATGAGCTAATTAATACATAGAAATCAAACATCCCAACCATACATAGAGGTATAAGACCCTCTAACTTCGGGAAATGGCTATCAGACTTTGGGGAAAACACACAAGACAAACTAACAACTCATAAACTACGCCGGAACGCCTAAACATAGTCTCTAAGTCATTGGGCACTTTGAAAAACAAGCTTTCATAGTTTTAGGCAAAGGGCTAGATCGGGACTAGGCCTCCTTGGTTCAACAAGATGATCAACAAATCAGTCAAAGAGAGAGTTTTATGGACAGAACTATGGACAACTTATAGGTAGGCAGGGCACACCATACATCCTACTCAACATGCATAGAACTTGTAAATAAAACTAGCAAACATTATCCTTAGGTTACTAAAGAGCAGTTAAGAATTCTTTTGCATAACAAAGGAAGAAGAAAACATCAAGCTATGAAGATTCAGGAATTTTGAGGTGCCTCCATGGACATATCTCAAAACTAATCTCTACTGATCTATAGCAGCAAGAAGCATGGATTATGAATGAAAACTAGAAGACAAAAAACATAGCAAGAAACACTATACCATTCTACCATGTCATGGAATCCATCACCAATCCTTCATCATTCCTCAAAAGCATCCAAGAGGCAGTCCAAAAATCATAACACAAATGTATTCTTCAAAGCTCATATGACCAATGTATTAATTCTTCTCTCAAGTTCAGCCTCTGTTTTACAATGAAACCCATGGAATAAATAGGCTTGAAGGAGGAAAACCTCATGGAGCAACTAGCTATCCCATTGGCCAAGTCAAAATATCTAAACTTGTCCTTGAGGCTTTGCAAAGCCCAAGGCACAAAATATCCCATAAAATATCTAAAAAAATGCTAAAAACGGAAATTATATTGACTTTACATCATTTCCCAAGTACAAAAATAGCTAAACGCACATTTGGGAAAAGCAGATTTTTGAGGTTCAAAAATTACAAAAATACTTCATATTTATGTCTGAAAAAGGTCCCCTGACTTGCTGGAGGCAATTGGAAGCCTTCCTGGTGTCAAAACGAGGCTCATGATAGCTTGTTGGAAAGCTCTCTGTGTCTACTTTCCGGTGCAACTGAAATCATCTCAATCTGATGCCTGGAAGTCCTCCAAAACTGTACCTGTGTGTAAAAAACCAGGAAATAGCACACTGCTGATATGGCGGGCAGAATGTGAAAAAAGTGAGCATCTTTCGCCAATTTGAGGGGGCGAATGATCTCCAAATGCCTTGAAAATCGCTGAGGACCTGATCATGAAAATATGGCATCAACTGGTATCATCCTCATCCCTTGGAAAATCCTCAAACTGAAATGGCGAAATTATGAGTTTTCGACCAAAAACCCAAAAAATGCCAAAAGACAAAAAGTTGTCGAAAAGGGCTCAAAATTGGCAGGCATGACCCTCAGGGGTCCCTAGCAACATGTTCCAAATCCAAGGCCAAAATATAAAGCGCTGATATGCCTTTCTCCTCTTTCCGTGCCCGGCGCTTCTTGAAACTGATGTTTATCACTACTGAGTTACTGCTGTTCAGCACTCTTCCCCTCTTTTTCCTGCTGCTGCTCATATTTATCACTGTCACGCTGCTCCTGTTGTCTTGCCTTGGAGGCATTTTGACCTGAATATGCTTTGGAAAAGACAAACTGCCTCACTGTATGTAAAATGCTCTGTTGGAGTCAAACTGTGTCACTTTACTGCTTTGACAATAAACAATGTGATTTGGATGGTTTGCAACAAGTTTTTTTTATAATACACAACCTCTGCTCTCTTTAGAAAATGACCTTCTACCTTGAATATATCTCAGCCAGGAAGATATCTCAATAGGACACCATATAGTAAAAAGGAGGAAGACTGCTGTGTAAATTTCCTGTACACAGTGTTAAGAAATCACTCTTCTTGTGAATTTGTTAGAGGCCAATCAACACACCTGTATCTGTGTCTTCAAGGTAAAATTCAATCATTTAAAACCTGCTCTTCAGAAAGTGGCCTTCCACCTTGAAAATATCTCAGTCAACAACTTCTCAGTAAGAAATAATACAGTGAAATGAAGGGCAGACTGCTTAGGAGGAGTTTGCTGTGAGAAGTGCTTTGCCCATGGTAGACCTTACAATCATTTAAAACCTGCCTTTCTTAATGTGCCAACATCCAACAAACTTGCATATGGTGCAATCAAATCTTAGTGTAGGTATACAGTCAAATTTACTGTTCTGAACAAGGTGACAGAGTTTGGAAAATGCCTCAAAAAGTTTCAACAAGGCTTGCAAGAGTCTTTACTTTGCAAAATAGGCAAGACCTCCTACCAATGTAACACCTCTGGTTATGTTAGAAAAACCTTTACTTAGGAAGGATACCAACTTATCAATAAGCTTGAAAAAGGCAGTAAACCAATCAAACACGGTGAATACTGTCCTTTTGTGAGAAGTGTGAGCAACCTTCCTCTGTAACTTCAACCTATAAATTTCTGCTTGATCAAGAACCCTTTCTCCTACTAAACTTCCCTGTTCTCTATATGTATGTCACTTCATTAAACAAAAACATGCTCATAAAGTTAACCCCGGTGTGAGCATATAGTCAAATTCATAGTTAGAACAGAGGTACTAGGGTTTAAAAAGCTCCAAAAGCTTGAGCAGAGGCTGGAAGAGTTTCCTCTTTTCAAATTAATCAAGGCCTCTTTCAATTAGAATACCAGTCAGCCTTGGAAGAATGCCTTTATGTCCTCTAAAAATCCACTTGACAAAGAGCTTTTGAAGAGCAGAAAAACAGTCACAGTGATACAGTGAACAACTGTCCTTTTGGTGGTTGAGTAGGGTAACCTGTGCCCTGTAGCTTTCAACTTATATACTGCCCTTTGTCAACAACCCTTTTTCTGATTACACTTCACTGTTTGATAATGTGGCAATGCTCTGAAGATAATGTGAAATGTTTTCCCTTAGACATAAGCCCTGTCTCTCTATAACAAACTCTCCTTTTACCTTTTTAGAGGTTTCTTTTGAGGTGGCAGTCAAAGATCTTGTAACCAACAAACTCCCTTTCAACAACACATTGTTCTTTCTCTTGGTATGTAACTCAACCAATTAAGTCCACACTATCTACTCAGCCCAATAGAGAGTATACACAATCCAAGTCACTATTTTTTAAAGGACATGGTGACAGATTTTGAGAAGTTTTTATGATGTGACAAACAATCTTTTATCATTCCAACCATAAAAGACTCCTCTCACACAAAAATTTCCTTCTCTATACTATGCTGCTCTCATACCATTTTGACAACACCTTGAATGCAATGGTGGCTTCATTCGCTGATTAGGCTTGATGGAATGGAAGGTCACAGTACCACTTTTTCTCTTTTAACATATAGAGGATACCTTTGGAAAGTCACCAAAGTTCACCCAATGACCACTATGTAAGACAAATAACCCACTGTTTTGCCCTTTAAGCCCTATGCTCCTTTCAATACTGATTGAGGCCAGTTTAATGGGATTTTCTCATTAGTAAAGCTTCAAAACCCTTTCAAAAAACTACTTTAACATTCCTAACCAAGACCCTCACCCCTTTCACCGATTATTTAGCCTTTGATGCACGAAGCATATGATTACCCTTCAGAAATTTGAATATACTAAAGAGGCACTTAAATACCTTGAAACACGGTGGCAGCCATTGTTGAGAAGTTTGAGCAGCTCTGGACATAGCTTTGGAAGGCTTTTAGGTGATTTTTTTTATCAGTGCTACAGGAATGCCGCAGGCTGCTACAGGCACGTCGCGCAGCAGTGCATTCCTTTATAAATTTTGTGCACAGGCGCGTCGCGCACTTTTCCAGGAGTGTCGCGCAAGTTTGCAGTTCATTTTGAAGGCCTTCCCGGTGTCGGAATTGGGCGCGAGATGGCTCGTTGGAAAGATGTGGAAGTCTACTTTCCAGAACAACTTGAATTTTTTCATTTGGTGTCCATTTGATCCTTAAAAAATTGATTTTACCACCATTGGTCAAAACTGGTGAATCCTGGTGCAGAAATGCATCGAGCTATTTGTAGGCCATTTTTGAATGCCTTCCCGGTGTCGGAATTGGGCACGAGATGGTTCGTTGGAAAGATGTGGAGGTATAATTTTCAAAACAACTTGAATTTTTTCATTTGATGTCCATTTGATCCTTCAAAAACTGACTGTCCCATCACTGGTCAAAAAAGGTGATGCTGGTGCAGAAAAACATAGCGTTGATTGCAGGCTACTTTTGGATGCCTTCCTTTTGTCGGAATTTGGCCCGAGATGGCTCATCGGAAAGCTATGGAAGTCTATTTTCCATAGAAACTTTAATTTTTTCATTTGGAGTCCAATTGAGCCTTCAAAAACTGACTGTCCCATCACTGGTAAAAAATGGTGTATCCTAGTGCAGAAGTTCTCCCGTGACATCTGTATTTTTCATGTTCCTCACAAACCATGATACCTGTGCAGAAACTGAAGGAGGTTTTTATTTTTGAACCTATCAGGGACAAAAACCTCTCTAAATTTTGTAAATTTCATCTCTGTTTGATAGAAATCATTTTGAAACAACCGCCCGCACGCTCCTTAACCCTAGTTCTTGTCAGGATGCCAAGTTTGTCTCCTTATTTCCGTGACTTTGATTAATGCCCTCTCGATTCGAGAAAGGCACCCTTTTTTCAAAATACTTCGTCTCGTAGGTGTATCATCTATGATATATCTGTTCTTTGGAATAATGAAAAACTGTGTTTGTTTCAAATCATCTAAACAATGACAGTCTATCAAAACAAACTCCTTTGTCTATTTATAACCGGTATACTTATTCACAATGTCCATCTTGGGAATTAATCTTGAATAGCCTCCCATTTTTTGTGATGTATATCTGAAAGGATAAACTGGTGAAGCAGGAACAACAGGGTTCTTTGAAACACAATTATCATTTGATTTGATCGGTGCATTTGACCTTTTGTAATGGAGCCATTCCAAAGCTCAACTTTGTCCACTGTTTTACTTTCTTGGTGATATTTTTAAAAGAGAAAACCACACAAGGTCTGTTGAAGAGCTTTGAAAGCCATTTGTCATTTTAAAAGGAGATATCTGCCTTCTTCTAATTTGTTTGATACCTCGTCTGCATGCATTTATGAGCTTCTCCCCGGGTCGTAGTGCCACTTTTGTTGCATGCTTTCTCACCGTATTTCTATTTACTCAAAAGGAGTTCTCTTTAGATCTCTTGGTATGTGACAAGGAGGTGACCTGTGGCCTCTTCCCCCTAAGGAACTACTTTTCAGATCAATGGCCTCGTATAGTCAATATTAATCCCGTCCAATTATAGGTATAGTTTGACAGACATTTCCATTTGAATAGGAAACTAATACTTTTAAATCATAAACATCTAATCCTTTACCCGTGTGTCGACCTTTATATTTTCAATCGTTTTTTCCACCGCACTTTTTTTACCAACTGCCAACAACACTTAAAGCCTCGCCATCTCGCTTCATAAATGGAGGAGGCCTTTATCCGAAGATTGTTTGATATACGTCTCACAAGGGTTTACAGATTATGATGTAGGCAAACAAGTTTGCGCATTAATACTAGCACCGTTGCAATTATCAATCGTGTTTTAAAACCCTAGCCAAAGTGTAGCTGTCTCACTGTAGTGCTTTAAGGGGAACTGAGATGTCATTATTTGCTTTGGTCATCTTATAACAAACTATTTGAAAGATGGTCTCTGTGACTATGGAGGTCAGCACCCTTTGAAAAACAAACACTCTTTCTTTTTCCTGTGCAATGACAAGTTTGTCAGCTTTTCTTCAATTTAGCCTTATGGAAGAGTAGGTTGCTTATGATCAGAAGGGTTTTTACCAATGATATGCATCTCTAAAGTTTCATCATTTCACATGATTTGAAAACTTCTCATGACTTCCCTTATCAGACCAAACTCTGTTTTCCTTTGAACTTGCATACTTCAGACTCTATCCCTGTCATGATTATCACTCATATTCAGAAAACCTGGAGTTATTGTTTCACTGTCCAGTAAAAGGCAAACCTGGGTTTATGCATTCCTTTAAGTCAACAATGGCCAACGCCCTCTGCTTGTAGATGAAGGAGGCGCCCTAACCCTCTGCTTGTAAATGAAGGAGATTCTGGGCCTTGACAATTTACCAGTTTGCTGTGACAGTGGTGTCTTTCTCTTACTGTGATTTTCATGTTGGAAGGAAAAATGCAAGGTCTTGATGAGTGACTTTCCGTTTTGCAGAGATATCTCAGGCTCATGATACACTTAGAAGCAGCTGTTCTTCTAACTGTAGATTCAAGCATTTCCTCCTGAGATGAAGTTATATTTCCTGTTCTTTGCAGAATCCATAAAACACTGTGAAACACCTAATAATCAGCTTGAGACTGTGGTTCATGCAGTGCTGAGACCTAGGGGTATAAGTGGCGCGACTTAGAGCTGTTTGTCAATTTTATTTGCGGAGTGGGAGGTCGGTCATGGTTGGTCTGTAGCAGATGGAGGCTTTTTGGCTTTTTGATGATTGCCAAGGGTAAAATGTCTTAAAGTGCCACTTCCTAACTTAGGGGAGGCTTTTGAAACAGACTTGGATTTGCTCTTTTAGAGCTGATGGGCAGACCAGTAGGGTTAAAGCTAGAAAAGATAGTAATAATGGGTTTTAACTTTGACATGGGCGGACTGAAGTGAAAGGGCGAAAAAAGTTTTATGAGGGTTTTCTAGATGACAGATTGACACATGGAATTCAGCTTCTAGAAAACTCAGCTATGGATATAGTCATCACTAACATGTAAAAAATACTGATGGCTAACACCAGTTGGAGCTGGAGAATGAGTGAAGGTTGTAGCCTTCTATAGGTGGGTGCCTGTGTGTTGGTATGAGTCTGCGTCAGTACAATATTGTAAGAAGTTTTCTTTATAATAAATATTGAAGACAAAGACGACAACAACGATGGTTTTCTCCCACATTGGGTTTACACCTTAAATCTTGGTGTTCATATCTGTTTCTTATGTGTGATGGTTTAATATGTTCTTGCTACACATGTTTCCTGCTTACTAAATGTCTGAGGAATCAATGATGCACTAGTCTAAGTCAAGTTACTAAAGATTTATCTGGATTATAAGTTTACGGCATAGTTAGTTTCCTCAATGACAGTTGCGTACATACGCTAGTTGGCTTAAGTAAAGTCGCGTACATAATTCAGAAAGGACAAATAATCATTTCTGTGAGTCTTTAAGTATATATTCATGCCCCCCCCTCTCTCAATATTCTTCCCAACAGTTACCATGCAGTACTCAAAGGCCTTTCTCTCTGATATGTCCTAGTCTTTGATACCCCAACATAGTATTTTCTCCTGAAGCTACAAAACTTTTTCCTTCTTCTTGTCCACTCTCAAGAAAATTGAAACTATTACACCTATCACTAATAGTGCCTCCCAATAGCTTAGAAATGTTTTTATTCTGAACTCCCCTCGAAAATACCATTTCTCCTCAAATCGTCATGCATGTATCCTTTTGAAATGTTATTTTTACACCTGCATCGCTCATCTTGCTTACATAAATAAAATTTCTGGCTAATCATGGGATGTGCATAACACTGAGGAGTGTCCCAATCCTTCCATTCATGATATTCAAGTTGAATTTTCATCATCCTATGATTCTATCTCTTGATTCATCTCTGAAGAATATATCACTACCATTGAATCTTTAATACTCGCAAAACCACTCCTTGTGAGGAGTCATATCAAAATATGTGACTAAGTTGACAAGACATTCCTCATGATATACCTATGTACTTGAAGAAGCCAAGTACACATCCCCTCATTCATATAAAGAGGTTTTTGCTTCTATGGAAGAAGCATCTTCATATCTCTACCCTTTCTATGCAATTATGGTTTTATAGTCTTTCTTATAATGCCTTTCTTTTCCACATATCCAACATATCTTTACAAACTTTACTAAATATTTTAATCTTCCTCTAGATTTATATCTCCTACTTGAGGAATTATGTCCATTTATGTTTTGGGAGTTTTCTCTTACATTCAATGCATCTATGTCCTGAATCTCCATGTTTTTATGTCTCATTTCCTTCAACAACAAGGATGAGACTATTTCAACAAATTTTATGGTAGTTTCATTACTACCTATGGAAACAACCAAACTATCCCACAATTTTGGTAGAGAACATAAAAAAATAAGGCACTCATCCTAATCTGAAATCTTAATATCAACAGACAACAGTTGACTCACCATAGTATTGAAGGAATTCAAATTGTCTATCACTGAGTCTCCATCCTTCATCCTTAGGTTATACAACTTTTTCCACAGGAATAATTTGTTCACCGAGGACTTAGAATTATACAAATCCCCTAAATTTCCCCATAAATATTTCGTTGTAGCTTTCCCTAACACATTAAGTAATACTAAATCCAAGCGACACAATCATATTGTTCGCTTTGTATTCTTATCCAACTTTGTCTAGTCTTCTGTTGACATTATTGTTGATGTAAAACCTGGATCCACAACAATTTACTGATCTTTTCCACCAACAAGTATATTTTTTTTATCTTCCATAGTTCAAAAATCTACCCATTGAATTTCTCAATATCTATCTTTGAACTGCTCTCCATTTATTTTCACCACAAGAACCACTTCCACATATATCCCACTGTAACAGGGTCTACCATAGTCCTGAGCCAAACCCCTTAGGCATGAATGCATCCCCTTAAAGACTTTACTTTAATGCTTTAAGTAAAACCACAATTTGCTCATTTCAAGGTTAATTAAAATTCCATTTAAGGAAGTTTGATCCTCAAGGTAAAGGAAGCACTTGATATGGTATAGTGTGAATCATTCTTTATATGATTGAAATTGTACTATGTGAATTACTCTTCATCACCTTACAAAGAGAGTATACATAAGAATTAACTTCCCATTATTTTTTCACATGGCCCAACATAAATGGTATGAAAGACAATAACATCTTATTAATGGCACCAAAGAATGAGGATTTAAAAACTAAGCTCCAATAAAGCCTCATTGATCTCTCATACATCTCTAAGTACATTGAACAAATGGAAACCAAAAGAAAGGAGGAGGAAGTTTTTTGAGTTGCAGTTAATTCACTCGCTCACCTTGATAAGAGCATTCGCTAGTCCAAACCATACAATTGGTATTTGAATCTATCCCCGAGAGAAAGGAAAAAAATCAAAATTTGGACCATGAAGCTAGTGAACACTGCATGTGTTCATGAATTGTTCAATTTTACAAAATTAGTTTATCTCTATGCTAGACATTTCGACTTGAAGACTAGGACTTTCAAGCTTGGAATCAAGAAGAATTCAATTCCTCTGACTCATCATAAGTCTTCAGAAAAATATTTAAATTGCTAAATCCCACTAGAAAACTCAAGTTATTTGAAATTGATACTTTTCTTGACTGTCAAAGCAATGGGATGAATATCATCTAGGAATTCCCGCCACATTCAACACCAAGTCCAACCTCACATTTATTTAATTAACATTTCAATATATGTGGATCCATACAAATATTTATCCTAGCTCTACACGCGATTAACAACATCACTTATTCCGAGATTAGTTTGTATGTATTATATTATTCTTTCACCTGAGATGTCAAAATCAAGTAGCAACAATAATAAAACACACAATACACAAAATATTTAATCCGGAAAAACTCCAATTTCAGGGAAAAATCACTCTAATGAAATTTCATTAGCTGGTCAATTTTGTTTCTATTCTCAATTCAAATTTACTAAACATTATCCACTTAAACTTGACTTGGGTTTTTTTTTACTAAATCCGGCCAATCTTACCAAGTGAATGAGCCCCTCACCCTCACCCCTCAAAACTTTTACCCATATTACTAACCAAAAATCCCTTCTATCACCTAAATCTAATCTAGACTTTATCACTAATTACCCATAAATACACATGCCATACATTGACCCTTCCCACGAGCCATTCTTGGCACGATCCACCATCATATCCCATGTCACGAGTCCAATCTATCCAGCATCCATGCATGTTGCAGCTAAGAGGATGTTGAACCCTCAATCCCCGCTAACTCTACTACCACAAATAGCTTCTTATTTTTTTCACGCCCCTATACCAGAGACACTACTGAGGTTTCGGATTCGGGTTTCTATCTGTATGTCTTACAAAACCTCCATTAACTCCTTCATGCAAGATCTGCACAACGTGATTCCTGAGAGCTTTGATAACAAGTCCAACCACGGTGGCTGATTATTTTTGAGAGTTTATTCGACAATTCCACGAACATTGCACTAACTCAACGGCTGCCACCAGCAATAACTAGCATTGTTATCTCCACAAGCGCTACACACGGCAGCAACAATGTATCTTGGCACCGGTGTTGGCTTTGTAGTTTGCCGTGGCCGCCACTGCGAGACTCAGTGACATCTTGAGCTTGTTTCCAGTGCTCCCTCCGCACCATTTCTTTGACGCGAATACTTTCTTTCTTCCCGCAACAATAACCAGATCTCATGACCTGTCTACCTCGAAAGAACAACCACTTTGGAAATATGAACACAAAATTCGACTTGAAGACTGTCCTGTTGGCTACTCAACCCCGCGACCCACTGCATCTTCTCCTGCGCAGGTCGTCATCACTACAACACATTTTCCATCCATAACTTCTCTTTTTCCGCTGCAAAACCTCTCCTCACACATTCTGATTTGTGCACTGTTGTGGCTTTGATTCCGCATCAGGCTCCTCAAAACTGCCCCCACAGCCATATCCATCGCTCTTGGCATTGTATTCACTGCCCTCAAGCGACTTCCACGACCTTGCATAGTCTCTGTGGCCACCGATATGACCTGCGTGGTATCTCTACACATGTCTCGCATCCTCGACACATCCAACTAGGTGGAACGATCAACACAACCACGTGCTTATTTTGTCATTTCGAATCACACGTACTGCTTTCCCTGCACAACACACTAAGAATACAATTTGGTTGGACAACGTCCCAACTTCTCTATCACCTCGAACGTATCCTCGCCTCCTCAGCCAAGCTTGAATTCATTCATTGGATCTTACATGTTTCACAAGCTCAATGTTATGCTCATATATTATCTACGATCAGATTAACCAGAGATATTAATTTATTTACCGAGAAACATAAATCAACTAATAACAATAATAACAATGCACAAAATACTTAACTTTGAAAAATTTTAATAGCGAGAAAACCCACCCTAGTCAATCTGGCCAAGTGAGCTTTCACCCGCTTACATTACAATGAAGTCCTTCTAGCCAATATGACCCCTATGTATAAGTATGTCAGAAACTGAAACAAAAAAAAAACTAAAAAAAATTTAAAGAGTAAAATCTAACATAACCATATAAATAAACAATTTAAAATTTAAAATAAATTTAAACAATATAAATATAAAATATGAATAGGTTTACAAACACTCAAGAAAAGATATGGTAAATAAATAAAGATAAAAATATATTAGAGGTGAGGTAAATAAATAAAACCTCTTTTTATACTTACTCTCGAAGTATGGTAAATAAATAAAAATATAAATAAACTACAGGTATGGGAAATAAATAAAACTTTTTTTTTACATTTATTCCATAAACCTCTATATTTACAAAAACTCAAAAAGAGGTTTTATTTAGGTGAATCCTATGAGCCAAATACCATATTTATAAAAGATATATGATAAATAAATATAAAAGAGGTATAAAGAGGTAAAGTAAATAAATAAAGATATATCAAATAGGATTAGAAGTCAACATCTAATTATATATAAAGTCTATGGCCCAAATACCATGGACCAAATTATTATTAATACCATGCAAAAAAAACATTATTAACCCTAACATTAATATTAAATTATTATTATTATTATTATTGTTAAATCTAATATTCATATTAATATATTATAATATAAATATTATTAAATTAAATAACTTTAGATTAATACAATATTAAATTTTTTATATTATAATATATATTAATATATCATCAATATATATATTAACTCTCCATATATATGGGAGGGAAGATCAAAAACATATGATAGAGGTGGAGAAATAGGGGGAGTGACAAGGGAGAGATGGAGATAAACTAAAGGAGGTGGGAGAGGAGGAATGAAGAGAGAGAGAGAGGGAGAGGAGTGAGAGAGGTAGAGAAGGGTAACAGAGGGAGGGAAACATAAAGATGGAGGTGGGGGAGAGAGGAAGAGAGAGGGAGGGAGAAGGAGAGAGGATTGGAGGGTAGAGATAGAGAAAGAGATAGGACGAGGGAGAGGGAGGTACGAAAGAAAAGGAGAGACAAGAAGGATCAGAGGAGGAGGAGAGAGGGAGGGAAGAAGAAATGCATAGAGGGAGAAGTTGAGAGAGACAGAGCGGCAAGGGAGAGATGGAGAGAGAGTGTATATGTTTAGGGGTGATATAAAGAGGCATAGGAGTGATGGAGACAAGGGGGGAGAGAAGGAGGGAGAAGGACAAAGGTAGGGATATAGTAACATAATTGGAGAGATAGATATAGTGATGGGGGAAGAGAGAGGATTAGAGAGAGAGAGAGAGAGAGGGGCAGGAGATAAAGGGAGGGAGAGGACTTGAGAGAGAGGAAGAGAGCAATGGGGGAAGAGAGAGAGAGAGAGATGCAGGAAGAGAGAGGGAGGTAGAAGAGAAAGGGAGAGAGAGGAAGGAAAAGAGAGGGGAATTGAAATAGAGGAGGAGAGAGGGAGGGATAAAGATATGGAGTTGGAGGTGGAGAGACGGAGGGATATAGATATAGAGTTGGATGGGGAGAGAGGGAGGGAAGAATAAATACATAGAGAGTGAGTAGTGGAGAGAGAAAGGGAGTGAGAAGGGAGAGATGGAGAGAGTGTGTATGTTTGGGGATGAGATATAGATACAAACAAGGAGAGATGGAGATAAGGAAGGAGAGATGGAGGGGGAGAGAGAGGGAGGTAAGAATAAAGAAATATAGAGTGAAAGGTGGAGAGAGAGAGAGAGAGAGAGAGAGAGAGAGAGAGTGGTAAGGAAGATGGAGAGAGAGGGAGAGAGGATAGAAGGATGGAGAGGGAGAGGAGGAGGGGCTGTTAGATAGATAGATTGGAGAAAGAGAGTGTATATTTTTGGGTTGATATAGATATACAGAGGGAGATAGAGATATAGATGGAAGGTGAAGAGAAAGAAAGGATAGATGGAGACAAGGAGGTATGGACAAAGATATTGATAGATATTGAGTGAGAGAGCATGTGTGTTCTGCGAGATGTGATAAAGAGACAAAGAAGGAGAGATGGAGGGGTATATAGATACATATGGAGGGGGGAGAGAGGGAAGAATATTTCTTGCACGAGTTTCATTGATTTCAGTGTAGATGGTGATTTCTAATCCTATTTGATTGTTTGCACTAGATGCATTGATTTTAGTGTAGAAGTTGATTTCTAATGATATTTGATTACTTGCACTAGATGCATTGATTTCAATGTAAATTATTTCTAATCCTATTTGATTTATTGCACTAAATGCATTTATTTGAGTGTAGATGGTGATTTATAATCCTATTTGATTTCTTGCACTAGATGCATTAATTTGAATGTAAATGTTGATTTATAATTATATTTGATTTCTTGCACTAGATGCATTGATTTCAATGTAGATCATTTCTAATCCTATTTCATTGCTTCAACTGAATGCATTGATTTCAATGTATATGGTGATTTTTAATCCTATTTGATTGCTTGCACTAGATGCATTGATTTCAGTGTAGATGTTGGTTTTCAATCCTATTTCCCTACTTGCACTAGATGCATTGATTTGAGTGTAGATGTTTACTTCTAATCGTACTTTATTACTTGCATTAGATGCATTGATTTCAGTGTAGATATTGTTTTCTAATTTTATGATTTCTTGCATTATATGCATTGATTTCAGTGTATATGTTGATTTATGATTTGATGTAATTGGATGTATGATGGTACATTAATTTTAAACTCACTGGATTAATATTGTATGTTGATTTCAGTGTATATGTTGATCTATTATTTGATGTAACTCGATGTATGATGGTACATTGATTTTAAAGTCATTGGATTAATATTGTCCATTGATTTCAGTATAAGCACAAAAACTTATTGACAATGTATATTGATTTTTGTGTTATTGTAATTAAACCTATTAATATAGGAGAGCAAGATTGACAAAGTATGATGTTTACTACAAAAAATCGAGCTAAATATTTAAATGGTTTATGATTCTAACGTTCATTTTCATATAATTGATATGAACAGATGACAAAACTAACAAGGGTGACATTAAGAATAGTAGAATAAAATAGTTTTAGATTGATCACAATGAAGATTATTTGTAATTGACTACATTCTTATTATTCAAATTTTATATCATTCAATATTATTACATTGTCACTTTGCATTCAAAATTTTTATTTCATCATTTTTCATCATTAAAGTTATTTTACAATATTTATCATCTCAACAAACTAAGGTAACTAAGAAAATTTAAAATTAAAACGACTTGATAAATCTCGCACATATTTAGCATATTTAAAATGGTTATATTAATATTAGATGTATTTACATATTATTGATAGAATTAATCATATGTTCCTCATATTATCGATAGATTTTCCTTGGCCGCACACGACTAAAACTAGCCTAGATCCATCTTAACTCCGGCTCTATCAAATGCCGAGAGGGATCAAATCTCTCGAGGTGCAAACTTTTGCTCAAGTTTTGCACTCAAAAAAGAGGTTTGCACCTCGAGAGATTTCATCCCTCTCGGCACTTGATAGATCCGGAGTTAAGATGGATCTAAGCTGGTAGGCTCCATTACATGTAATACCACAGTAAAAAAACCAGGGGTGCATAATACCATGTTCCCCCAAATACATCATTCTTTAACCTGGTCAACTTTGACTCTATCTCTGAATTGAATTTACCTAACATATTTTTTAGTTAGTAAATTTATTTAAAACACAAATATTTTTCATCACATATTATCTAGCTATGGCTCTTGTCTCATGCCATAATTTTCATGAACTACCACACAAAATAAATTTGAATCCACATGTAGAGGAAATACAATTATTATGTGTTGTACTATGGAAACATAAGGCTCCATTTAATTTTTTCCAAGTTCAAGATGTATTTTTTAAGTAGGTCAAGCATATGTTGTCTCGGAAATAGATCCATAGGATTTATACCGAAGCAAAGAATTTCCCGCGGGGAAAGAGAATACAAGAAGAGAGAGAATATCATACCTTGGTTAGAATTTATGGATTTCAAGATAAACCCTCCCTATTCCCCAAGTTTGTGCTCAATATATATTTTGTTCATGAAATATCTCGACACTACCACTCATGGTTAATTCTGGAAAGAAAAAAGAAAAATAAGTTCATTTATTTACTATTTACCATTGTGAAGTCTATTGTAAGAAATTATGTTTATCTGGAATTTTTTTTTTTTGAGTTACTAAATTCTTTAAATTTGAATGAAGCAAAACTTGTCCAACGATTTGACCCTAAAGGTAGATTTTCAAAGCATCTTGTTTTGGTTGGATATGGGAATTTTTTCACTAGAATTTCTAAAGAACAAAGAAATTCACAATATCCCTTCAAAATAAAATGAGGTATCCACCCCTCTTACATAATAAATTATAGAAACTAGCACCAACATGGGAGGAAAAAATAAATAGAGACACAAAAATTCTACTAGTGCTCAACGGGCTTCAACACCACAACCTTGCCTAAGTTCCTCTTCTAGTCATAGGAAAGAGATCTTGTCCATATTAGAGGAGAGACTCATGATAGAGGCTCTAATGGAGGAGATGGAGAGAAGTCATCTTCATGAGTGCCTTGAAAAAAGTCACATATTACTAGTTCATCGAAGAGTAATATTTATACCGAGAAAGAGTCTCAAATTGTAGAAGGAATCGATGATATATAAGTTGAATATACTACCATGCTTGATTGGGTTATGTCATGTATGTAAGAAACCGAAAAAATGATAAAAGAGTTTGTTGAAGAATTAGTCACCTTTCAAGATCATTCATCGACTATACAAAGTACCCAATATGATGAAGCAAATAAGAAGTTGTGATTATAAAAAGTTAAGGTTCGAGATAAGAAGGTGACTAGCCAATGGAAGATCAAAGTTGTTGTTTCCAATTTTTGACTCACAGGTCTCCTAAAGTTGCATAAAACATAGGAAAGTCCCTAGCACACTCCATTATGGAACAAAAAAACTGAAAATTTAAAGCTCAAGAAGAAAATAAATGACTTGAAGAAGATCTAAATCCTGCTCCATTAATTATGACTGTTATACAGAATCTACAATTACATACATAAGTATATTCCCTAGACTTGGTGGCTTAGCCTAGAACAATAGAAAAAAAATGTAGCTATTGTTTCACTTATATTAAATATATAATGGAATGAAACTTACTCATGATCCGTCATATGCTTCACTCCTTTATTTGCTTGAATGCTCCAATCCTAGATCTCGTCGTTATAATTATAACTTGCACAATCAGACAACATAAGCCGATGATCTACGATATCTATGTAGCATTTTCTAAATACTTGATTCAATGGATCAACATGGCATCAAAAGACATGAAATCATAACATCACATATAGGAAAATAAAGAGCTCTTTGAATTAATATAAATGGAAGGAGTTACAACCATAAATAGGAGTTGATCTTGTAGAAAAGCCCCTCCAATTTGACTTGTTCCTTATTTTCCACAAAGTGCATCTCGAATCACCGTAATGCATGGAATAATAACTCTTCACAGTAGTAGCATGAGGGTAGAATTTTGTCTCTAAAAGCCAACCCTTAGCTTGTGGATGGCCACAAATATATATGAGAGGGAGGTAAGTTTGGAGTTCTTATCTATTTACCAATCTAGGGCTTGAGATCTACTCCTGATGGGAGGATGGGATCAAAGGATAAGGTATGGAAACTCCAAAGTAGGATATGATAGTATCAAAATATTTTATCTAAGGTAAATAGTTGTAACAAATTCTGGAAGCTTCTGGAAGAAGAGGCTTCCAGAATCTCCCTCTTTTTCCTGGATTTATAGAATCAACATAGGTGCATAGTGGAGCAACATGTAGGTGATCAACTTAGGCCAAAATGGAGCAACTTGTAGGTGAACATTGTCCAATAAGAGGCTAGGGAGCATTGGTCCTTAAAATGACTGAAACCAGGTGTTTTCAGGTAGAAACTCTAGGATATGAGAGTGTCATGCATATAGACTTATGCCATGATTATGTCAATGAGTAAAAGAATGCCGATTGATCTATTTTGCAGGTCGACTGACCAGATGTGAAAAATTTTCCTATAAAATATTTCCCATTAAAACACAAATTTAGGAATGGTGAATGATTACTGAAGCGCTTTACCTTGTGATAAGTTAGGATCAAGAACAACCGACAATATCATCTTCTGTTACAATACATTTACACCATGATAACTTTGCTAAGGGAGGCATACCCATACTCAACACATAAGCTGACATTACATGTACAATGAACAAAATACATGTACACTGATAACGAATGGTGAACTCATGACTGGATGAATTTCTATATGATCATAGCCATCATACATTGTGACCTTGTGTTAATACTGAAATCACATCCTGGATGGATGAAACTAGAACTGGCGTCTTCTATCTCGTCACATGATCATCCAATGTATGAGTCTAACCATGTGAATCAATGAGATGGAGTCAAATATGGTAGACACCGTATGATTACCAACCAATGATGTAAGTCATTAACAGATGCGAGAGAAACCACCGATGATGTTAATGGCTCTCAAGGTATTGCAGTAAAATTCGTATGGTGTGAGTAAATGAGTTGATGTTGAACACCACATAGAATCTTTAGGTCGAAGGTCAATGATGTAAAAATGTTGCTGAGGGTGAGGAAAATTTCCATTCATGTATGCAAGAAATAAGGTACCAAGGGGTGTTTCTAAGTCAACTTCCTAGATAATTAGTTGATGTCAACATGAAGCAACTCTTTACGGGAGGGTCTTGATGTATCCCCCATCAACGACACAAAATGGGTATAATGATTTGAGACATAATTATGTCAATACAAAACTAGATCAGGAATGGAAGACATGGAATGAAGGCTTAAGAGTACTGTAGCAGATATTGACTTAATGCATTCTCTTGAACACAATGACGAAACTGAATGGATTTGGTAGCATTGACCCAAAAAAGAAAATGGAGTCTTTGAAAATGGAATGATAAACCAAAATACAAGTAGATTACCAACCCAAAAGCCACAAAGATGATGTGGAAGAGTGTCTTGTTCAACAATGACTCGCTGCCATTAGAAAATGAAGTACCCTATTTGCCTAATTTCCCCAACCATACTGGTCAATACCTCTTTAGATTTTAACAAGTTTGAGGAGGATAACATATGCTTGATCTGTAAGTTCATCCTTTGGATGAATCCCTCCGAGTATGTTTAATGAAACCTAAGAAGGAGTGGTTATGTCTTGTCATGTTCAAAAAGTACATCGTTGTTTGATGTTTTAACAAGTCCAACGAAGGTAAAACTTGACATCTTTTTAATTTTTAGAGAGTTTGAAAAAAAGGAAAAAAATAAAACTCTAGATGCTCTTTTTCATAGTAGTCCCTTGAGACTGAAAAGGTGGGAAAAAAATACCCAAGAGAACCTCTTAGCTATGCTCGAATAAGGTATTCATTTTTCATAAATAGTTTATCTCAATATGGAAAAGAGTTAAGCTTATACTAAGTATAAGTCTTTTCATTTACTTTTACGATTTTGAAAATACAAGTGCTCGAAAATATTTTCATATTTTGGGAGTCTTAAAAGAGTTGAAAGAGAAATTCTCCTGGAGGAACGAGTGGTATAAAAGGATAGCGACTGGTTTCGATCATGATGGAACTGCTCAAAACACGTAGAGGTCAATAGGTTGGATAATAATACCACTCATCGCAGCAGTTCCTCATGCAAGGGTAAAACAATCAAGTGAAAGCATATGATCGGCCAAGCATATGGTGACGATGGAATGAGAAAACCAAGGCTCATATGACAAACATAGGCTGATAAAAAATGGAAATCATGAGAGATAGGATGAAAATGGTTTCATTTTTACACAAGCTTGAAACATGGGAAACTATGTTTGAGAATAATTGAATATGGTTTCATTTTTTCACAAGCTTGAAACATGAGAAAACCTATGTTTGGAATTGGTTTCATTTTAGAAAATCTTGAAACATAGGAAAAAACTATGCTTGTGATAAGGTTGCATGCCTCTAGCATAATGAATCAATTGGAGGTACATGCCCCCGCAAGATTCATTTAATTCACCTAATTAGGCTACTAGTTGCTAACATGTGGATGGAATGAAGGTTCGTTTACAAATAAAGTGAAAGACTCGACTAGGAATTTACGATATCTAATCAAATACTCGAATTGGAAGGGAATCTATTTCATTTGTAAGTGAGCTCGACACAAGAAAATAACTATGCTGAAGATTATTTCATGTTTATATGAGCTTGAAACTTAGACGAAACCATTATTATAGGAACCTATTTCATTTTTTAATGATGTTGACATAGTAAAATAACTATCCTCATGGGACATTGTTTCAATTTTAATTAGCTTGAAACAAGAAAGGGAACTCTGCTCGGGGACCTAGTTTCATTTTTTAACGAGCTTGGCACAAGTAAAGGAATTTTTCTCATGGGACCTTAATCATGACTTGCGGAATACCATGGATTCCAAGAGGTTGTCATCAAAAGGGAGAACAATGCTCTGGAAGGTAACAAAGGATCCAATGGAAATATCATACTCCAATGCCCCCAGTAAATGACTCAATTCGAGGTACATTTGTTATATGGAATCTACGACTGTGGACATAAGTATCTTCCCTAGACTGGGTGGCTTAACCTAGAACAACAAAAATACAAAGTATTTATTGTTTCCCTTAAATTAAATAGATAATTGGATGAATCCTACCTATGATCTGTCGTGTGCTTCACTCCTTTCTTGGCTTGAATCCTCCAATCCTAGCTCACGTCATTATAATTAGAACCTGCACAATCATAAAACACAATCCAATGATCTACTGTATCTATGTAGCATCATATAAATACTTCATTCAATGGATGAAAATGGCATCAAAATACATGAAATCATAACATCACATATAGGAAAAAAATAACTATTTGAGTTAATATAAATGGAAGGAGTTACAACTAGAAATAGGATTTGATCTTGTAGAAACACTCCAAGTTGACTTGTTCCTTATTTTCCACAAATTTCACCTCTAATCACCCTAATGCATGGAATAATAACTCTTCATAGAAAAAACATGAGGGTATAATTATGTCTCCAAAAGAAAACCCTTAGCTTATGGATGACCACAAATATATAGGAGAGGGAGGTAAGTTGGGAGTTCTTATCCATTTACCAATATAGGGCTTTAGATCCACTTTTTATGGGAGGATGGGATCAAAGGATAAGGGATGGAAACTCCAAGGTAGGATAGGATAGGATCTAAATGTTTTATCTTAGGTAAATAGTTGTAACAAATTCTAAAAACTTCTCAAAGAAGAGGCTTCCAGAATCTCTCTCTTTTTCCTGAATTTCTAGAACCAAAGCAGGTGCATAGTGGAGAAATTGGCAGGTGATCAATGCAAGCCACCGTGGAGCAAACTATAGGTGAACATTTTCCAGTAGGAGGCCAATGAGTGTTGGTCCTTAAAATATCTGAAACAAGGTGTTTTCAGACAGACACTCTGGGATATGAGAGTGTCATTCACAGGCCTTTGTTCCATGATGATGTCAAGGGGCAAAAGGATGTTGATTGATCTAGTTTGTAGGTCGACTGACCATATGTGTGAAAATGGCCTATAACAATGGCCCTTTATGGGCCTCCCAAATAGGTATAATTCAAGGCCCATATGCCCATCCTTAAACACATTTAACCTCTCTTTTTTCATTTGATGACATATTTTTGAGCTATAATGTGTTCATTAGGAAGGTTTAGAGATAATTGCATATTATGTGTCTAATATTATTTATTTTGCAAAATATTGGGAGAATATTGAGTAAATTATGAAGATATGCAGAATGAGAGGATTTAGGGACTTTCTTCCTACCACGGGGTGCCAAAGTATGGACCAATAAATTAATACGATATCATGAAATCATTGAAATATTATGAAACTCCACTGATTGATAAAATCCAAGGATGTGTTCCCTGCTAAAGGAGAAGATGGAATTCAGTATTTAATAAAGATTCCTATTGTTGGGAACCATATCCACTTTTTGAGAGGAAATTTCTCTGTATAAGTCCCAATTTGAATTAGTCTCTACGGGCATGGATTTTTTAGTCTTCTTGTGAAGAAAAATCGTTATTTAGAAACTCTACTTTCATTTCTAGCAAGGACGTATTTGAAATGGTTATAATAATGAATTTTGGTTTCATTTTCATATTCTAGGCTTGGTTTCCTTCATAGGGCTTTGAGTATCCTTGGGCTTGGACATCCTGGGAGCCTCAGATCCCTATTGTACAATTTCTTTGTCTTATTTGAATTTCTTGTTTACTTACATCTCTTTTTCTTGCATTTCCTATTTCTGCATTTAGTATTCATGCTTCATTTGTTGTAGATTGTAATGGTTAAATGATTGAAGTGAGTTTTTTTATAGGTTATTTATAAACTCACAAATATGATGCACCCTTAGAACAACTTTTCAAAGTCATATTCATCGTTGAGCTACTTGGATTGGTTTACTAGTTCACAATTCCGGAATTTATGGAAGTTTCATGTAGAAAAACAATAGTAAATTTTTGTTGAATTTCAACACATGATAATAAATTAATTTTGATTTCATTCCACTTGGATCTAAGTCTAAAAAATTTTGAATTAATAAAAAAATTTATCCCAAATAATTTTCACTTGATTAGCTTAGGAATCTGGTTAGGTAAATTGGCTTACTAGTTTATTTTTTTGAATTTTATGGTTTTAGTAATAAATTTATGCTAAATTTTAGCATGTTTTAATGAGCTTCTTTAAAGTTGATTCCACTTGGATTGAAGCCTAAAATCATCCAACTTAATAATTTTTTTTACCTCATAGCATTTTCACTTAATCATATTAGGTATTTGGTTGCTTAAATTAGCTTATTAGTTCATTGTTCTACAAAAATGGTTTATATGAAAAATGTTGTTAGTTGATTCTCTTGAAAAAATTGGTTTTAATCCTTGTGAGGACAAGCACAAAAACATAGTCTTTCTTTTAAGCCATAGTTAGACTCTAGTTTAAATTCAACTCATCCTTTCTTTTACATTTAGATTTTTTATAATTATCCTTATAGTAGTCCTTTAAATCATGATGTCTTTGTTAGATTAATATTAACTTTGTGTGCAAGTAAGATCTATTCGTTAAGAGTACAATAATAGCATCATCTTCTATCACTAATGCCATCTCTTTCAACACCTTTCTTCCTCACATTCTTCCAAATTATCTGTGCACATAAATTACATTATATGGTTGCAAGAGACCATTAGTTTGAATTTACCCTTATACAAGATGGGATAATGAGTAGATATAAGCCTGGAAAGGTCCTCTACACTATTTCCCATCCTTCTACCCTCTTTCCCCACCTTCAAATCGCTTCTAGATTCCTTAGAATTTTTTTGGATGCAATCATATACAATCTTGTAACACTTCATATAATTGATCAAAACTCATCCATAATTGCTTATTGAACCTATTTTTCATCTACCATCACCTTAAAATGTCTCCTAAGCCTTGGAATCCAATTGGAAGAGATCATAGACCCTTTGTGCACCATCTCTTCATCATTGTAGATTTAAATCAACAATTAGGATTTACTGTTTTTTTCATGAGTTAATAGCATAAAAATAGTTTTCATTAATTTATTTTGAGAATTTTATGGTTTCTACAAATAGATTAGCTTTTAATTTGAATGAAATATTATATATGTGCTTTCTTTCATTTGATTCCATGCAAACTAGTCTAGGTTTACATTCCTGTCATTTAATTTCTGCAAAACAGAATTAGGGTTTTCTTTTCCAACATCTCTTTTTCTGCAAATAGATTAGAGTTTATTTTATGTGTGGGACAAGTAAATTTTCAATTGTTTCTTTCTAGTAAATTTAAGCTCAGTAGTTTCCTTCCTTAGAATTCTACAAAATGGACTCTGCACATCTCAACTCACTCCATTGCATCAACTCAATGAAGGAAGGTCACCTTCCATGTTGCACATATAGTGTCAACGCCTCTTAAGTTTGTACGAACCCTGAGTTGATAATTAAATTTGGTAGCCATGGGAGTTGTACCATTCTTGTTGCAATACTAGGGCTCATTACTTTTTGGCATCATTTTCAGAGAGGTGTCAAAGTATGCATTGTTTTCTTCCCTTGTTGATTCATTTATCTTACTTTCTAAAACAAAAAAAAAAAACAAAAAAGAAAAGAAAATAAAAAGCATTCTACATTAGGAATTAATCAAATAGAAAATTACATTGAATTAGCATTCTCATTCAAAAATTTACAAAATAAAAAGTAAAAAAATACTTCTCTAATGCCGCAACACCCCCCCCCCCCTCCCCTCACACACACTTAATCACGTCGTGCAATAAGAACCATGTCACCATCCACTTGTGCAAGTAGAAGAAGAAGAGATGCAATAGAAGGTGGAAAAATGGATGGAAATGATGACAATGAGGAAGATACTCATATATTTCCCATTCAGGAAACTGATATCAACATTTATATGAAGAACATCCCTCATCGTTTCTTCCCAACTTCCATGGCATGAGGTCAGAAGATTTGGAAACCTCTCTTTAACTTTGTAATACTTTGTAGATATTATGGTTACTTATTAAACACTCAAAAATTGAGATTGTTTCCGGAAACATTAAAGGATAGAGCTCTTACATGGTTCATGAGTTTATGGAATGATTCAATAAGATCATGGAATGATATGCAAAGGATATTTATAGTAATAAATACTATTGTATATATCATTATATTAAAGAGGAAATATTTGGAATGGTTCAAAAATAAGATGAGATCCTTGAGGATATGATAGAGAGATTTATGTATAATGTTAGGAGGGAAAAATTGCATAATTTAGGACTTAACACACTAAAAACCCTCTTATTATGAATGATAAAAAAATAGTGGAATAATCTCCTTGACCTAATGAGTAGAGGGATGTATACCAATTATCATTTGAATAAATCTGTGAAAGATGCAAGCACATATCAAGAGGAAGGGAAAGAGTGATTAAATCAACATCATGACTGGTAAGAAAAGATAAACTTGGTAATTTTCTTGATAAATTTAAAACATAAATTTGTAGAAATCCTAAGTTCACAAATAGATATTTTAAGAATGCAAAAATAGAATGTTGAAATTTGTGTTATTTATGCATAATCACATGCTACTAAATATTTCCCATCATTTCCAGGTTTGAAGGAAGTTTACTAGGAGGATAGTGGAGAAAATCAAACACTATAGCAGCTATGTTATGTAGCTCCAAGAAGACCATGGCAACCTAGTCAACTTGGTATGATGCAAGAACCTAATTCACAATTTCAAGGTTATGCACAACAATCTAAAAGTAAATGGAACACACCCTTTCCTTGGAAATCTTGTCCATCTCAACCCCAAAACCAATCGTGGCAACAAGGTTGGCAAGGACCTTATGGAAGAAATCCACAATATCCTAAATATTTTCCTTAATATCCTCCATACCAAACTCAATGTTATCCATACCATCCACCACCACCACAACCACAGCCTCAACCACATCCATTGCAAATATAAACTCCCACTCAACTACCTAAACAACCATTTCTGAACCCAAACTATAAAGTAACTCATCCCACTTACAATGTTGAGGTACAAAATTTTCAGACAACTCCTCTTGATCTAAATGGTATTCACCTTAGATCAAGAAAAATATTGCAAAAATAATATCGCTCTGTTGTCATTGAAAAAAACATCTAGAAGAAGAAGGAATCATGGACCACATTTGATGGAGAGGAGCCATTGGAGCCTAAGATTGAACAATTTCTACTATGCTTATCATATGATTCTTTATGTGTTCAAGAGAAAAATCAGCAAAAAGTATAAGCTTTTAATTTCATGGAAAAATAGGACATAAAATGTGATCTATATGAGAAAGAGAACCAAGGGCATCACAGCTATATTGAAAATTGGTTCCAGATGATCATTAAGTTGGGGCACCATGCTCCTCCTCAACAACTTTTTACATCATCAAAGAAGTTAGTCTCTCATATTCTGGTACATGTCAAAGTGTATATTTCAAGCCTACACGTGAGTTTATATTTCATCTTTTTGTGCACATGGATCCATTGGAAGTATTCCTATACTTGAAAGAAATATTAATTTTTAGGTAGAGTAGTCTAGAAATAAATAAATAAATAAATAAATAAAGGGAAATGAGAGAAAAAATAAAATAAGAGGAAAAAATAAAATCTCAAGTGAAAACCTCCTTTGAGGTGTCTGAGATTGGCTCATTGATTGAAAACCTCCATGAGGCGGCCAATGGGTTGTAGAAAGGAGAAAAAAAGAAAAAATAAATAAGATCTTAGGTGAAAGCCTCTTCTAAGGGGCCTACTTTACAAGGAAAAGACCTTATAGCGGATGTTTTTGAGGAAGCCCTTATAAAAATACCCCAGACATCCCTTTCTAGCGAAGGTTACTATAGGAGGTTGGCGGGTGGAGGGTTTTGCGGATGTTTTCTGCTCGGTGCGCTTATCATCTGAAACTGCATCGGTGCACTCAATAAGAGAAAGCACTAGCATGCACAAAACATTGGCACATCGGACACCGTGCGCTCCATACACACTCGCCCGATGCGTTTTATTACTGTAAAGCACCGATGCTTTACAACTCTTCCGCACCGGTGCGTCATAAAACACCGCACCAAAACCAAAACCGCCCAGTGCGGTATTAAGAAACCGCATCGGTGTGCCTATAAAACCCCGCGCACTGGAACATGGTTAAATAAAAAAATTATGGCCAAAAAACCACATTTTTCACTTTTCTCAGTGCTCCAGAGATGTCAAGCACCGGTGCAATTTATCCTTATCTGAGCCGCCCTAACATCGATGCACCCGTTTCACGCACTACTGTTGTGCATTGCCCACCAATCTCTAGCTTGCATTTTGCAAAACAGTCGTCAAATTTTCTTTTAAAAATTCTATAGCCAATATGCCTCCTCAACGGTCAAATGTATAGGTATTTTTCTTGTTTTTCCATAATTAAGCTTTTTAGTGGATTATAATTTCAAATAACCTTAAAATTAACCATTTAAAAGATTTTTTTTTTTTTTTTTGTCGCGCGATACGCTCGAGCCGTTTGGCTTGCACCGGTAAGCGGTGTTGCCTGTAAAATTTACAGGCTGCACCGCAACCAGTGTTAACGGTATCCGCACTGTTTCCGAGGCGGTATCGAAAGGCACAATGTGTTATTTTAAAATTTCAAAAAAAAGTGCGGTGCAGTCATTTAGCTAGTCGCACCGTTGAGCATGTGGAATAGCGGTAACGCAGTGTGTTGACGGAATATCTGCCCCGGTGTTTGTCAGCGCACCCCATTTGGGATTTCGGCAGGGTCTACAGTGCGGCCTGGTAAAATACCACACAGTTTACTATGTAATTAGTTAGAAGGTTGGTGCGCTGACACAACTATACGCGTCGGGGCATAGAGTTTAGTCAGCGCACCGCACACCTGACACTGTACATAGTCAATGGTGCTCTGAAAATTTTTAGGTGCACTGCCTACGGTGCATTGATTATCATCTAGGGCATCACCCTCGGTGCATGACAAACAAAAGACACACTAGAACTGGTGCATGACTGTTTTTTGTGGCGCACCGATTGTTTTGTTTTTTTTTTTTCAAAAAAAATTATATATGTATATTCCTAAATACATTTCTCATTTAATAATTTTTATTTATTTATGTCAATCATTCATAGACAAGAGGGGGGACAAAAAAAACAATAGGCGGAGCAGTATGACATGGTTCGACTGTGGGAGGCAAAAGAGAGGGAGAGAGATGTGTACCCTTGCCCTATTACAATAGCTACCCAGGGGATCCTAAGGCAAGTAGTCCTCCTCAAGTTCTATGAGGAGGCTACTTCCCTAAAGGGCTATGGTGTGTTTTTGAGACATCTTATCCACAGGTGGAATGCCCACCAACAGGCTTTCCAGGTTGGTCGTAACCAGTGGTACACGCCCACTGAGGAGGATATATATTTCATTATAAGGCTATCAAGGAGAGGGGTGGATTTTCCCTCGTTCCTAGAGGTTCCAGCTGGCTGTGTAGTAGGGAGTCAGTTAGTGTATTCCCAGAGATACATTAGAGCAGATGTGCTGTCTTCTTCATATTTTCGGGTCGCTGGAGGTCAGTTACATATTGGTGCATTTTGTAGTGAGGAGGTGTAGTGACTCTCACTTCTCATTTCGACCATTTCACACAACACCAGTGACGAGAAATGCATTAGTTGCTCACTTCTATATTATGTTGATTATTTAGTCCAGGAGCCATGACTTGTCAGGTGGTCTGCCATTTTTTTGCGGTAGTTCTGTACAACCTTAGATAGATGTCGTGCTCATGCACAAGGGAGGATCAACTTCCCTTTTGCTTCAGAGATTTTTTGTTTATTTTTTGAGAGGTTTCTAGAGACGAGGCCTACTTTTGTTCGGCAGCCTCGTAAGTCGATTTTCGAGGCACAGATGCACATGTGGGGGTAGATGATGCCCAAGAGGGGCGAGACTGTGTTTCTAGCGAGGAGATCGCATGATGCACTAGAGTTGCTAGCCAGTGTTGACGAGCTGCATCCCTTCATCATGGTTCCCTATCCTTATGCTGGATTGGATTGGCGAGGGTGTCCCAACATCCTCTTCACAACTGATGAGCCGCCAGATGATAGAGGTAATATTATTGTTTTATTTAAATTTATTCTAACATGTTATTTAACTTGTTTTTATTAAATTGTGTAATGAATTTGTCTAATTATTGTTGTGTACTTGTATATATTTTTTAGACATTGGGTCTTTTGATGGTGAGGACATGCCGACACCACCACATGATCCAGGTGTGGATCCTGATGACGATCAAGGCATGCCAGATGCTGAGGATCATCAAGAGGTTGGTGTAGAGAGACTTGCTCCTGCTGGTGCGTTGGTACCACCTTTTGCTAGGCACGATCGACTTGATACTAGATACAGGATGGAGTTGGGCGACCGACTCATTGCATTGATTGTCGAGGCAGGCATCAAGCCTGCTCATATGAGAGACATACAGGACGATGGTAGGCTATTACAGATGTGGAGAGGCATGCCGCGTGACATGTACAGGCTGATGCGACATGTCGTAGGAGCGACGACCTTAGTTACGCAGCTGAGGAGGAACGTTGCACGTTATAGGTGTGGTAGAGATGCATCACGTGATCGAAAGTCAATGAGTAGTGACTCAGCATCTCATGATTGTTCACCTCATGCCGTGCCAGATGAGCAGCCTCCACTAGCATCTAGCAGAATTCATAATGGAGATGAGGCTGGACCATTGGCCACATCCAGTCAGTAGCCTGCAGCATCTAGCAGTGCTCATGATCATGAGCAGGCTGGACCATCGACCGTCGAGGCTACATAATTAACGGTATTGTTAGAGCAGTAAATTTTCTATCAATATCTCTATTGATGTTGTACCACTCGCTGATCCATGACATTTATATTATGTTGTATATTTTTGTACATTTCAAATATATATATATATATATATATATATATATATATATATATATATATATATATATATATATATATGGTCCATGTATTTTATGTTCATGTTGCAATTGTACTTAATTTACATGTTGGTGATCATCATGATGTGTATATTGTTAGGTCATGTTAGCTGATATGTTCATTTAATGTGCACCTTGCAGATAGATGTGTATGTGATAGCATGAGTTATTTGATATGAGATGTATATTTGATGTTTGTGTTGTGATGATGTTTTACAATGCTAATTGTGTTTTGTTAGATGATCATGATCACGATGATGTTAGTGAATTTGAATGTGTTTTTTAGTGGAATATGATGTTTGTACAATGGTTACCATGATCGTGATGTTTATTAATGAATTTAATATTAAATGACCATGATATTTATTAAATATTATGTTGTGATTGTAATTGAAATTGAAATTTTAATTGTATGTAAAATTGTATTTGTATTTGTAATTGTAATTTTAACTGTAATTGTATGTAAAGTATTTAATGTAAAATTTTAATTGCAATTGTAATATTTAATTTATTGTGAAATGATTGTAATTGTAATTGTATATATGACAAATTGTAAAATTGTAATTGTAATTGTAATTGTATTTGTAATTGTAATTGTATGTAAAATATTTGTAAAATTGTAATTGTAAATGTAATTCTAATTCTAATTCTATTTGTATGTAAAATATTTGTAAAATTTAAATTGTATTACTGTGAAATGATTGTAATTGTAAAATTTTAAATGTAATTGTAATTGTATTTAAAATTCTAAAACTGTAATTGTAATTCTAATAGTAATTGTATGTAAAATATTTGTAAAATTTTAATTGTATTAATGTGAAATGATTTTATTAAAATTTTTAAATTTGTAAATTTATAAATAATTGTAAAATAATAAATCTTGAATATTATGATTTTTTGTAACATAATAAAGTTTAGAAAATAATGCAAATAAATTCATGTACTTTACAAATATCATTATTTTATTATGATCTTACATACCAAAAAAAATAACTTTATACAGTATGCCATTTCTAATTGACATTCCTAGTTTTTTGTCAGGTGCGCTTATAATCATAACCTGCACTGGTGCGTCTTAATACTAAGATGCACTGGTGCTTCAAAACTCTTCCACATCGGTGCATCATAAAACACCGCGCCAAAACATAAACCGTGATCTTACGAACCACACTGGTGCACCTATAGAACCCCGCACACCGGAACAGGGTTAAATAAAACCTCACGTGAACTAGTTATGTCATTGAAATATATTTTCTAAGAAGGAAAATTTATTTTGTAAAGTGCAGTATTGGAGCAAGGGAGGGTTCGAATCGCGGGCAAAAATTTTTCTGAGGAGATGAGGGTTTGAAAAGACGAGAGTTTGAATTTCAGCTAAGAATTTTATAACAGAGAAAATGAGTGATTCAAATATAAAGATGGACAAAGACACTTACAGGGATGCAGACGGCTACATAGCTCGACAGAGTAAAAAAGGAGAAAAGGTTTATGTAAAATCTGAGACGCACATGAGAGAGATCAATTGAGTCTCTTGAATGGGCTAAGAGATCACATGAAGGTAACGATTCTCATTCGTACAAGGATGGCAGGGAAATATTGGACAATAGAGAAAGATCAATCGAGGCAGTCAATAAAGCCAAGAGGCACCATGAAGGGAAGGATTATCATTCCCTTAAGGACAAAAGAGAAAGATCAATTGACATTGTTGATCGGGTTGTTAGGTCCCATGAAGGGAAATATTCTCTAGAATGCATTTAAAAGTAGTTGGGAGTATTTTCCGAGCTTCGGTTGGCTTACATAAACTTTTACCAGCAAAGCTAATGTCGAATAAAATCACATCTTTGGCTTTCAGTTGAACCTGAATGGCATCTCTAACTTGTCTGAGCTGTGGTCCTGTGGATAACGAGGAATATCACATGGAAGGTACCCAAAAATCCAAATTTTTGAAAGTATAGGTGAATTAGCACTTATCAAAGAACGAAATGTCGAAAAAAATGTGAATGGGATACACTTAAGGATTCCTTGGTTCCATTTGTTATTGAAAATGATGCTCTCTCTGGATGACACCAGTAAAAAGTCTCCTTGTATTATAAATGGAAATCCAGTGACCATTTCTGTGAGAAGAAAAGCATAGATACCTGCAGCTACCATATTTCCACTTGCAAATCGGTTTCCCATTGGAAAAGATAATGTAATAGCCCATTTTGCATTTTCTTTCCCCTGCTCAACCCTATACTCATTTTCTACATGAAACCATTGCCTCCACATGTAATAACTACATCATCTAGTCGAAAATAGGTCTTATTATGCTAACAAATGCAGAATAAAGGACTCGTTGTCATTGCTCCCAGAACATTCAAGGTCAGTTTCTCGTAAAACAAAGATTGTATAAATTCTGTTAAGATCAAGATAGAAATAACAAAGGAGAAAAGAGGAAATTGGATGCCAAGATGGAGGAGGAACTTACAAATGAGCAAGCATATCATGGGTCAACAAGAATATCATGGGGCACCTTTTCTTGTTGCAGGTTATGGAAAGGTTCAAGTTTATTTTTTTGAAAGAAGAAGAGGTGTAGTTTTGGAAATAAATAGCCCAAATATTTTCACAGCAAAATGTACATTTCCAACATGTCCAATTTTGGTGTACACACGTAAAAGTGATTTCGGTGCCTCAACCGCAAATTGGTGCTAATGTACATATGACTGCATCGGTGCATTCTAGTTACTATGCACCGGTGCATTTTAGTTTCTACGCACCGGTGTTGTGTTACCAATGGACGCACCGGTGCGGTGCTATTAAGTGATGCACCAGTGACGAATAAACACAAATAAAAAAAGCGAAACTTTATTTTCTTTAAGTGAAAAAAAGAGGAAAATTGAAAAATGGGCTGAAAAATATTTTCTAAAATATAATTTCATAAAACAATTATTTAAATACTAAACACTTTTCATTATTTCACTATTTTTTGCTAAAATTTTTAGCCACAGATTTGCAGGAGACATACCTGGAGCAAGAGAGCACGAGAGCACTATGGAGCAGCGAAATACATTCGAACAGAAGTATTCAGACAATCAAAATCCAAACCTATGGTGATTCAAACCCTGTAGCATAGAATTTCAAATGATCTCGTGATTAAATTTGATTATTTTTTACTTTTTCTGTAGTTTTATCCATTTTTACCTGAAACCCTTCATTTTTTTTTGTTCTGCCCTTTCTTCTCCCTGTTTCTGTGATTTCAAAATTAGGGATTTTCATTTTATAATGACATCCAACCCACGAGATGATTTGCATAGTCGAATCCCAATCCATGTCACCCCTTGCATGAATTTTTGAAAAAAATGGATTTTTTTTAATCGGTGCGTCCTGCGTAACTGAGTGGACTAGTGTGCTATATTATACAGTGCACCGCACAAGTATTGTGTAATAAAAAAATTAAAAACAATTTTTTTAAATCAGTGCGCCATATCTAAAATAGGGCACCGGTGCTTTATGTTACGAGGATAGCACCGTACGGTGTATTACACATTTTTTGCGGTGCGTTTATAATACTCCCACGCACTGTACGGTCTATTATACTGTTTGTGCGGTGTGTTTATAATACCCCCACGCATCGACGTCGATGCGTACAACATAAAAGACGCACCGATTTCTTGAGATTTATTTTTTACCTGAAAAGTTGACAATTTATCTATAAATATATTAATGAATGATAGGGTACATGTTTCAGATTGATAAAGAAATGACTGAAAAGAGATCAAGTAACAAAAATAGTGATAACACATCAAGAAAAGAAAAAAGTACAAGTTCTTTGTAAGTTCTTTACAAAAGTTATTATTTTTGAACTATATGTAGGTTTAACTAATATGTATTGTTTACTGTGTATCATGCAGAGCCACAAAATGACGAAGTTCGATAAGATTATTTCTGATCTAGGACTAGAAGAGCTTAAAATCTTGATGGAAAAATTGCAAAAGGATGAATTAGGTGAATGAAAAAATACTATCAATCCAATATGAGTTTCTTTTTTTAATTTTCATTAATAACATACTTAAAATTATTAGATAACATGTGTCAAATAGTCTATTAATTGACATCTGTTTAATGTTCTACAGGGACCAACAACTCTGAAAATAAATGTTGTTCTAAGAAAAGAAAAAAAATAGAACATCCAAATGAAAATGAATTTCTCCTTAGCTCATCTGGAGTGGTGCTGGAGGTTAATGAAAGGGTGAAAAACTTTTACAAAATTTTGAGGGATCTACTGAAACGAATGTATAGACGTTATTTCCACTTACAATACAAAAACCAATCCAATGATTCCAAGAACCAAATTTTATCTAAAATACAGGAAGAGTTTCCAAAGAATTGGTCAATGAGACATGTCAGACTTTTAATAGCAAAAACATACAACAACAAAAAAGAAGGAATGAAAAAGTAATATTCCTTTAAATGTTTGTCTAGAATTATTTATAAATATCACTTTTGTTATATTTAATTTTCATATATCAATATAAAAATTAAATAGTTTATTGTCATGTTACATTTTCAGGAAGATTATGAAAATCTCAAAAGATGAACGAGCTGATATCAGAAATATGCCAGTAGGAATGTCCTAAAAGGTGTACAAGGAGATGGTCAAAGAAATGGACAAAATCGCATCGCAGGAGGAGCCATCTCAACAACAACGTGCTTCAAATGTAATATGTAATCAATGAATTTTTCGATCATTAGGTAAAATAAATAAAAAATTTAGCATTAAATATTAATTTTCAAGAATTTTCTTGTAGAAAAGAAAAGAAAATTGAACCTATTCAGCACATAAAACATGCTGACAAGGAAGAAAATGGCTGATATCTAAGTTTGTGAGTAATTGTTACTTCCTTATAACAACTGAACTAGATTTCATTTTTGTATTTTTAAAGTTGTTTTACAAAAATAATCATTGAATGTCTTCCAATATGTGCTAACATACGAAGAAGAACCAACAGACAAATTGATTGAAATTGGGTTAAATATGGGTTGTGAGTATATGTTGGCATATCAGAAATTAATTTTGGAATTTGTAAGCATCAATCAATCTTGTTTTACTTAGCTCTGTCTATAATGGTAATAGAAAAAAAAATCTTTTATAATAAATATATGATTTGTTATGGGGTATAAAACTTGCAGGAAACAAAGTATGAAACTGCGCCAACAGATGAAATTTTGAAAAATGGCATGGTACATGGTTTTGAAAGAATGTGTATAGTTTATGAGTCAATTTTTGCTATGGTACACCATTTTTCTTTTCGATTTAAATTGATGTATAATTATTTAATATTGAAATTTTCATTATTCTCACCAATCTATATACACTCATTTCAATTTATTTTTATGTTTGTAGATGGAAGGTGAATAAGAAGAAAACAATCAACACCATGAAAAAAACATTCCTGAAAATAACCCAAGTCATGGAAGTAGCTCTAGCAGTAACAATAGTTCAAGCGAAGAATGATGATCACTATGTTTGGATATCAAAGAAGGGCGTTGTATTTTTTGAAATATTTGCCAGTGAAATCAGACATTTTGTTTACTGTAATGGACATAGTGTCCCAATTGAAAGAAAAAGGGATACCAATAACTGTCCCATTTTCTATGACAAATACTATCTTATATATATATAATAAAATATGTTTTAATTTATTCTATTTCGTTCTCCATTGTTGTTCTCAAATACACTAATAAAAATTTAATTCATATGAATATTGTGATAATATATATATGTGTTGACTTTTTATGAATAATGAATTTTAAAAAATCATAATAATTATGATATGATATAACAAATTAATCCAAAAATCACATTCAAATGCATTAATAAAAATTTAATTAATATGAATATTGTTATAAGATGTGTCGACTTTTGATGAATAATGAATTTACAAAAATCACAATAATTGCACTGTCACAGGTCGATGTTTCTAAAAAATACAAAATGAACACCGGTGCTTTTGTATGCTGTAACACACTGGTGCGTTTCTACGGCCTATGGGCACTTCACAAATACCAAAACCAATTAAAAATCTCGGTGCGTTTACTGCGTACCAGTGCTTTTATGTGAGACTACGCAACGGTGCATTTGTACAACGTATGGGCATCGCAAAAATATCAATAACAATTATACATGTCGGTACGTTTGTCTGATACTGCTCACTAGTGTGTTTCTATAAGTCTATGTACCGGTGCGTTGAGACGATCTATGGGCACTGCACAAATCCCAAGACCAATTGGTACGACCCTGTGCGTTGTATCACCAACACTACGCCCCGTGCAGTTTTATACCTTGACGGCTCGGTGCAGGAAAATTTGACCGCCTCGAGTCCACCATATGACATGCACTGGTGTGTTGAAACCTTAATAGCGCACCAATGAAAAAAACATCTGTAATAACCTTCGGCCGCCTAGTTTTTTTAGTTGTGTTGAATTTTCGTTAAAAGCTCTGCCAAAACCTCTGTAACCATAAATGGATGTTGTAGAAAATGTTTTTTTGAAAATTTTGGCTAATTTTATAACACTAAAAACCTCCTTTATAACCTTCGCTAGAGGGTCTTTTCCTTGTAGTGCTAGGAAGAATTGATGGTTGAAAACCATATTGAGGCAACCAGTAGGCCTCGGGAAGAGAGAGAGAGAGAGAGAGAGAGAGAGAGAGAGAGAGAGAGAGAGAAGAAAATAATATACAAAGGAAATGTCCTTACCATGATGAATGTGTAGGAAAATAAACATAATCGAATAAATAGGTCAGCCTCCATATTTGGCTCTAGGCTCAATGCATGCATCTTTATAGGAACAAGGACACTTCCCCACATCACTCTCATCCATTTCTTGACCATCCAAAACCTTCAGTTATCATTCCCAAGCCTTTACCATTCGTTTTTCTCATTGTATTATAGCTACTACAGGAAAGTATTTGTTGTTGCAGGATATTCCAGAATTTCAAAAAAAACACAGGGAAGATGACAATATCTCGAAAACCATACATCCTTTGGCCGAGTTGTTTCATGGGGAGATGCATAAGGATGATGGTAACATGCTTAAATGTTTTTAGCTAGTTCCAGTGAATATGTTTCAAGAAATTGGTTTCCATTACCTGTAACCATTTTTCCTTTTTCTCAAGATTCATGCATCCATTGGCCAATATTTTGTTTATGGGAGGCATAAGGATGATGGTAACATGATAAAAATATTCAAATGAATACAGTCTACCATTTGAGAGATATGGGTTAAACAAGTCTACTATAGGAAAGTTACAAGGTTCTACAGGATTGTCCCAAAGTTGTTATAGGATACTGATTAGCATAAAAAGAAAGGGAAGTTTGGATGTTTTGCACTCAATAATAGGGGAGGGGAGACCACAATAGACTTATCATCCATCCACCACATTAATTGAAATTTTCCCTATATTTTTCTATGAAAATCATCATCCTTCATCCCCTTTTCCACCTCTTCCATTACAAAAATGTTCTCTCACCAACATCAACAACTTCCTTATGAATTATAAATATTTTTTGAAGCAACACTTAGAGAAAATTGTGGTACTAGAAGGGTTTGTGTGACTACTACAAGAAGACACACAATCATGTAGTAGCTCGCACATACCCTACAGGACCACATTCAATGCAAAAAATCAAGAAATCTAATCACCATGAAGCATTAGAAGACTCTAGCACTGATCCTGAGTAGCTACAGGATCCCCTGAAAACTGCTAAAGGATACATTTTCAAAAAACAGTAGAAATATTTGATCGACAATGGCACCTATATCTTGAAGGACCTGCATCATAAAAATTCAATCAACAAAGGACACTAAAAGCCACTACATGGAGTAAAGAAGAACACAAATTCCACCTTAGAGGAAATTCAAACAGTCTCATCCATGTTCAGAATCCTCATGCAAACATCAAATGGTCAAATCATCAACCATAAATCATCAACATGAGCATCATCAGGTCGGCACAGGTATGTGAATTTCTAACTTTTCCCCTTGAGCGCATCTTAATTTAAAAAAAATTATCAATGCATGAGAGACGTCATATTATAAGCTAAGGATGGGTCAGTGTTCTTGACCACCTTTGAAAGTTAACTACAATCATCTACTTTTTCCATATCATGTGTGAAGGAAAAGACAAAAAAGGGGTGATGACTCTGAAGGGTGGGTCTACGTGCCTATTCATCTTCGGGGTTGGCATGTTAAGGTGGAAAGTGGGGGTCCACTCATACAACGCACTAAGCCCAACCACTCGCCCACCAATCACTTTAAACAGACCCAACCCTCATTTGGCACATAAAAAAATTGTATTTTAAGCTAATGAGGCCTGACACCACTGCTGGAAGGCAAGCTACCTTAGTTATCACTTTCATACACTGTTATAGATGAACTACATCACTTGTAGGTAATCGTTGTAGGATAGACAAAGTCTGCTATAGGATTGAGGCGGTGTGTTATAACATCATTTATAGGTGCTACATGAAAGTCCAGAGAGTTGTAAAAGAGCCTGATTTTGAGAAATTTCATCCCCCAAACCCTATAATTCGAGTAGGAAAATTTGAAGGAAGGGTAAGTACATATTTTTCCTTGCCACCTGTGGACAAGAATATTGCAAAACTTTTCAATATTTCAACAATACATCCCGTAAAAATTTGTTGATAAAAGTTTGGGAATGAAAAGAAAATGGATGTTTCTTTTGAATTGATCATGATAAGAATGGAAATATAATTTTTTTGAGTTGAGCATGGGTTTTTCCCTCTTCTAACTAGTGCGAATAAATCATTCCTTTTACTTATGTTTAGAAATGTTAGGTCCTATATTACTAGTGTATTCCCTTGTTGTTGTTAGTATAACCCCCTTATTGTTGTTTTTGTACCCCTGTAACCCCCATATTGTTATTATTGCGCCCTTACATTATTATTGTTAGGCCGTATAGGATTATATTGTGACCCCATGGAATCATATATATAGAAGGAGGTTTTGTCATTTGTATCATCCAAGAATTGTTCATTTATGTGATGTAAAGGAGTTTTCCCCCTCAAAGTGGCTTATTTCTAAGCCGTTGTTCTCTCTTTTCTTCTGTTTTTGGAGCTGGTTTCATAAAATTTGGTATCCGAGCTTTGGATTCTAGGGTTTCGCTGCTCTAAATAGGTCATCGTGGAATTTTCGCTATAAATTTTTTCTATGAAGGTTCAGAATCTGAAATTTTTATCGCACGAAGCCAAAATCATAAGGAATGTCATGTAAAAATTTCAGACCTTGGTTCACAACATTTTCAGAGATATGATCTGTGGAAGTTAGGGTTTTTGCAGGCTCCTGAATTTCATCTAAAATACGCTACCTTGGGAAAATCACCATAACTCTCTCTCTGAGCATTAGATTGGAATTTTGTAAAAAGTAGCTGAAAGTACATGGAATACAATTTCCTATATATCAATTTCAGAGTCGAAGGAGGAAACAGTGACACGTGGCACACCATACAAGTTCACTCTACTGAACCAGTCCATAATTAGGTCATTATGGGAGATTGGGCATAACTTTGTATTGAAGCATCCAAATCATGCCAGACCTATGGAATTCGAAAGAAGTTTCAGAGGGATACGATAGGACCAAATTTTAGATATTGAAGATCCAAAATCACAAAGATAATTTAGTTTCAATATCGAGCTCCTCAAAAGCAAGAAAAAGGTGTGTATTTTTTTCAAATTACATAAGTATTGTTTGAAAAATCAATTTGTAGTGATTCCAAGGGCATATTGAAGCATAGATTTTAGTATTGGGTTCTAAAATTCCCCCTAAAAATAATTCAACACCTATTAATCCCTCAGAATACTCTACTATGACTCATGAATATGAAGAAGTACAACATGATATATCAAAATTACAAGAGCAAGCGCACCAAATTTCGCTCTCACAAAGAGCAACAAAAAATGAAATGGAAGTTTTGAAGAAATGTGTGGAAGTGAAGATGGATAGTTTGAAGAAAGGCATGGAAGATAATATGGAGATTTTGAAGAAAGGTGTGGAAGCTAAGAAGGATGGTTTGAAGAATGGCATGGAAGACATGGAAGAAAAAATGGAAGGTTTGAAGGAAGACATGGAAGGTTTGTCAAAGTTGATACAAGAAATGATTCCTAATGGAGAAAAGATATTAGAGTAAACTCACGATGAGAACAAAATAAATGTTAATCGTGATTTCATAAAATCAAATGTTGGATGGAAGACCCACCATATTCCAAAGATCGATATGAGGAAGTTTGATGGCAAGGATCCCGTAACATGGATATTACAGATGGAGCAATATTTTAATCTCAATAATGTGCAAAACACACAAAAGGTACGCATTGCAACTTTATATTTAAAACAAAATAGATTTGTATGGTATCGATGGCTTTTCTCTCGTAAAAAAATTATCACATGGTCAATTTTTACGGAGGAAATGATAACACATTATGAGGATACAAAGAGAAACATCTTCTTTAGCTAATTAATAAATCTAAAACAAAAGGGTTCAATGGTGGAGCACATTGAGGAATTCCAAAAATTGAATATAAGGGTAGCTGATATTCCATAGGAATACAAGATTGATGTCTTCATAGGGACTTTAAAGGATAACATCCAACATGAGGTTCGCCTTTGGGAACCTGAATCATTGGAGAAGGCATTCAGGTTGGCAAGAAAAATTGAATGTAAAATTATGGTGACAATGAAGCCTACCACTCACATCTATAAATCTGTAAGTGTTGCTACTCCTATACTTCCACATCCTACAAGGTTGACACCACAACAATTGGAAGAAAAAATAGGAAAAGGGCTTCGCAATAGTTGTGATAGAAAATACACTAAGAGAAGAAATTATTTTACATAGATTGTGAAGAGGAGGAAGAAAATGAACAAGAAACTTAAAAAGAAGAGGATATAGACCAGGAACCAACCCTAGAGGAAGAAGAAATGAGTCTGAACATATCGTGTAATGCATTGGCAGGAATTACCACTCCTCAAACTCTCAAGATATAAGGACATATCAAGAAGAAAATGGTAATAGTGTTGATTGATTCATGTAGTACCCATAATTTTATTCATTGTAAGGTAGCCAAGAAATTGAATTTCTTCCTATACCCAACACTAGAATTTCAAGTGATGGTTGCAAATGGAGGAACTATAAATTTCTCTGGAAAATGCCATAATATTAAGCTAACCATGGGCAAATATGTATTTAATAGTCTAATGCTTTCCATTACAATGGGAGGTGCTGATGTTGTTCTAGGAGTACAATGGTTACAATATTTGGGGATGGTAGCTTTTAAATTTCAAGAAATTTTCTTGATTTTTTTTTAGAAAGAAAGGAAGTCGAATTACGGGGTATTGCAGGAAGGCCAGGAAATATAATAAGCTCTAATGTCATGACAAAGCTTCTGAAGAAAGAACAATGAGGCGTAATTGCACAATTATTCTCACTAGAAGTTCCAACATCAAAATCATCTATTTCTCCAGATCTCCAAAAAATCTTGGACAATCATTCCAAGGTGTTTGAAAATCCCAAAGGACTCACACCTATTCGTGATTATGATAATTATATTCATTTGATTCCAGGATGTGTTCCTCCAAACATCAGGCCTTATAGATATCCTTATGTCCAAAAGAGCGAAATTGAATGTATGATTGCAGAAATGTTAGAGGTTGGTATAATTTAACCTAGTCAAATTTCTTTCTCTGCTCTAGTAGTATTGGTGCACAAGAAGGATGGATCATGGCACATGTTTCCGGATTATAGGGAACTCAATAAGCTCACTATTAAAGATAAATTTTCCATTCCTGTGATTGATGAATTATTGGATGAATTACATGGAGAAATTTATTTTACCAAGTTGGATCTTCGTTTAGGATATCATCAAATTAGAATGAATACTGAAGATAGTCTGAAAACAAAATTTCAAACTCATGAGGGTCATTATGAATTTTTTGTCATGCCTTTTGGCCTTACCAATGCACCTTCTACATTTCAAGGGTTGATGAATTCCATTTTCAAACCCTTCCTTAGAAAATTTGTGTTAGTATTTTTTGATGATACACTAATCTACAACAGGTCTTGGAAGGATCATGTTCAACATGTTGAAAGGGTGCTCAAACTATTGGAGGAGAAATAATTATGTGAAAAAACCTCCAAATGTTTCTTTGGAGTACAAGAGGTGGAATATCTGGGTCATATTGTATCTCACTAGGGTGTTAATGTAGACACTAAAAAAATTAAATCCATTAAGGAATGGAAAGTCCCCACAACCATAAAGCAGTTGTGAATTTTTCTCGGGTTAAAAGGGTATTATCACAAGTTTGTTAAGAATTACGGGAGAATAGAAGCACCTCTAACAACATTATAGAAGAAAGATGCATTTGCATGGACTCCTGAAGTAACTAAGGCCTTTGAACATCTTAAAGAGGCAATGTGCCTAGCACCGGTCTTAGCTATGCTAGACTTCACAAAAACATTTATTGTGGAAATTTGTGTTGTTTTAATGCAAGAAGGAAGACCCATTGCTTTTGAAAGCCGTCCAATAAAAGAAAAGTATTTACAGAAAGCTATTTATGAGAAGGAAATGTTGGCAATACTACATGCACTAAAGAAATGACGACCTTACCTAATGGGAAGACACTTCAAGGTAAAAAATGATCATGATAGTCCTATATATTTTTGGAACAAATACTATCTTCAGAAGAGTAGCAAAAATGGGTCACAAAGATGTTGGGTTATGACTTTGAAATCATCTACAAAAAAGGGAAGTTAAATGTTGTTGCAGATGCATTCTCAAGAAAGGATGAAGAGGTGGAAGCATTTCTTTGTGCCATTTCTATTATCCAACAATATTTGATAACGAAGCAAGGGATGAATGGAAGAAGGACGAAGAAGTGTGAACACTCATTCAAAAGTTAAGCAAGATCCTAGTACATCTGATACAATTAGATGGAAAAATGATTCCTTATGGTACAAAGATTTCTTATATCTTTGTAAGAATTCCCAACTAAAACAAAAGATTCTTTTGGAATTGCACACTTATCCTTTAGGAGGACATTTAGGATTTTTAAAAACTTACCACAGGATGAAGAAAGTTTTTTTTTTGGGATGGCCTTAAATTTTATATTCAAAAGTTTTTGGTGGAATGTTTTGTTTGCCAACAAAATAAAGTTGAGACAATTAAGAGCACACGTCTTCTACAACCTTTATCCATTCCAATTCAACATTAGGAGGATATTTCAATGGATTTTATCACATGTGTTATAGGTCAATTTGGGCATCATCCCCCAAGACCTGGTCAAATTGGGCATCATCCCCTAGGGCCACTAAATAGGGTCTATCATCCCCTTAATTTTAGTTGCTATATGCCCTAAGTGAAGACATTCCTTTTATGGCTTCAATTGTGATATTTACAAGGTTTTAAGTATATATTATATGACCTAATGACTCATCAATGCTCCTATGCAAGGGACTAACTGTGTTGCAGTGCCAATACCTCCATGCAAGGGTGAACTGCAGTGCAATTCCCGAAACTCAAGGGTGCGTTGGTCACTTGGCAGCGAAATCATCATTGTTCCAAGAATCTCCACATGGATAGTTCCTTCTAGAAGAGTCCATAGGTGTCATACTTCAAATACAAGTGTCCATACGCCACCTCTGAACTTGGAAGCATGTCTTACCTATTATTAGAAATACATTCAATGAGAAACTACCATCAGTTTCCCTGTGAATTGAGCACTCATCTAAGTGCTAGGGAGGAAGAATTTTGTGCAAAGTTATGTTGTTGGCTTCTCATTTGATAAGAGATTGGAAGTACCGATATGCTGCTGAGATGATCCTGGATGTGATGAGGTTGGAATGAAGTTGGAGTAGGTTGATGACAAATCGATCTATTTTTTGTAATATTATCCTCCTACTCTCTTAATAAAGATATCTGTTCATTTTCTCAATACATATGTTTATATCTTGTGAAATGTATTATTGATGATGTATGTATTCTAAGATCTAATCGGTTTGATTTGATTAAGATAGGTAGATACTTGTATATTTAAATGTTGTTTGTTGTTCTTTGTCTTTAATTGTAGGAATCGATCTAGCGGCTTGAGTTGGATTTAGAGTGATGGAAACATCGACAGAAGGAGAAGGAGAGCGAAACTATCACACATAGGTTTCTTTCCCTTTTTGTATATCTATTTGTCTTAGAGAAAATAATAGTTGTCTTTCTTCTTTGTTCTGAATGAAGGAACACCACACTCAGGGACAAAAATTGCAAGGAGCATGCACATGGTTTTCATTTTTCAACTATGGTTGGACTTGATCATGCAGTAATGGTTGTTTTTTGTCCACTCATTAAATTCATAAAGGAGTATTTTGAAGCATTGTCGTAATATTTGTAGAATATATTTCTGATTTCACTGCTTTTGTCAAGTTCAGATGGATTAATGGGTATTCTTGGACATTATCTAATGAATTTAATTAGCTATGAATATTTAGGTCAAATATTTAATTACCTTTTTTCCGTTGCTCATCATGCACAAGGTTTCAATCATATTTGGAAAAACTAAGGATAATTTCTCTTCACATTGAGTAATGGCAGTTCCCTAGATGACAACACATTGAATTGATATACATAACTGCAAGCCCCATTCTTTAGAATAACGAACAAATTAGTAAGCCAAATGAGAGTTCTGTAATGAAAAATGTATTGAGTATGATTCTAGCTTGATACAGAACAATTCGGCCTCTCCACAGCTTCCTCCCCAAATGCCAAACAAGGACACTGAAAAAGTAAATACTTTCCAAAAACCTAGCAGAAAACAAGCACCATTCAGATCATCTTTCAGGGGAGGAGAAGTGAATTATAATAATTGCACAAAGGGTGATGCTCTCTCGAATTCCTTGCCTTCTGGAAGTTCTAGTCATGAGAGGTTGAGATGTAAAGGAGAAGTTGGAGAGTTGACATTCATTTTCAAAACAAATAGAGGGAAATATTTAGGCATATCATCTAAATCTTTAAAAAATCAAGGGTTATTCTTAGTGAATATCTTTGTTCGAAATCACCCAAAAATGCTTTGGTTGGGTCCCTAAAAATTAGTAAATCTGTAGGAATGTTTCAAGGTGCTTTGGGAAATTCTATGGCTATATCATCCTCCTTCAAGAGAGCATGGGTTATTTTTCATGAAAATCCTATGCTAGTGTTGGAGCCACATGGTATGTCATGCCTCATATGATGAATGAGACAACAATAATTGTTGCAGGGAATCTTGTGAATTTTTCAACTTCAAGAGAGCACAGTCTATTTCTTGCAAAGATACTAATTCAGGAGTGCACAAATCATATGGTAGGCATGAACCCAAAGAAATGGGTAAAGCCATCAAAGTGTGTGATGATGTTGCAGAAAACAACCTGTAAATATCACCCTTGTCTATAGTACCTCCTTTAGAAGCAATAGAATCACATGGCAGGTATAGGCCTCAAACAATTGATAATACCACATCTGTGCTTAATGCTGCTACAAGAAATCTTGTAAAGTTGGAAACCTCCTCCACATAGAAAGTGAATTCTAGTTCCAATGAATATTTTAATTCAGAGGTATTGGAACCACATGGTGGATACGTACCTCAAAACATTAGCAAGACAACATCAATATTTCAAACTACTGCAGGAAACCACATATCATTGTAATCTCTCTCGATCAAGAGAGCACATGCTATTTTATAAGGAGATTCTTATTTGGAAGACTTGGAATTGAATGGAGGGCCTAACTCTCAAATTTTCAGCGAGACTACTACAATGCTTCAAGATGATGCTCAAAATACTCTGCCAATGTTGTCTTTATCCATTAAGAAAGGCACAACTCTGTTTGGCAATGATTACACACATGAAGTACTTCAAAAACATGATAAGATCAAGCCACAAATAAAAATCAAGACTGTACTACCCTTCGAAACTGCTACAAGAAAATCCCATGTTAGTGTCATCCCTCTCTCCCAAGAAAGAAGAAAATCCATTGTGTGAATATCCTTAAAAAATAATGGGTAATTGCAAACCCAAGATTCAGGTCAATGATATCAATTCAAAAACACTACAAACTACTCTAGGAAATTGCTTGATATCATCTTCGATTTCTACCAGTAAAACAAACACTTTTCTCAAGGAAGATCTAGAGAAAGTGCACAATTATAGCTCTCTTCATGAATTTCATACCAACAAGAATAATTTCATAGTTATTAAGGAAAAAACTCAAACTTCTCCTATGTTTCTAATGTAGGAGCATCACCCCACATCCACATCCTACCTACTCTAACTTATTGGTTGCACAACGTAAGATTCCTGACCACGTCCAGCCATGGAAAATGAACATAATATTATTTTATGATCAGATTGGAATGACCCACTTTATTCTTATTAAATGGTAATTCAATTTCTGTTTTTTTTCATAGATAATGTGCAACCACCCAATGTAATTCACACCACAAGTCTTTTCTTTCTGGAACCAATTCAAGATTTGGTGGGGCTTCAACAATGTTCAAAAGTGGCATGGTAGCATACTTTTTGTATATGTATAAGATCATTTATTGCAGTCTATAAATGGGAATCAGTTTCTGTAGAAACCTTACAGAAAAGCAACAGGGATCTCTAGCCATTCAAGCATTCACTTTCAGTCATTCCAAGAATTTGAGGCAATTCTGGTATCGTGGGATGATTTGTCATTGACTTTATTAAATCCATGAGCATGTTTGTGCTTTCTGTGTTTATGTTTGAAACTGCAGGTTTCAAAGGAGCTCTAAATTGTGCATCTAAAGATTCCTGTAAGAAAACAAAGAAGGCTGAATGTGATATAAAAAAACTAACTAGAAATGAACATTTGTGAGGACCGAAGCTTTGCATGCAATAACTGTATTTTGTTTATTTGGTTTTGAATTCACGGAGAAAACTTTGGAGAATCTAGTGTACAGTCTGAAAAAGGAAGACAAAAGAGTTGAAAATGAAGATACTTTATAGGAATATGGACAATACTGATAGCATGCGAATGGAAGCTCGAAGCAGCCTCACACAGAAACTGATCGCCGAAATCCTAAAGGTGGCTTATCAGCCCAATTAGAAGGCCAGTGTTGAGAGTCTAAAGTAGTACATGGTTAACTGTTTGTACAAATGAAACTGATCGAAAGGGACATGGGTGTAATTTTTATAACATTATTTACGTTGTTTTATCTTTTTGCCAGGTACAAATATTTATTTGTCAGTTTGAATATGATACTCGGTTAAGGTTTATGTGTATTAGTTTTGGTGTTGTATTTGATAATAAGAATATATTTATTGAGAGACCTGAAATATGCAACAAATCATTTCATGTTGTTTCACTTCTCATATTTTTCTTACTGCTTCCTTCTTTCCGTGATAGGTATTGGTAGCATTGACAAGGTCGTTTTGGCTAGTTTTATCAAGCCTTTATGCTGCTACGCAGTTGCATGACACTATGATCAGTTCCATCTTAAGGGATCCAATTTCATTCTTCTAAACCAATCCAATTGGACTAGTTATCAATAGATTTGTAAAAGACTTGGGTGATATACATAGTGATGTTGCTGGTTTTACCAGTATTTTTATGAGCTTAGTTTTTCAACTTCTTTCAACATTTATTTTGATAGCAACTGTGAGCACAATATCTATGTGGGAAATAATGCCACTTTTGATTGTGTTTTATGTAGTATATTTGTACTACCAGGTATGTGATAGTTTAACAAACCAATCTTACGCATTTTGACAAAATCTTTCTTTTCTTTTACTTGTAATTTGTATTATTTTTAATGTTATATTGGTATGAAATTTTCATAGATATGTTAGTGGAATTGGTGAGACATCATCCATTAATTATTGCATGAGCGAGATAGTGATTTTGACCACATCTCGACAATCAATATTATCTCACAGATTTTCTTTTGCTAAAAGTTGCCACTGGAAAAATATTTATAGGTATTGCTATAAAATATATTGCTGATATATACAAGTACCAATAGCCAAGAAATGAATAATTAAATTAATTTATTCTTCCATGTATGATTTTTTTTTATATGTTCTTTAGCTAAGAGAACTTCAAACATTCCTATTAATATATTTTTGTTATTTTCATATTGGTTATGAGCAACAAGAAAATGGTCCAAAGATGCAAAATCATTCGATGCAGAGTTGTAAATAAATAAAGAATTTCCATCTTAAGTTAATTAGTAGTATGGACATGAGCACAATACCAATATCTAAAATAGTTAACAGGTTAAAAAATCTAGTGTACAATTGTATATTTGAATCTCAGAGTCACAATATATACTTTCTCAAAGTATGACCCGAGAAGGATACATGCGTGTGTAATACATTTCAATTCCAAACCACCATTAAATCTCCATTTTCCATCATAGATTGATCATCCTTCACCCTGCAACCACAACATTATATCTATAAAGAAAACAAACAAGTTAGTTTGCAATACAATCTTCTTGATTATAATGAAAATTGATAACTCATTCTTATATTGGAAATCTCAAGCGAGAGAATAAACGTTGGCCAACACCAAAACCTTCTTGGTGGCATAATGTGCTCCCGGTTAACAACATTTGATGTGTGGCTTGGTTTTCCATGTGGCATAAATTGATGCATGGTCTTGGCTCATTAAACTATGGCTACACCTTCACATACTCATCATCACTGGATTTTACTTGTTAAAATGAAAAGTAAAAGAAGGGATTGTATCCCCAAGAGAAAGGGATGAGGAGCCTGATCAAAAGTAACTTTACATTGCATAGTGATGTTTCTGCAAAGCAAATCGCAACCAAAAAAACTGAAAACCAAAGTAATTTGCAACTATCCATGAACTCCAAGGGTCCCTCAGGAGGGCTTTCCATTCTAGGAGAGCTGAACTACAAATAGAGACTGAAATTCAGCCTAAAACTATGACCACAAAACTTTCGTATATTGATATTTCCCAAAAACATATTGCACTGTATTCTCTTTACCACACATTAGACAATCTAAAATAATAGTACCAACTTTATGCAGTATACTCTTGGAAGCTAATCTGTGATGAAGAAATATCCAACCCCGAATTTTATGTTTAAAAGAGACATGACCCTTTCAAATGAACTAACAACACTGCAACTGTCTCTCCATTATATCTCCAAGACCCTACCTTTTTATTAAGTGGAGGTTGACGTTAGAGGAGTGCTGCACCAACTGATAAATTCCCTTAATCTCATAGATATAAATAGGCTCTCACTTCACCATCTCCAATTTCTCTACATAGGACCTTGATCCTGCATCTGAATTTAATATAAATAATGATTTGGAATCATAAATCAAAAAATTGTTAGAACAACCTTGTAAAACATAGAAAGTTTAGATTTTACATGTGCCATTATTGAGTGTTTTTTTAGATTTCACATGTTTCTCAGTCATTCTTCTGCGTACAATTTTTTGCTGATGCAGGGCTAGTGGCTAACCCAACCATCCCGTAAGGTTAATACTAACCCCGCCCTTATCCAGGACAATACTTTCAATTGGGTGATTTAAATTAAATACCCCATGGTTTAAATCCCCTTTTATTTAATTCTCAAAAGAATCTATAAAGATTCCTAAACCTTTGGTTAAAAACCAATCATAATCATATAACTGCTTAATATAACTTAACCCATGTAAACATTTACCTTTCTCTGATTATGCACATATTTCAATGAATAATTTAATATCTCAAAGCTGCGCCGTTGATCTCCATAACTGATCGAATGACCAATGCATAATATCGTTCCTCAATTAACTCAGTGGGACCTCTCATCTTGAATCCCCATAATAAACCTTATATCCATACTTCATTCTCTGTCGTCATATCGATTTTGTTTCTGATCGGACGATGTTCGCACTCCAGCCCTCTGCAACTTACGCGAATAATTACTGTGCGATAAAAGCGATTTGAGGGTGCAACGTGTCGACTCCTCAACTGTATCGTATGCTTTGAAAATTTACCACTTAAGGCACAAAAGTGGTGCGATATGTCACAAATGGTTTTATAAAACCACTCCACATACCTTCACTCATCTGTTGTGCTAAAACTTGCCCGACTCGCCTTCCACACCAAATGAACCATCACATGAGTCAACCCCTCTGCACATCTATACAAAGATTTTTTCAAACCTTTACTTTATGATCGTTTATGTGGTTCAACAAAATTCACAAGATGGGTTATCCACAGATTTTGTATACAATAGTTTGGTCATCCATTATCACTTACAATCAATCAACAAGCGGCAACAATAATCCATATTCCAGCCATTATCAAACACAGTAATTGCACAGAGTATTCCAAATATTTCTCAGATTCACAGTAAATAAACCATAAGGTCATATAGATACACGATATGTACAAATCCACACTGTTTTTGGTATTTTCCATCAAAATATTTGCAAGCGAAAATACATTCTGTTTGACTACTATCAAAACCTCCTCTATGAGACCCAACTACTGGTTTTGGACCATCAGCTCTGCCTCTATCTAACCTCTGACTTTCTCTAAAATCTAACTCTTGTGCTTTTCTACCACTCTCTTTCTTCCATCACACTCTTCATTCATTCATCACCCTCTTACTCTTCTCATATCTCTCTCTGTTGTTTTTTTTAATGCTTCAAATCCAAAAATCTCTCTCTGTCTCCTAAATTATCTCTTCAGCTCATCTCTTTATTCAACATAATCCTAGATTAGATTTTTTTAAATCCCTCAAATCCTCACTATTCTTAGGATTCCTTACTCATCCCTAAGATTCTACAACTTCACGAGATATTCTCCATAAATAAATTACAATCAAATTAAACTTAGGAAAATAATTAAAATGATTAACAGAACCCACTCCCTTTAGTAAATATGGAATAAGACTCATGGGTCTTATACGGTTTGAAGAGTGCTCTTGCATCAAACTCCCCAGGTTGGAAAAAAAAAAATTACGAACTACTGTTCATGATTCACCCAACTATTTCTGCTGTAAACTTCATCAAATTTCATCTTCCAACTGGCTATTTGTCCTCTTTCAATTGCACGTGCATTTGCTGCCTTCTCTCTTTCTCCTGGATGCCAAACTCTGTGTTGTGGATGTCCTTTTGCACTGTTGTCATAATCATCTCTCTTGCATAATATTTGGATGTTGATATCCTGCATAAAAAACTTCTCAAACAATATAAATTTTTGCTCCTTGGTATGTTGTTGTCTTGCTATTATCTCAATAAAATTGAGTTCCAACTTTATGTATTTTTCCTTGGCCTGTACCTGACTTATCATCTTTGTAATTTCCATCATCCATCTATCCAATAATTTAAGTAGCATTCTCCCAATCTCAAAAAATTGTTTCTTGTTTGATAAGAACATATATTTTTTCAACCTCATATTGTCCATCAGCTGCAATTAATTCAGTTATTGAACTTGGGTCAAATGCCTCCATATTCATATTAAATATGACTGATTTGTTCATCCAAAATTTTGATTTCAAACTCAAGATAAAATCTTGAAATTCAAACCTCCTTTGGATTAAAAAAAAAAATATGTTTGTGGACTGTGCTTTCACATCCTATGTAACCTTCTTTCTCTTCTGCATTGACTTGTTTAATACGTATGTCAAATCTCCTTCCTTCATCCTGAATTTTTGAGTCAACTAGATGCTTACTATCATCTTCTTGTTTCCATAAGGAAAATTGGCTTTCTGCATTTCCAGAATGTACATACTTCTTTATGTTTACTTGTATAAACATATCTCCAAAAATAGTTTGTCTTTCATCCTGAAAAATACATTCAACAATTAATAATTCAAAATCAGAAAATGCATTACATTCTCCATCAATCCTACTCCATAGTTTCTCTGATTTGTTATCCTCTTGATGTGCATATGACATATCAAAATTGTCATATCTTCCTCCATATTACCTTATCTTGAAAAAGTCTTCTTTGTTTTCACTTTTCTCTGAATGCTGTCTAATTTCAAAATTCTATTCTTTGCTCTTTTCTTTAGCCTTCCTTCCTTCCTCTCCCTTAAAAATCTGTAAGTTAATAAATTGTCTTTTCCATGCCTCTTCCTTTTCAATCAAATTCAGCCAATCTCTAATCATATTTGTTTCTTGACATGAAACAAAATCATATGCAACAGATTTTTCCTTCCATGATAAAGATCCTTTTACTATAAAAATTATTGTCAACATCATAAATATCACATTCCATTGAACCCCTTTACTGCTCACTGCAAAAAGCATAGTTCATGGAAGCATCCTTATCTTCATCTTTTGAGATTACCTGTCTCTCTCTATTTTTTTTATTACATTCATCTTTACTCCATTTTCAATTTGTACAAGTAACATTGTCTTCAAATTTCTGTTGTGCATCAACCTTTGCCAACTGATCCTTATGTTCTTGCCTGTCTTCTTTTACTCTCCTCTTTATAGCCTTTTCTGGAATAGCTATACCTCCTTGGACTGAATTCTCTTTATAAATCCTTGTTATAGCATCTTCCATAGTATAATATTTAGTAAGATCCTTTTCCATTAATGCTTCATTATGTTCTTCCAAGACAATTTCTTGTCCATTAACTATCTATACAAGTCCATAATTTTAGAGTAAAAATGAAATAGATAATCCCATTACCTCAAATGGTTGCGCTGTACACATACTTTTGGTTGTTCCTATCATAAGGCTATCTTCATACCTCTCTTCGGCTTCTTCTTTTGCAATCTACAATTTCCTTTTATCTCTAGACTATTTGTCCTTCCTTTGCCAAATCTCACTAGATTCATTGCCTCCAGCTTTCATGGTAGTTTTATACATTTGTACATCTGTAGTGTCTTTGAACACATGTTCATCCAAGAACTGTTCCATTACAGTCACCTCTTCTAACATATTTATTTCTTCAACAACCTGTATAAACATATCTTGTAAAGATTGTTCATCACCTGCATACATACACAAATCATCAGTTCCAAAAATACTAGGATTTTCTTTCTTTGATGTCTTAATCATCACATCTCTCTGCTGATTCAAACTTGTCCAATAGTTCAAAAATTCATCAATGATTCCTTCCTCAACAAAGTGATCTTCTTTCTCAGGTCTATAATAGTCATCTTCCATCTCTAACTCAACTTTTCTGAGTTCCTCTCTTAATCTGATATACATTCTTCTGTTTATCTGCTTTTGCAACAACTTCCACTTTATATTCTTTCTTCTCATAGTCCAACCATAAATTTGGTCCTTCATACGCTTCTCAAGCAACACTATTATTGCATCAATACTTGCTTTCAATTCTGCAATTTCTCTGTCAAATACTTCTTGACTCATTTCCTTACCTTTGCCATTTTCCTTGGCATCTTTCTTTCTTCTGTTGTGGCTTCTCTTCGAACTCCTGTTATGACTATCAGTAGTCACTTTCTCCTCCATCTCTATTAGCTCCTCACTCGCTATGAGTTGCATTAAGCCTCTGCAACAGCAAGTCCTCCCTGCTGCCACTTACCTCACCAATCCTCTCTCTGGACTTGGTCTTTTGGCAAGCTCTGGTTCTCTATTTCTGGAACCTCTTGAGCACTCTCTTCTGCTCTCTCTAGGATTATATCCTCCACTCACCTTCTCTTGAGAAAACTTCAACTATTCTCCGTGTCCAACTTTTAGCTGGAATATTTAGGTTCACTGCCACTAAGACAACTCTTCTCTCTCTTTACACAGTCTGCTACTGTGTGTTATTGCTATCATTTTATTTCTTATAGAAACAATTCAAATGGAACCAACATCAAAATATGGCTCATACCTGAGATATATTAAAATGATCGATCTCTTTGAGCTTCCACTGGTTTGAACAATACACATGCTGCCTACACTTTAGATCTTTTGTCAATTAAATTTCTTTTCTTGCTGAGTACATCTATATTTACTTCCTTACAATATCTCTGCTGCAATTTATTCCTTCACTACTTTGTAACAACTACTTGGCTGAAACTTCTGTTGCTGCTTTCATCATATACACATACCATTAAAATTCTGCAAAGCTTTTACCTAATCCTTTCTTTCTCAAATATTTTCCACAATATTCCTTTGACGAAATGATGAAGTTTTTATTACCTTCAATATCTTAGAATCCTCTTTGCACAAAATATCTGGTGTCCTGTTTTCCCCTCATTATTGGATCCATTGCACTTTAAATTGTATACATGCTGAGAATAAAATACAATCTATTGATAAATCTACATAGATTTATTCTCGCTCTGATACCAAAAATGATGCAGGGCTAGTGGCTAACCCAACCATCCCGTAAGGTTAATACTAACCCCGCCCTTATCCAGGACAATACTTTCAATCGGGTGATTTAAATAAAATACTCCATGGTTTAAATCCCCTCTTATTTAATTCTCAAAAGAATCTATAAAGGTTCCTAAACCTTTGGTTAAAAACCAATCATAACCATATAACTGCTTAATATAACTTAAACCATGTAAACATTTACCTTTCTCCGATGATGCACATATATCAATGAATAATTTAATATCTCAAAGCTGCGCCGTTGATATCCATAACTGATCCAATGACCAATGCATAATATCATTCCTCAATTAACTTGGTGGGACCTCTCATATTAAATCCCCATAACAAACCTTATATCCATACTTCATTATCTGTCGCCAGATTGATTTTGTTTCCGATCAGACAATGTTCGCACTCCAACCCTCTGCAACTTACACGAACAATTACCGTGCGATAAAAGCGGTTTGAGGGTGCGACGTGTCAACTCCTCAACTGTATCGCGTGCTTTGAAGATTTAACTCTTAAGGCACAAAAGTGGTGCGATATGTCACAAATGGTTTTATAAAACCACTCCACATACCTTCACTCATCCACTGTGCTAAAACTTGCCCGACTCGCCTTCCACACCAAATGAACCATCACATGAGTCAACCCCTCTGCACATCTATACAAAGATTTTATCAAACCTTTACTTTATGATCGTTTATGTGGTTTAGAAAAATTCACAAGAAATGGGTTATCCACAGATTTTGTATACAATAGTTTGGTCATCCATTATCACTTACAATCAATCAACAAGCGGCAACAATAATCCATATTCCAGCCATTATCAAACAATTGCACAGAGTATTCCAAATATTTCTCAGATTCACCGTAAATAAACCAAAGGTCATACAGATACACGATATGTACAAATCCACACTATTTTTGGTATTTTCCATAAAATATTTGCAAGCGAAAATACATTCTGTTTGACTACTATCAAAACCTCCTCTATGAGACCCAGCTGCTAGTTTTGGACCATCAACTTTTCCTCTATCTAACCTCTCTCTTTCTCTAAATTCTAACTCTTGCACTTTCCTACTACTCTCTTTCTTCCATCACACTCTTCATTCATTCATCACACTCTTACTCTTCTCATATCTCTCTTTGTTGTTTTTTTTAATGCTTCAAAAGCTCACAATTTATAAAAGAAAAGGATTCATGAACCAATTTAGTTCAAATCCAAAAATCTCTCACTGTCTCCTAAATTATCTCTTCAGCTCCTCTCTTTATTCAATAGAATCCTAGATTAGATTTTTTTAAATCCCTCAAATCCTCACTATTCTTAGGATTCCTTACTCATCCCTAAGATTCTACAACTTCACGAGATATTCTCCATAAATCAATTACAATCAAACTAAACTTAGGAAAATAATTAAAATGATTAAGGGAACCCAATCCCTTTAGTAAATATGGAATAAGACTCATGGGTATTATACGGTTTGAAGAATTCTCTTGCATCATTTACGTTTGGAATGGTGGTGCACTAGAGAATCCACTAGGAAGGTACAACAATTAAGTAGGCAACCAGTGTGTGAGGCACATGCATGTGCTATATTTAGATGAGTAGGGTGTCATTGTATGTTTAGAGTCTTAGACGGAGTGCATGCTTTAGGTGAGCTTCTAGATTTATTCTTGGCATTGTTTCCAAGGTTAGAAGGTGCATGCTTATTTACAATTTGTCTTCTCCAATGGGTATGCTATTCTAGGTAGTGTATTCCATGCATGAGGGTACTCTCTCCTAGGCACAATAGGGTCAGGGAACTTTCCTTAAGATAGATGGTTTTTTTTTTTTGTCACATTCATTGTAACCCTAGCTCTCTAGTTCTATAAAGGGAGATAGGGTGCTTCACTACATACATGTTTTAGGAGTGAAAATTTTTGTTGTGGAAGTCTTTTCCAGTTAACATATATGTGACTATGTGTTGCAAATTCCTCTCATTGTCCTAGTTTCCAGAACTATGTTTTACACAGAATCAAAATTTACATTTTTCGTTTCAATTTCTATAGCTCGATGTTCTGATTTTTAGGGTTAAATATTAATAGATACGGTGCTCAGAATTCCCCTATTTATATAGTATTATAAGCAGTATCAGTTTACTTTCTTTAGGGTTTTAAGTGTAGATATGCCCACCATGCTGTGAAATTGAAAATTTAACATTGTATCAAACTTGTACATGATCTGAAATAGATGTAGGGAGAAGGTTGTGGCATGTGAGATGGTGATGTTGGAGGATTTCACTGGGTTCACCTTATGCTCCTTCCTAAAATGTATGCCCTAAAACAATGGTGGTCCTCTCTAAGAGAATTTTATATGGGTTAATTTATGCTTGTAATATATTTGTGTGACCACTGTTACTACTACAGAATCCCTTTGTATTCATTTTGAGACATTATCCCTCAACCTTTTTTGACTATTATTTGGGCCCTAATGCCACATTCTTTGTGTGCATGCATCATAGTTTATATATATGTGTGTGTGTGTGTGTGTGTGTGTTTATTCTATATTTTGTGTATTTTTTATTGTACTATAAAATTATAAAACCAGAAAGGTTCCATTATCAACCTCAGCTACTGCTTTCTACCCTTATCCAGAGAGAGACAATAATGCCTTTCAATGTAACTTCATACTTACTAGAATTTGTTGCACCATGGTTAGTGACTCAGAGCTTGAGACCGTTAGAACCTACTGGAGGGCATTGTTGACCTATACCATTGCAGAATGAAAATGGGCTCATATCTGCAGCAGGAAACATAATTGAATTGGATTCAGTCACCAGTACTTGCCTTCTTGAATCGGTGGCTTGTCTTGATGTGCACCATAACTTGTGGTTTTGTGATCCCTATGCCTCCTTGCAAATCCAATTTTCATTACCTTTTATTGTCAACCACCTTTCCTATTGTTAGCAACATTTTCCATCCATTGGTGAAAACCCACATTAGGAGATTATTGATAAAAACATTTATACTTATGGATCTAGGGATAATTTATTTTTCAGGGATCATCTTCTATACAAATAATCAGTCTTTTCTTCCAAGGGATGCATTATTTTATACTCTTACCTACAACTTACCCAATTGTGCTAAAGACTGCACTCTTAAAATTTAACGTAGCCATCTACCATTCTCAAAGTGTTGTTTTATGCAATAAACCTTGCAACATATTTCTATGTCTTCCTTTTGAGGGGATTTTGTTGTAGAAATTATATGCACTAAGCATGCATATGTCCTAGATCCACCTGATCTCACACTATTTAACTTTATGCAAGATACTGAATCTATTCCACTTGTTAATATTTTGCGGAAAATTTAATTGCACACACATGTAAAGCATAAATAAAAACAAAAGCACATAACACAGTTTTTAACCGGGAAAGCCTTGTTGAGATTCAACAAGATGATGAGCTTAGTGAAAAAGAGTCGCCTACACTAAGTGGGCCTGCAGGCTATTTTTGGTGCAAAGTATATTTTTAGACTATGTCTATTTTTAGACATGTCGATCATATTCTATGAGTTGCAGGATGCTATTTGTGGATGGTTGGTCAAGTTGGAAAAATAGATGGACTTCTATTTTTAGATATATTGGGCGGAATCTATTTTTAGATTGCCAGTCTAAAAATAGATATGTCGAATATTATTAGCTCTTAATAATATTTGGACTATAAACATTATCTTATTCTCTTGGAGCACTTCGGTTAAGTGCACAGATGTGGCACAGGAGCTGACAGAAGGAATTACACTATTCTTGAGGGTTAAGTGAAGCTATTGCATGGAGACTTTAGTTAGAACTCATGTGACAGAGTTGGGTGGAGTTATAGAAGTAGTTGGTGGAGTTGTGTTCAGTTTAACTCAGTTAGACACAGTTGAGCTAGTTGTATCTAGTCGAACTGATTGATACACTAGTGAGAGTGGTGTGAATTAATTAATAATTAATTCACTAAATATTAACTCATTAATTAACTAAAGAATACATCAGTTAACTATAGTGCATGGATAGTTTCAGTGGAGACGAGTGGAGAGATAGGTGAAAGGGCAAGATGACTATCAGTTGTGACTATAGTGATGCATTGATTACATCCAACACTCAGTAGAGATGCCAATGAGGATTGCACAGTGCAAGCCAGGTGGATTCGAGTTCATTCAGAGCCATTATTTAGTAGGGATTGTGCAGTAGAGGCAGACTAGCAGGTGGCAGAGATCGGTGCATGGATTTGCTAGATTAGACCTGATTAGTGTGTAGCGATTGTATTGTACTGAGAGCTTGATATGATCAGCTTTGTATGAGGATTGTTACATGATCTCTATGACATATATTATATATAGATAGTTGGGGTTTTTAGCTTCAGGATTTCCCATTAAAACAATTGTGCTAATGTGTGTGAATTTTTATGGTTTCATGTGTGCATTGCAATTGATTTAATTTCCGCATGTGATGATCAATGGTGGAATAGATTCTGTATTGTGCATGAAGTTAAAATAGTGTGTGATCAAAAGAATCTTGGATATATAACACATTAGTTATATAATTTCTACATGGTATCAGAGCAGTTTATCATTGGAGCAGATTGCAATTATTGAAGCGGTTGAGTTTTGTGCTGGTCGAATTCGAATTTGCTGCAGTGTTTTCTTGGTGTCTAAGTTGAGCATTCATTGAAATATATTTAAACAGATTGCGATTGGAGTATTCCCTTGAGGGCAGCTCAAATTATATTGCATGGAAGGACAGGATGGAGGCAGTGCTAGATGATAATGGGTTGAAGGAGTTCATAGATGCAGAAATTCCAAAACCTGCTTCTAGCGATGCTGCTGCACTGGACGCATGGCAAAAGAAGACAGAAAAATGTCAAAGGATTCTGTTGGAAGGTGTGAAGGATCACATAGTGTCCAGCCTTCATGGTAAAGCTTCTCCATTCTTGATGTGGAAAGCTTTGACAGACTTGTTCCAAAGCAGAAGCGACCAGAGGAAGTTGGTGCTTAAAGACAAACTCAGGAAAATAAAAATGGAAAAAGGCGACAGTATACCCAAGTACGTCATGAAGTTTGTCCAGTGCAGGGATGAGCTGCGAAGTGTCAGGATTACTGTAGATGAAGAGGACTTGGTGAGATTGGCTCTCCTTGGGCTTCCGAAGAGTTAGCATAGCTATGAGGACTCTGTCAATGGTCGGGAGAAACTACCAGGATGGGAGCGACTTTGGTCGGATCTTGTGCAGGAGGAGATAAGGCAGGGTACCAGGGATGGATCTTCATCGAAGAGTGAAGATGAAGAAAATTTCACTTTGGCTGCCAAAGAAAGGAAGGGGAAGGGAAAGAAAAATCCTTCTCAATCCGGTGCGAAAGGCAAGAAGCAGGACTTGTCCAAGGTGAAGTGCTTTCATTGTCACCAACACGGAAATTATGCCACTAATTGTCCACAAAAGAAGAAAAATAAGCAGGTTGCTGGATCTGCAGCCGGAGAGGCCTTAGCCTCGCAGTTTGAGCTAGATTTTTCGCTGATCACATTTTCGGTTTCAAGTGTGATGGGATCAGTGTGGTTTCTTGACAGTGGTGCGTCTTTCCATATGACCGGAGACAAATATTTTTTTACTGATCTAGATGAGAAAGATTTTGGAGTGCACATCGAGATGGGCGATGATGGTAGATATAGTGCGACTGGTATCAGGACCATTTCCTTTGAGAGGGAGTCTGGAAAACCTTTCATCTTGAAGGATGTCATGCATGTTCCAAGATTGAAGAAGAATCTGATCTCTGTGGCGATGTTGGAAGACAAGGGATATGATGTTTTTTTTAGCGAGGGAAAGGCTTTCCTGCACAGTAAAGCAACTGGTGAAACCCGAAGGATAGGGGTTCATGTTAAGAACCTTTATCAATTGTAGGTAGATGGATGTGCAGCAATGGCAGGCAAAGCAGAAGGAGTGGTGAGCCGGGATGAGGGTGAATTGTGGCACAGGAGATTGGGCCATCTTCACCATGGTGCTTTGAAAACTTTGCAGTAGATTTCTACAGGGCTTCCCAAGGGTACACTTGCCTAGTCAGATCAGTGCAAGGGATGTACTTTTGGAAAATTTGTGAAAGCCACTTTTCATGAGAAGGATAGTCACGCCACGACGATCCTTGAAAGAATTCACACAGACGTGTGTGGAACTTTCTCAGTAGCTTCGACAACAAAGCACAAGTATTATGTGATATTTGTTGATGACTTTTCTCGTAAGTGCTGGATCCTCTTCATGCAGAGGAAGAGTGAGACATTCTCAAAGTTCTATGAGTTCAAGGCACTGGTTGAGAAAGAGTCGACGAAGCAGGTGAAAGCTCTTAGGAGCGATAATGGTGGTGAATTCATCTCTGGCGAATTCAAAGAATTTTGCAGTGCAGAAGGAATTCGAAGAGAGCTCATAGCGCCTCATAACCCACAACAAAATGGGGTCACAGAGCAAAATAATAGAATGATCGTGGGTGCTGCATGGGCGATGTTGCATGATCAAGGCCTTCCCATACACTTGTGGGCAGAAGCATGCAACACTGCGGTTTATGTGCAAAACCGTTTCCTCATAGAGTACTTGGCATGAGTACACCCGAAGAGGCATTTTCTGGTAAGAAGCCTGATATTTCTCATTTGAAGATTTTTGGCTCACCTGTTTACATTCATGTGACGAAGGATGCCAGGAAGAAGCTAGAGCCGACCGCAGAGGTTGGGATATTTGTGGGGTACATAGAAACACCCCACAATTATTGTGTGTATTTGCCAGACAGTTAGAAGATTGTTGTGCGACGGGATATCAAATTTCATTAGGAGAAAGCCATGAAGTTGTTGCTTGAGAGGGAGCTACACTTGCATGTAGATGAGGAGCTACTAGTTTCTAAAGATGAGCCTCAGGATGTGGATCAGCCACAAGAGGAGGTTCATGAAGTGGAAGAAACCACTCATGCAGCGCCAACCATCAGAGGGCGGAAGCGCACTACAGAATCTGAGCGACTGAATCTTGATGCAGCGCAGAATGTAGGAGCCCCTACGTCAAAGCACAGACAGAGACAGTCACCTGAACGATTTACTGGATACATGGCTCTGATGAGCAAGTGTATCGTGATAGAACCATCCTCTTTCGAGGAAGCTGTGGAGGACCCTGCATGGGTAGATTCCATGGTGGAAGAGTATGATTCGATTGTCAGAAACAGTGCATGGGAGATTGTCCCAAGGCTAGAAGGGAAATTAGTGGTAGGTTTGAGATGGATCTACAAAGTGAATCAAGCTACTGACAGGAGCGTCGAGAAGTACAAGGCAAGATTTGTTTCCCGGGGCTTCTCACAGATCGAGGGGATCGACTATGAAGAAACCTTTGCACCTATCACAAGGTATTCTTCCATATAGACCATCCTTGCTCTCTCAGTGTAGATGGGTTGGCACACTCATAAAATGGATGTGAAGACTGCATTCCTCAACAGAGTCATTGAGGAGGAGGTGTACATAGAGTAGCCTGAAGGATTCAAAATCTTCAGCAGTGAGTCGCATGTGGGCAGGCTCAAAAGAGCACTGTATGGGCTGAAACAAGCACCTCGTGCTTGGTACACACGGATAGACAGTTATTTCACCGGACTTGGTTTCGCCAAGAGTGAGGTGGATCCGAACCTATACCAGATTGTGGGTGGAGGGTAAGTTGCTGATCATTGTACTTTATGTAGATGATTTGATACTAACAGGTGATGAACTGTTGATACACTCATGTAAGGTAGATCTTGCAAAGGAGTTTGAGATGAAGGACTTGGGCCTCCTTCATTATTTCTTGGGATTGGAAATTTGGCAGTGGAAGGATGGACTGTTTGTGTCTCAAGGCAAGTATGCCCAGGAGATACTGGAGAAGTTCAACATGCAAGGCTGCAAGCCTATCGACACTCCTCTTCTTGGTGGTTGGAGGAAAGAGGATGCTACATCGGTAGAGGTAGTGGATGCCACTGTTTATCAACAGTTGGTTGGTTCGCTCATGTATCTAGTCAATACACGACCGGACATATGCTATGCTTTTAACCAGCTTTCACAATCTATGGTTAAGCCTACCAATCTCTTTTGGAGGGTAGGATAGCAATTATTGAGATATCTCAAAGGCACATCGGGATATGGATTGTGGTACAAACAGTCGGATGAGGTGAAGCTGCATGGCTTCACGGATGCAGATTGGGCAAGGAGCCCAACAGACAGAAAGAGCACATCTGGAGGGATATTCAGTATCAGGTCTACAACAGTTTCTTGGTATAGCAGGAAATAGAGATCTGTGGCACTCAGTTCAACGGAGGCCGAGTACATGGCAACAAGTTTGGTTGCATGCGAGGCTATATAGATGAGGAAGATCCTGGTCAAGTTGTTCAGTTCACACTTAGATCCTACTGTGATATATTGTGATAATTAGAGTTGCATTAAACTCTCGGTTAATCCAGTATTTCATGATAGATATAAACATATTGACATCCGGTACCATCATATCAGATATTGTGTGCAGCGGAAGATCATGTTGCTTTCTTACATTCCTACGGAGGATCAGGATGCAGATATTCTGACGAAAGCGCTCACTAGGAGCAAATTCGAATACCATAGAGACAAGATCGGGGTGGCAGATAATCCCCATCTTGTTGAGAGGGAGTGTTGAGATTCAACAAGATGATGAGCTTAGTGAAAAGAGTTGCCTTCACTAAGTGGGCCCGCAGGCTATTTTTGGCACAAAGTCTATTTTTAGACATGTCGATCATATTCTATGAGTTGCAGGATGCTATTTGTGGATGGTTGGTCAAGTTGGAAAAATAGATGGACTTATATTTTTAGACATATTGGGCAGAATCTATTTTTAGATTGCCAGTCTAAAAATAGATATGTCGAATATTATTAGCTCTTAATAATATTTGGACTCTTAACATGATCTTATTCTCTTGGAGCACTTCAGTTAAGTGCAAAGATGTGGCACAGGCACTGACAGAAGGAATTACGCTATTCCTGAGGGTTTACTGGAGCTATTGCATGGAGGACTTCAATTAGAACTCATGTGACAGAGTTTGATGGAGTTATAGAAGTAGTTGGTGGAGTTGTGTTCAGGTTAACTCAGTTAGACACAGTTGAGCTAGTTGTATCTAGTCTAATTGATTGATACATTAGTGAGAGTGGTGTGAATTAATTAATAATTAATTCACTAAATATAACTCATTAATCAACTAAAGAATACATCAGTTAACTATAGTGCATGGACAGTTTCAGTGGAGACCAGTGGAGAGATAGGTGAAAGGGCAAGATGACTATCAGTTGTGACTATAGTGATGCATTGATTGCATCCAACACTCGATAGGGTGCGATGAAAATTGCGCGGTTCAAGCGGAGTGGATTTGAGTTCATTGAGCCATTCTTCGACGAATTGTGTGGTAGAGCGAGGCTAGCGGTCGCTGAGAGATCGGTGCATGGATTTGCTAGATCGGACCTGATTAGTGTGTAGCGATTGTATTGTACTGAGAGCTTGATATGATCAGCTTTGTATGAGGATTGTTACATGATCTCTATGACATATATTATATATAGATAGTTGGGGTTTTTAGCTTTAGGCTTTCCCGTTAAAACAACTGTGTTAATGTGTGTGAATTCTTACGGTTTCATGTGTGCATTGCAATTGATTTAATTTCCGCATGAGATGATCAATGGTGGAATAGATTCTGTATTGTGCATGAAGTTAAAATAGTGTGCACGATCAGTAGAATCTTCGATATATAACACATTAGTTATATAATTTCTACAAGTCTGAAGCTTAAAACCCCCAAATATATATTATGTATCATGGAATCATATGAAAATCCTCATACAAATCTTATCAAACTCTCAGTACAGTACAATTGTTATACACTAATTAGGACCAATATTGCAAATCCATGCACTGATCTTTGCCCTCCTGCTAGCCTGCCTCCACTGCACAATCCATGCTGAAGAATAGCTCTGAATGAATTTGAATTACCCTTGCCTTGACTACGCAATCCTCATTGGCAACTCCAATGTGTGTGTGATGCAATCAATGCATCACTATAGTCGCAACAGATAGTCTATCTTGCCCTTTCACCTATCTCTCCACTAGGTCTCCACTGAAACTACCATGCACTGTAGTTAACTGCTATATTGTTCAGTTGATTTATGAGTTATTATTTTTGAATTAATTAACTAATTAATTCACTCCACTCTCACTAGTGTATCAATCAGTTAGACTAGATACAACTAGCTCAACTGCGTCTAACTGAGTTAAACTTAATACAACTCCATAACTACTTCTTCCAAATGTGTCATAACTCTGCCACTTGAGTTCTAACTGAGTCCTCCATGCATTAGCTCCAGTAAACCCTTGGGAATTGTGTAATTCCCTCAGTCCACTGATGTGCCACATTTGTGCATTGAAACAAAGTGCTCCAAGAGAATAAGTTTCCGTTTAGTGTCTGATTATTATTAAGAGCTAATAATAATCGACATGCATCTATTTTTAGATCAACGATCTATAAATAGAATTCGCCCAATATTCTAAAAATATAATTTCATATATTTTTCCAACTTGATCAACCATCCACAAATAGCATCCTACAACTTCTGAAATATGATCACCATGTCTAAAAATAGACATAGTCTAAAAATAGATTTGCGCCAAAAATAGCCTACGGCCCCCTTAGTGAAGGTGACTCTTTTCACTAAGCTCATCATCTTGTTGAATCTCAACACTCCCTCTCAACAAGATAGGGATTATCCTTCACCCCGATCTTTCCTATATGGTATTCGAATTTTCTCATGGTGAGCGCCTTCGTCAGAATATCTGCATCCTGATCCTCTGGTAGGAATGTACTGAAGCAACATGATCTTCCACTTCACACAATCTCTGATATGATGATACCGAATATCAACATGTTTAGATCTATCGTGAAACACAGGATTAACCGAGAGTTTAATGCAACTCTGATTATCACAATGTATCACTGTGGGATCTAAATGTGAACCGAACAAACCAACCAGAATCTTCCTCATCCAGATAGCCTCACATGCAGTTTGACTTGCTACCATGTATTCCGCTTCTGCTGAACTGAGTGCCACAGATATTTGTTTCCTGCTGTACCAAGAAACTATCATAGATCTGATATTGAAAATCCCTCCTGATGTGCTCTTTCTGTCTGTTGGGCTTCTTGCCCAATCTGCATCCATGAAGCCATGCAACTTCACCTCATCCATCTGTCTGTACCATAAACCATACTTAGATGTGCCCCTGAGATATCTCAAAACATTCTTGCCTACCTTCCAAAAGAGCTTGGTAGGCTTAACCATCGCTTGTGAAAGCTGGTTCGTCGCATAGCATATGTCTGGCCTTGTATTGAATAAATACATGAGCGAACCCACCAACTGTCGATAAACAATGGCATCCACTACCTCTGCCAATGTAGCATCCTCTTTCTTCCAATGTCTTGGAAGAGGAGTGTTGATAGGCTTGCAGCCTTGCATGTGAAACTTCTCCAGTATCTCCCGAGCATACTTCCCTTGAGACACAAATAGTTCACCTTCCCACAGCCATATTCCTGATCCAAGGAAATAATGAAGGAGGTCCAAATCCTTCGTCTCAAACTCCTTTGCAATATTTTCCTTGCATGAGTGTATCAAATACTCATCACCTGTTAGTATTAAATCATCAACATGAAGTACAATGATTAAAATCTTACCCTCCACCACAATCTGGTATAGGTTTTCATCCGCCTCACTCTTGGTGAAGCCAAGTCCAGTGAAATAGCTGTCAATCTGAGTGTACCAACCACGGGGTGCTTGTTTCATCCCATACAATTCTCTTTTGAGCCTACACACATGTGACTTGCTGCTGAAGATCTCAAATCCTTCAGGCTGCTCAATGTACACCTCTTCCTCAATGATCCCATTAAGGAACACAGTCTTCACATCAATCTGATGAATGTGCCAACCCATCTGCACTGAGAGAGCAAGGATGGTCCGTATGGAAGAATACCGTGTGACAGGTGCAAAGGTTTCTTCATAGTCAATCCCCTTGATCTGTGAGAAGCCCCGAGCAACAAATCTTGCCTTATACTTCTCGACACTCCCATCGGCAGCTTGCTTTACCTTGTAGATCCATCTTGATTTTACAACTGATTTTCCCACCGACCTTGGAACAATCTCCCAAGCACTGTTTCTGACAATGGAGTCATACTCCTCCACCATGGCATCTACCCATGTGGGATCCTGCACTACTTCTTCAAAATAATATGGCTCTGTCATGATACACTTGCTCATAAGAACCATGTATCCAGTATATCAGTCAGGTGACTGTCTCTGTCTGCGCTGTGATGTAGGGACTCCTACATTCTGTGCCACATCAAGCTTCAGTCTCTCAGCTTATATGGTATGCTTTTTTCCTTGTCTGATGTTTGATTCTGCATGAGTGGACTCCTCCACTTTATGAATCTCCTCCTGTGGCTGATCCACATCCAGAGGCTCATATTTTGGAACAAGAAGTTCCTCTTCTGCCTACAATTGTAGCTCCCTCTCAAGCAACAACTTCATGGCTTTCACCTCATTGAATTTTATATCCCGTCGCACAACAGTCATCCGAATGTTTGGAAAATACACACGATAGTTATGGGGTGCTTCTGTGTACCCCACAAATATCCCAACTTCTGTAGTCGGCTCTAGCTTCTTCCTAGCGTCCTTCGTCACATGAATGTAAATAGGTGAGCCAAAAATATTCAAATGAGAAATATCAGGCTTCTTACTTGTAAAATATTCTTCGGGTGTACTCATGCCAAGTACTCTATGAGGACAACGGTTTTGCACATAAACCGTAGTGTTGCATGCTTCCGCCCGCAAGTGCATATGTAGGCCCTGGTCATGCTGCATCGCTCATGCAACTCCCACGATCGTTCTGCTCTTTCTCTCCACGATCCCATTCTTCTGTGGGTTATGAGGCACTATTATCTCTCTTCGAATTCCTTCTTTGCTACAGAAGTTTTTGAATTCACCAGATATGTATTCAACACCATTATCGCTCCATAGAGCTTTCACTTGCTTCCTCGACTCCTTCTCCGCCAATGCCTTGAAATCAAAGAAATTTGAGAACATTTCACTCTTCTTCTGCATGAAGAAGATCCAAAATCTACGAGAATAGTCATCAAAAAATATAACATAATGCATGTGTTTTACTGTTGAAGCAACCGAGAAAGGTCCACACACGTCTGTGTGAATTCTCCGTAGGATCACCGAAGCACAATTTTCCTTCTCATGAAAGGTGGTCTTCACAAACTTACCCATAGTACATCCCTTGCACTGATATGACTACGCAAGAGTACCCTTAGGAAGTCTAGTAGAAATATGCTACAAAATATTCAAAGAGCCATGGTGAAGATGGCCTAATCTCCTGTGCCATAATTCACCCTCATCCCGGCTCACCACTTCTTCTACTTTTCCCACCATTGCAGTGCAGCCATCTACCTCCAGCTTGTAGAGATTCTTAATTCAAACCCCTATCTTCTTGGTTTGACCCGTTGTTTTATGTCGAAGGAAGGTTTTTCCCTCACTGAAAACAACATCATAACCCTTGTCTTCCAGCATTGCGACTGAGACCAAGTTCTTCTTCAGACCTGGAACATGAATAACATTCTTAAACAAGAATGGATTACCAAAATCCCTCTCAAAGGTAATGGTACCAATGCCAGTCGCACTGTACCGACCATCGTTGCCCATCTCTATATGCATCTAGAGGTACTTCTCCTCCAAGTCACTAAACAACTCTTTGTCTCCCGTCATATGGAAAGACACACCAATATCAAGATACCACACTGATCCCATATATCTTGAAACCAAGCATGTGATAAAGGAGAAATAAAGTTAAAATTGCGAGGCTAAGGCCTCTCCAGCTGCAGGTCCAGTAGCCTTCTTGTTCTTCTTCTTCTGTGGACAGTTCGTGGCGAAATGTCCATGTTCGTGACAGTGAAAACACTTCACTTTGGAAAAATCCTGCTTCTTGCCTTTAACATCGGATTTTGAAGGATGTTTCTTCCCATTCCGTTTTCTTGCTTTGGTAGCCAAAGTGAAATCCTCTTCATCTTCATTCTTCGATGAAGATCCATCCCTGGTACCCCACCTTATCTCCTCCCGCACAAGATCCGACCAAAGTCGCTCCCATCCCAGCAGTTTCTCCCGTCCATTGATAGAGTCTTCGTAGCTATGCCAACTCTTTGGAAGCCCAAGGAGAGAAAAGCTCACCAAGTCTTCATCATCAACAGTAACCCTACACTTCCCAGTTCATCATTGTAGTGGAAAAACTTCGTGAGGTATTTTGGAATACGGTCACCTTTCTCCATTTTTATTTTTCTGAGCTTGTCTTTAAGCGCCAACTTCCTCTGGTCACTTTTGCTTTGGAAAAAATCTGTCAAAGCCTTCCACATTAAGAATGGAGTGGCTTTCCCATGAATTTTGGACACAATATGGTCCTTCACACCTTCCAACAAAATCCTTCTCATCTTTGCTGTCTTCTTTTGCCATGCATCAAGTAATGCAGCATCGCTAGATCCCCACTTAGGAACATCGATATCGATGAACTCCTTTAGTCCATTATCCTCTAGCATTGCCTCCATCCTGTCCTTCCAAGCTATGTAATTCGAGCTCCCATCAAGGGCATAGTCCAATCTCAACCCGTTGAAAGACATTTCAATGTATACTCGACTTCTGAACCAAGAATCTTCTGTAGCAAATTTGAATTGTCCACCAGCACAAACTCACTTTACAATTGCAATATTCAATTAACAATGCTCTGATACCATGTAGAAATTATATACACGAAGCATGCATATGTCCTATATCCACCTGATCTCACACTATTTAACTTTATGCAAGATACTGAATCTATTCCACTTGTTAATCTTTTACGGAAAATTTAATTACACACACATGTAAAGCATAAACAAAAACGATCACACATAACACAGTTTTTAACTGGAAAAGCCTGAAGCTGAAAACCCCCAACTATATATTATGTATCATGGAATCATATGAAAATCCTCATATAAAGCTTATCAAGCTCTCATTACAGTACAATCGTCATACACTAATTAGGGCCAATCTTGCAAATCCATGCACCGATCTTTGCCGTCCTGCTAGCCTGCCTCCACTGCGCAATCCCTGCTGAAGAATAGCTCTGAATGAATTCGAATTACCCTTGCCTTGACTGCGCAATCCTCATTGGCAACTCCAATGTGTGTGTGATGCAATCAATGCATCACTATAGTCGCAACAGATAGTCAATCTTTCCCTTTCACCTATCTCTCCACTAGGTCTCCACTGAAACTGCCGTGCACTGTAGTTAACTGCTGTATTGTTTAGTTGATTTATGAGTTATTATTTTTGAATTAATTAACTAATTAATTCACTCCACTCTCACTAGTGTATCAATCAGTTAGACTAGATACAACTAGCTCAACTAAGTCTAACTGAGTTAAACTTAATACAACTCCATAACTACTTCTTCCAACTGTGTCATAACTCTGACACTTAAGTTCTAATTGAGTCCTCCATGCATTAGCTCCAGTAAACCTTTGGGAATTGCATAATTCCCTCAGTCCACTGATGTGCCACATCTATGCACTGAAACAAAGTGCTCCAAGAGAATAAGTTGTTGTTTAGTGTCTGATTATTATTAAGAGCTCATAATAATTGACATGCATCTATTTTTAGATCAGCAATCTATAAATAGACTTCGCCCAATATTCTAAAAATATAATTTCATCTATTTTTCCAACTTGATCAACCATCCACAAATAACATCCTACAACTTCTGAAATATGATCACCATGTCTAAAAATAGACATAGTCTAAAAATAGACTTGCGCCAAAAATATCCTGTGGCCCACTTAGTGAAGGAGACTCTTTTCACTAAGCTCATCATCTTGTTGAATCTCAACATTTGTGGCTAATTTTGTTTCATATTGGGAAAGTGGACTGAATTTCATTTTGGATATGTTTTAGATAGAGTAAAAAGGATGTATCCCTTAGAAGACAGGATAATTTTTTTTATTGAAAACACACTGGAAAAATGGACTGTGTTGTATAGATCCTTAAGTACAAATATTTTTATGAATAAATCTCCATTGTGGGTTTGCATGAAGGGATGACAAATATTACTGACAATAAGATGATATTGTAATTTTGGATGCACAGGTAGGTATTGGGATCATATAACTACAACATTGGCATAGTGCCCAGTTTTTAGCGGTAGGAAAGAAGTGGTGGCAGTTAACAGAGGTGTACATCAGTGTTGGATAAGCCTTGTACAATTTTGAATCAAACTCAATCACCCCTGTTGCTCAACTCCTGCTTCTCAACTCAATGTGCCATTACTTTGACCAACAAAGGACATACACATATCTTGTGGTTTTCTAATCCCTACAAAACACAGCTCCTAGCAAATCTAAGATACATTATTATTTTATTTTCAACCACATTTTTTATTATAATTTTCATTTTCAGCAACCCCTTTGCCATCCATTGGTGAAAACTCATGAAAGGGTATATGCAACATAAACTATCTTTTTAGAGTGTGTCTTATGCACAAGGCACATTGGTCCTTTCTTCAAAGTAACACATCATTTTATTCTACCTCACACATACCCAAACACACTTAAAATTTCAACTTATTCACAAAATTTGAAACAAAGCCAACCATAGTATTCCTTCAAAAGGAAAAATAGAGAAAGATGTTCCCAACACTTCAAATTTCTTAGGGAAAATGTACTTTTAACATCTGACCAGAGATCCACATGCAACCAATAATTTAGAAATTTCAAAGAACTATTTTGTTCATATTATTTGCAAAAAATGGTACTCTGCCAAAGAACCAATACATCACCTCTTAGTATAAAGTAGTTAATTGTTTTCCTACTATTCCAGTCATTTATTTGGAATCTACTTGAGAACATAAAAGCTTGGTATCATACTACTGTCAAGAATTTATAGATTTGTGCCAACATCTACATATGTTTGTTTTTTCATTTTATGGAAGGAAATTACTCAGCTTGTATTGGATTTGGATCCTAGAGGGATAGTCTGCCTGTTGTTGGATTGGTGTCCAATGCAGGTTGCATAATGTGTTTCCATTTTATGTATTTCTTCTCTTAATCTTAATTGCTAGTTTTTCTACTTTTGTATAGCATTTTAGGTAACAATTGTTATTTGTTTTATAGGTCCTTGACCGGGGTGAAAAGATAGAACTTATGGTTGAAAAAACAAAGAACCTTCGATTTCAGGTTTGATCTCGAATCAATCTAGAATGTTAATGGGAGGGAAATATTCCATTATATATGTGTGTATTTTTTGTATTTGATGTATTCTGTATTGTATTATAAAATTGTGTAACTAGAAAGTTTCCATTATCAACCTCAACTACTACTTTCTGCACTTATCGAGAGAGAGACATTAATGCCTTTCAATTTAACTTCATTCTTACTAGAATTTGATGCACCATGGCTAGTTACTTAGAGCTTGAGACCTTTAGAACCTAATGGAGAGAATTTTTGACCTATATGGTTGCAGGATGAAAATTATGATATCTGCAGCAGGAGAAAAAATTGAATTGGGCTCAGTCACCACTACTTGCCTTCTTGAATATGTGGCTTGTCTAGATGTGCAACTACTCTGACCAACATATGACAGGCACATACCTTGTGGTTTTGTGATCCATATGCCTCCCTACAAATCCAACTTGCATTACCTTTTATTTTCAACCACCTTTCCTATTTTTAGCCAAATTTTACATCCCTTGGTGAAAAACCACATCAAGAGATTATCGATGAAAGCATGTTTTCTTATGGATCTAGCAATAGTTTATTTTTTCAGGGATCATATTCTATACAAGCCATCAGTCCTTTCTTCCAAGGGATGCATTATTTTGTACTCTTACCTACAGCTTACCCAATTGTGTCGAAGCCTACACTCTTAAAAATTTAACGTAGCTATCTACCATTCTCAAAGTGTTGATGTATGCCAGAAATATCGAAACATCTTTCTATGTCTTCCTTTTGAGGGGATTTTGTGGCTGAATTTGTTTCATAATGGGAAAGGGGACTGAATTTCATTCTGAATATGTTGTATATAGACTACAAAGGATGTATCCCTTATAATATAGGAAACTTTACAAATATTACTTGTTTGCAAAATTAAAGTTCCATTTAATTATATGGTATGACCAATAAGAGTTACAAGAGCTTGTGATTTGTAACACTTCAAAGATTAACCTTGTTTGAGCTGCTAAATTGGCCGGATCATGAAAACTGGCCATATGAGGAAAATATGAATGGGAGTTTTATGAGCACCATGGAGTTAAATTTCTCTTCTTCTGATATAGATCTAATTTGATCTTAGTTGTTCTGTATTGTAGTAACTTTTTCCCTTTGTGGGTATTTTACTTGAGTTCATATTTTAATGGAATGGAATCTCATCTATGTAACTTGTAAGTTGTAGCTTCCTACGAACCCTTATGGCCTTGTCTAGTGATGGAAGGAGATTTGGAAGAATAGGCACTGAATAAAATCCTTATATTTCTCTGGTTGGCATTAAAGAATAAAGTTTTGACTTGCGCAGCAGTTCAAAGGAGAGGTAGACAGGGCCCAACTATATGTTTTTTATACAAAGCTGCTGAAGAAAAATGTGTACTATTTACTTATCAATTATCCATATGAACATGATTTGTGGAAGGAAGAAGAATAAATTGCTCATCAAAGAAATGTGTGGACCAATGATACAATAGAGGTCTGCTTGAGAAACTGGTTTGGGAATCCTGCTTTGAACGAATTGAGAATTTTTCCATGCATATTGTGCTGGGTGATCTGGTTAGCTGGAATCTCAGCTCTGTTTAAAGGGAATTTTATCCTTCCTAATAAATTTTAATCAAGGGTAAGTGTTATGGTTTCTATGATTTGAAATATGTTAAACTTGCTCAACAGATTGTCATTCTAGCCATAGATAAATCTGTTGGGTTTTTTAGATGGCACTTGGAAGTTGGAACATATACGCCAATAACAACAGTGTGGGAAGTGTTGCCCTGTGACCACACACAAAGTGGAGAAGGAGAAAGGAAGGGAAATCCTAATTGTCAAAGAGCTACAAATGAATCTATCTGCCTTTTAATTCAGTTGAAAAAGGAAAGTTTCACTGATTAAGTGTGATGGTGAGAAAAATCCATACTGCCCTCATTCATTCCATCTACCCCCTTCCTACCCTTCATTTATCTTAATTCTGAACTCCAACACTCTAAATACCATTTATCCCTTTTAATTTTTATTTTTCCTATGTCATTCCATTTTTATTTCATGACCGCACACTCAAATTGCTTTTTGCATCGGCCAAATCCCAAAATCCTTTAATTGTCATCTCCTACAAACCTTTCGAAACAAGATATGCGATGAAGTGGGACCCATTCACCCACCACACTTCATTTCATTTCATTTCCCTTAAAAATCGTTAGACCTTACCTTTCTACCTTTCTGCTTCATCTTTCTACCTTACCTTTTTCATCGCCATATCATTGTTTTCACTTACCATCCACCTTCTCGATTCCTCGATTGTGATTAAGGTGGGGCCATTTATCCCTGACACGTCACCCTTTCCCCCATCATCCATCACACATCACTAAATATAAACTTCGGAGATTGGCGATTATAACTTTTCGCACTTCGCACAGTTTTTAACTTACCTCTTAAGAGCCCGCAAAATATTCTATTTAAATTGTGATGCAGGGCTCCACCTCCATCTTCCACGTCACCTTCCCCACTCCCGCACTCTGAAATTCACAGGTTTTAATGTTTAACTTGGGCCTACTCCAACATAAAACTTGCGACCTGCGATCTGCGGGCAGTCCCACCACCATCCGTGCCACGTCACCTTCCCCAAACTTCGCACATCACACTCTTTATTCATTGCGTTCATATAAAACTTGCAATCTGTGATTTGTGGGGGCAGGTCTCACCACCTTGCCACATCATCAATAGCCCTCTTGTGGCCTATATTTCACCCATTTCAGTGATAAAAAGTCCCGCTAAATTCATTTCCACTTCCGCCATTCATGCCCCCTTTGAAATCTAGTTTCGGTTTGCAATTTAAAACACAACATGGGATTTTGGGTGGAACTTGCAATATGGTTTATTCAGTTTCCACAACATAACCTCCAGTAAAGAGTTCAAAATGCATAAGACAACTAACTATTCCACAACTGGAAGTGGAAATCATGAGTATTAGAGAGTGGAGGTCTTCAAACAACAGGTGAAATCATATGATGAAGGTTAGACCGCTCACCTATTCTCAGCCATTCCTCGCCACTCCTTTGAAGATTCTGGAATTTGGCCTCCCTGTCCAACTATTTTGTTCTTTTTACTACTTAGATAGTGATGTTTTGCTGGTAAAATCCCAATTTTACCCAATTCTGTTTTGATTTTTCTGTTGCAAGAGTGATTTCTTGATGCATGCTTTGAGAGTTTGTTAGGATATTTTTGGTTTCACCTATGGGGGTTGATCATGATAGAATATTCGATCGTAAACCCTCAAGGAGAACTCTATATGTAGTGAGTTCAAAGATGAAAGAAGGGTTCTATAATTTTGAATAATTTTGCGGTAGTTTTGTATGATTGTGCTCCCTATGCTCTAAGATACATATTTGAGAGAGATGTTTAAACTTAATATGAAACATAACTGTTATTTGGATTCCAAATGGAGCAATGAGTAGTATGTATATTTTTCCTTCTATTATCAGTAATCTCCTTTTCACGTGTAATCATCTTTCATGCTATGCTGCTTTGATGGTTTGTGCAATGTAGTTACAGGTAGTCTGCAAATTTTATTCATGAATTCGTGTCTGTCTAATGCTCAGGTGTTAATGCTCATGTATTAATCTTGCTGCACTCCATAAATTTTCACTCCACGAACCTCTATTTTTGTCCATATCTCATTCATATCCATTTCCTCTGAGTTCACAGGGGAAAAATTCTTAAATCTCTTAAGCCTATCTCTTGTTGGTTCCTTCTCCATTCCATCTCAATGCCTCGTCATATTTTTAAGGTTTCTTCTCATTGTTTTGTACTTGGCCCGTTTAAAAGCCATCAAGCCACACAACCTCCTAAGCACTCTCACGAGTATAGGAAATTCACATGAATCAAGCTCAAATGGTCTTCTCCATTCTTGAATCACCAAAACCATTATTCTCTTGACCCATTTTCTGTCAGAGGCATTTATATAGTTGTCCATATTTAACCTCTGATCTTAAGATTTCCTAGGCAATGGTATTTTGCAACTTAAGGCTGTTTCTAAGAGCTACAACGTCTTTTTGGCGTTGTTGTCAGGGAAAAAAATAAGGAAATATTTTCCCCGGGATACGAAATTATCTTCACCCTTCAATTAGGTGAGCACGAAGGGTTGAGAGTTGCATATTCCTCACCTTGGTGTCTCCACTATAAAACAATCCTAATCAGAAGTAGTTCTGGCTTTCACTAGGCCTCACACTAGATTCATATCCATCATCTACACCCACCTATAAATCAGATGGTTGTGTCAAGTTTCCTTTTGAACAAGTATGCCCCCTTGGCCCTCCCTTAGACTTTAAATGATATGCCGCAAGACTATCTAGAGCGGTTGCCTCAGTTCACTGGGGAAGATAGTACTTCTGCGCAATGACATATTGAAAACTTCTGTGCCTTTGTTAAGAATGTAAATGTAGAGAACTTAGATGTGGTATTAAGGCTTTTTGTCCAATCCTTGGAGGGAGAAGCCTGGAAATGGTTCAAGTCTCTAGCCAAAAACACAATCTACACTTGGGAATAAATGGAAAATTTCTTCACATTGAAATGGGAAGAAAAGGGGGACCATGGATATGTCCTCACAGAGTTCAATTTTCTTAAGAAGAGACAAAATGAGGATGTAACAGAATTTATAAAGAGGTTCAATAAGCTCTATAATAATCTCCCTTCTGAGATAAAGCCTCCCCAAGCTGTTGCTAAGGTGGTTTTCGCAGGAGCTTTCGAGCCAGATTTTGGCTTCATCTGATACACATCTCTGGATCAGATCCAGACTGATGCGTTGGAGGTAGAAGAAAAATTTTCTTCTACTGGTAAGTTCAAGGGGAAGACGAAATATGAAGCTAGAAGAAAGAAGGGGGAGGAGGCTTCTATCTCAAATCAGGAGAGGGAATTACAGGAGCATAGAATTGAAGAGATGAATAAGCTGATCAAAAACCTCTCAAATAAGATGGTTAAATTTGAATCAAAGGGCAAGAATTCCCCTCCTTGTTCCAACCTAATTATTCCTAACTGGGGCTTTAATCCTCAATATCGGAGGCCCCCTATGCAGCTGTTGCAATAGGTTGAGGATGTCACAGACATCCAAGAAGATCAATTCCTCACCTACTCTGATGATGAGGAGGGTGAACCCATCCTGAAAGAGGAACAAGAAGAAGAGGAAGTCCCTCCAAGGGATTAAGAGATTGATAGTTACTGCAGACAGTTCGTAGATTTCATGTAGGCTCAACTCCACAAGAAGTATGACCTCAGGTATCCAGAAAGAGAACCCGAGGGCAAGAACAAAATGAAGAGTCGATATCAAGAGAACAAACCCATGCTAGTCTTGCTAGTAAAGGGAAGAAGCCATTAGAAGAATCAACCCCTCTTAAGGCCACTCCATCCTCTTCCACAAAGCAAGAACCTGATCCTCCCAAAGATAAGAAGCCCTCATCTATACCCTTGAAACTGCCTGAACCTCCTAAAGAGAAGTTCGAATAAGCCATTACCAAAAAAGGGCCCACACCCTTCAATATCCAAGAAGAACAACCTAGGGTGTTTTTTGGACCAAATATAGAAAACCAGTTTCTAGCTTGTGCTGAAGAAGAGGGAGGCAAGCTTATCCTCCATGAAGAAGGGGAAGAGCTGGAGTGTTTCCCAGGGGAAAACACTAAAAATCAACAACATTTTGGTTATTTGGAAGCAGGGGAAACAAAGTTTAATTTTCTATATCCACAAGAGCACCTTCAACAAGTAGTGTTGTATTTAGAGATTGAACACCAATCAAGTGTGCCCTACGAAAGCCAAGAAAGATTGCCAAAAGAAGACCAACCAGGTTCGCTGATTGAAGACCACTCAAGTATTATTTATAAGTGTGCAGACCTTGAATAATATCATAAAGGTTCTTCATCATTAAGTTCTTCATGGGATGTTAAGGAGGAAACACATCATATTTTCATTAGTCAAGATCCTTTACCTGAGATGATTGAGAGTTTGTAGCTCCCTTGCAAGCCTTCGTATGACAAAGGAAATGATGAAGAGCACACAAAGAAGTTGATTATAATGGAAAAGGAGAAGAAACAAGAGTCATCCTTGATATTTAAATATAATCAGTGGGAAAACAAAAGCAAAGCAACAATTTGGAATGAGGTTTGTTTTCTGGTTACAAATCCTCCAGAAAAACACATATTGCATGTTTACCATGATCCTTTGGTTAGTATATTTCAGCCATCAGTGAAGGAATAATTTTCGAGGTTCATCAATGAAGCTATGGAATTCAGTGGAAGAGATAATTTGCCACGTTTTAAACCCATTTATCTACCTACAGGAATGGGATGCCAATATCAGTTAAGCACTCATTTTCTTAACTGGTTACATTGGATGTCTGATTATTATTTGATGGGATAATTTTTTATCAGACTAGGTGTAGGTAAGAGTTCCAGTAAGCTCAATACTATGAGCATATTTACAATTTAGTTTGAGATTGCTTTGCAGTTTTCAGTTCAAGTGTGTTTCAGTTTCTAGTTTCAGCATAGTTCAGATTTCAGCATTCAAAATTTTCAAGGTGCGACAGTGATTTCTGTTTTATACAGTTGGCAGTGCACAACTCGGTTGTAGTTTCACTTAAGGCTTACAATATGAATTTGCGACTCCATGAGCCCAATAAGGCATAAGCATTTAGGTCTGTAGGTTCTCAACGCACTTAGAACAACACGTTGTCCCTAGATGGAGCCAATGTTGGCCTGTGACCACACACAAAGTGGAGAAGAAGAAAGGAAGGGAAATCCTAACAGTCAAAGAGCTTCCAATGAATCTATCTACCTTTAATTCAGTTGAAAGAGGAAAGTGCCACTGATTAAGAGTGATGGCGAGAAAAATCCCTACTTCCCTCATTCATTCCATTTATCCTGATTCTGAACTCCAACGCTCTAAATACCATTTATCCCTTTTCATTTTTATTTTCCCTAAGTCATTCCCTTTTTATTTCATGACTGCACACTCAAATTGCTTTTCGCATCAGCCAAATCCAAAAATCCTTTAATTTTCGTCTCCAACAAACCTTCTGAAACATGATATGTGATGAAGTGGGACCCATTCACCTGCCACACTTCCTTTCATTTCATTTCCCTTAAAAATCGTTAAACCTTACCTTTCCTCCTTTCCACTTCATCTTTCTACCTTGCCTTTTTCATCCCCAAATAATTGTTTTCACTTACCGTCCACCTTCCCGATTCCCCGATTGCAATTAAAGTGGGGCCATTTCTCCCTGACACGTCACCCTTTCCCCCACCATCCATCGCATATCACTAAATATAAAATTCGCAGATCAGCGATTATAACTTTTCATGCTTTGCACAGTTTGTAACTTACCTTTTAAGCGCCCACAAAATATTCTTTTTAAATTGTGATGCGGGGCTCCACCTCCATTTTCCATGTCACCTTCCCCACTCCCGCACTTCGCACTTTGCAGGTTTTAACGTTTAACCTTAGATTTCTCCCACATAAAACTTACGACCTGCAATCTGCGAGACCACCATCTGTGCCACGTCACCTTCCCCGCACTTTGCGCATCACACTCTTTACCGTTTACCTTTCGATGCGCGCATATAAAACTTGCATGATTTGTGGTGCAGGTCCCACCGCCTTGCAACGTCATCAATATACCTCTTGTGGCCTCTCTTTTGCCCATTTTAGTGATAAAAAGTCTTGCTAAATTCATTTCCGCTTCCGCCATTCATGCCCCCTCCAAAATCCGGTTCCAGTTTGCAATTTAAAACACAACATGGGATTTTGGGTGGAACTTGCAGTATGGTTTATTCAGTTTCCACAGGATATCCTCCGCTAAAGAGTTCAGCATGCACAACATAACTGGCTATTCCAAAACGGAAAGTGGAAATCATGAGCATTAGAGAGTGGAGGTTTTCAAACAGCAAGTGAAATCATATGTTTTGTACTTGGCCCATTTAAAATCCATCAAGCCACACAACCTCCTGAGCACTCTCACGAGTATAGTAAATTCACATGAATCAGGCTCAAATGGTCTTCTCCATTCTGGAATTAGCAAAACCATTATTCTCTTGACCCATTTTCTGTCAGAGGAATTTATATAGTTGTCCATATTTAACCTCTGATCTTAAGATGTCCTAGGCACTGGTCTTTTGCAACTCAAGGCTATCTGTAGGAGCTACAACAGGAAGCATGCTTTTCCTTTTTGATTCTCAATGGAGCAAGTATAAAATAATTCTAGGGCATGGTATATGTAATTTAGCAGAGTTGTTGGCTCAGAAATCACTCATAAAGTGTGCTACAAAAAGAGAAGTAAAGGTCCTACAAGTTTATGAAGACTCAACCTTGGTTATCAATTCAATACAAAGCAACAAACAAATTCAAGATATTAATATCGGGCCTGTAGATGATAATTTGAAGGAGATATTCCAGCTATTTGAAGTCATTTATTTTATTCTTTTTTTTGGGGAATTGAATCAAGAAGTAGATAAGTTGTCAAAAGAGGCTCAATGTTTGCCAACATGTCTTTATCTCCTTCGATGAAATCAAGGAAAATGTTTCTTCATTGTTTGTTTTAGCACTCTACAACTACTTATCTTGCTTAATTTGTGCTTATATAGTTTGGGACCACTACAGGTCTAGTAGCTCGAGTTGTAGCATTTTTTTTGGACTCTGGAGGCCATTAAAAGCCTCATTGTATCATTTTTTTGGACTCTAGAAGCCATTTACAACCTCATTGGTTATGTATTTTGTCGATGATATCATTGATATGTATTTCGCTTGGTGCCATTTTTATATATGCACTCTTTCATGGTATATAGATGAGAATACTTTCCATATTTTGTCTCTAATGGTTTGGAATCATGATTTATAATCTTAAAAATATTTTTTTTCATTAAAAATTAATTATTTTATGTATTTTTTCCAATTCCAGTTTATTAAACCCAATTCGATCTTAATTTGATTTAGTTTTGGTCGGAATCATGGTTATATAGGTGACCAGTTCCGATTTTTAAAACTATGCTCATAGTAGATAAGATATAGAAAGATAAAAGTACAACTTTGTATTTACCTCTCTCGAAAGGTAACATAACCTTTGAAGGAGGAATAAAGCAAGGTTTAAATCAAATCTTCAACGAAGAAAAGTAAACATACATGCTTGATGTTTCTAGTCCTTAACATAGATGTAATATTCCGAATAGAAATAAACAATAATACAAAGCAACATAAACAAGCATCTACGGAAAATAGAGAGACATCACAAAAATAATGAAAATACGGAGAAACGCTAAACCATTTTATTATATAACTGAAATATGACAATGAGTACAAAGGTGATCAGAATGATGGCACCTTGGCTTGCACAAGGAAAGCTGGAAATACTCTCAGAAATTCTCATTGAATGGATGCTCAACCAAGGACTATGTAATCCACGAATGTTGCTGCTGATGCTACTGTACTGCTGCTACTACTGAATGGAATAGCTATTTTGGTTTGTTCCCCTGCTCATAAAAAAGTGAAACTTTGGGAATGGGCTCTCCTCCAATAACCTAGAAAATCCCAGAAAGGAATCCTGGAATGGCTAACCCCGAAATTTGACCCTCTTTGGGAAATAACGCTATCCCAGTGAAATACGCTGGCCCTGAATGATCCTTTGCAAATGGTGGCCTCCTCCTGTGTCAAAATGATGAATAATGAAGGTCTGGTCCCTCCACACTAACCACGGGTTGAAATCCCTGATAAATCCTCACTCTTAGAACTGCCTCTACCACAAACTGTGTGATCCCTCCAAGAGACTGTGTTGTCCAAGGAAATGTGTAATCCTGGCTGAAGATGCTATGGCTCCCTCCTGAAAAAATATGGATAGAACTCCTCACCCGAGCTGGCACTTGAAGTTCCTCAGGGCTGAGGTTGGGATCTTTGCTCGGAGACACCTAGTGTGCTGAACAACACTTGCAAACTTCGCTCAAGAGCAAAAGCATGCTCAATGTCACTGAAAGACAGAAATTAGAAATGCATAATAGGATGGGAGAATGAGGAGCCTCTTCCCCTTTTTATGCTTTGAGTGCCTTTCTCTCATCCAACCCACACCAAGCTGCACTGTCCCTCTCTCACTGCGCTGTCATGGGTCCACACTATCCACGCTGCCTCTTCCCTCACGCTGCCACTTCACCCTCTTGGGCCCCACGTTTTCAAGGAAATATGTGCTCAAGTGACTTTAGGAAAGTGCTTCTGATCTAATGTTTTATTCATGGGTCCCCTCACCCATTTATTTCCTGTCAAACTTAGGAAAATGAATTTTTTATCGAAATTAATATCCCAATTAGCTGACTGCTAATTTGGGGATATTACAGTCCTCCTTGCCAAAAATTTATTGTCCTCAAGAAATGACCATACAAGCCTCCTATCTAGCTTATGCTCCCCACTGTCACTGCAAAATGTGCCTGGGTCTTAGATGCACCACTGAATCTTCCCTGTCCCCTGCATCACCATGATATGAAGAGATCTCTCAATGCCACGATCCCAAGCCGTCCTGTCCGACATGAAGCTCCACCTTCTCCACTCACCATCCTGCCATGATAATAAAGTCCCCCACTCCATCAGTAACTCGCTAAAGCCCAATGGAAGATCTACATGATCTCCCCATGCAGTATACAACTCACCCCTAGATGTTATTGAGCTATGTAGAGTTGTAATTCTCGGGTTTAATTTTAATCTCGTAGAGGTGCAACCATGTTGTCGTTGCACCACTCTGACTATGAGATGCCCCCCATTGCGTGCAGACTGTATCCCTCTCTCTTGGGGCCTTGTGGAAAAAAATATGTGAAGGAAAAGCTCATCCTGCCTGGGCATCTCCATGATGCTGATATCTACCCCTCCACTGCCAATTGTGACCCTGAGAAACAACATAATAAGTCTTCCTCGCCATGCAATGGAGGTCTAACTTCTCTCCCCCGTGTCAATTCCAAGGTGGATTGGGTCACCGTCTGATATGTCCCTGCTCATCACAAAGTGGAGTGATGCACATGCCCAACTGAACCCTGGATCCCCCAACCATATGGAGAACTCACCACTCCCACTCCTCATGGGATGTTGCCGCGTAGAGCTGCTACCTGCTAGAACCCATCTAGCCCTCATCTCTAACCCCTGGAACCCAAGTATTAGGAGTCTGTCCCATGCATGCATACTGCCAGACCACGTCATGATACCCGATATCCCAACTCCTGCTGATACACTTGGATAATGCTCGGAATCTGGGTAGCCTCCTAGAGATGAAATATATCATCCATCATCCCTCAAATGTGAGCCCATAGGTGGAACATCTGCTACCTTGGAAATCAACCATGCCATCATGTTGAGGCCTCAGAAATCTGTGGCAACAACAAGGGGGATAACCACCCAGTCCAGACCTTAAAGCAGTTCCTTTTCCATTTGGGATAGTGGCTCCGACTGGGTGTAATGGGACCAGTTTCCCAGATTTGAGTTTTGTATGATTATTTGGTTTCTCTCAAATTATTTGAGAGAAAAATCACTAAAAACTTAAAACAAATTTATTATAGAATGAAAAACTTTGATTTAAGTCTAATCTAATATAACCCGGGATAGTGTTAATTTTATGCGATCTAAAATGATATCTATTCAGTCCGTGATGATTTAGGTCAATCACAGACTTAATAGAATTAATACTTTGTAAGATGATTCTTAAAAAAAAAAAAGTTAATCAAAAGAAGATGTGAAAAATATCGCATATATTCTGATGATCATATATAAAATAAATCAATCTCTATCCTTATATCGTACAATAGTGCAATTGATATTTCAAACAGAAACAATTGATTTCATACATAATTCATAAAATCTAGACTTATCACTAATGTTTAAAACATAATTTAGAATACATGATAATAGTACCAGATGTATATTGTCCTGTTCACCCGATTAGCAATAATAGGCCACAATTAATCCTTCTATTAATAATTTTTTCAGAGAATACAAAAGTGCATCAACAATGATCAACAAAATGATGTATAACTGGAAAGTTCGTGTTCCATTATTCTATCAAGGCATCCACAAACTTACAATAAAGCATTCTTTGTAAATTTTCTCAATAAAATTCTGGACCCTTCTCTAAATGCATGAGAAGGGTTTAAATACTACATTGACTACTTACAAAAATAGATTATACAAAATATCCTATGAGGTGGTTTCAAACAACCTTCCTCATTCCTAGTGCTTATTTGCTAAACTTGAAGTTATTAAAAAGAAACTAACTTATAATCATGCCCGATGATAGATTACTTCCAGCTCCGCTTTTCTGCTCACAAATATCAGACATCGACTGAACTTGTGGAGGCTTCTCAAACTACATCTTCATTTTCACAGTAAATATATCATCCTGTAAAAGTGGCTGCATTTTCTGTATAGAATCTAGAGAGAAATTCAATGTCATTACTTGACTATGCAGTTTAACCAATAATTTCCAGTATGATTCCCAATCAGTCTTCTTCAACCGTGCAAGCGTTTCTTCTCAGAGTTTACCCGTTTTTTTCCAACTTTGCTCTAAATTTCTGATATCAAGAATTGATTTGTGATTTCCTTCTTTAATCAAGCCAGAATTATGCAACATGTCATTAATCATTTTGACCATACTCTTTGATATACCTGCTGCTCTGGCTATGGCCAATTCTGCCTGTTTCACCTGTGCATCCTAGTTAGTAAAAAGGAAATATTTTAAAAGTTTCTTTGATCTTTGGGAGACTTGACTTTCTCCCTTCCTATGAATCTTGCCATTCAATATAATCAGAAAATTTAGTATTTAGTTCATTAAACTCAATTTTCTGGTCAATGATTGTACTGGTCAACTGTTCACTAATTTCCAAGTATGGGATTATGTCTGACATCTATAAAATAAACAAGTTTTTTTGTTTTGAGAGTAAGGCATTTAATGCCAATGCTTCTTTTATGAATTCCCCTGTAGTAGGAATACCTTCATATTTTGTAAGATCTTCTCTCAATTCTCTAATCGGTGTGTTTTTCTAGATAAGTCATTTTCATGACTTATCTTAAGCACTTCCATATCTTGCTTAAATTTGAGGAGTTGTTGCTCTACCTTCTGATTCAGATTGCTCCTTTCTTCATCTAGTTGTTGCTGTAGCTGCATGATCTTATCATCTTTTTCTTGAACCAAAATGGATACTTTGGCTGCCTTACCATTGTTGCAGTAGTGTATGCTCCAACAAATTGTGACAGTCAAGTTATATTTTCAATTGGATTTGAAGGAGTTTCTTTCCACACAACTTCCATTACTTCATTTCCTGAAGGTGTTTCAATCCTTCTCCTTTTTCTTTGTTTCCTTACTACAAATTTATGGAGAGGGCTGTAGAATAAATCCAGTGGAGGGATATCAGTTACCTTCAGAACAATCTCATCAGTTGGAAACATAGGAATGCCTTCTGTATCTTGGGAGGTTATCCCAGGAATTTCAATGATTTCTTTTGCTGAAACTGTTTGTCCCTTTGGAGTCTAAAATTCTGTATATTCTGTGAAGATGATACCTCTGGGGTATTTATCAATGTGTTGCTAACTGGAGTCCAGATTTTATCTAGTTCACTCTGACTTTGTGAATCTGTTTGTTCTATCCAGATTTCTTTGCTTGCTTCAGTCGTATAACTAGTAACCAAGAGATTTTGAGGAATATGTCTGAGTCTTTGTTCTATGTACTCATTGAATTTCTGTAATTATTCTGGATTCAGGTTCAATTTGACAACATTTTGGAATTCTTCAAAAGTCCCAATAGATTGTAAAATGTCTTCAAATATATCATCAATGTGTATGATAGGTTTGACTTTAACTGACTGAGTAAATTTGTTAGCAATCTTCTCTGGGTCGAACTGCCTTGAGGGTAAAACGGGGAGCTTCAAAAGCTCAATCTTATGACATTCTTTCAATGCATGATTGAAATTACTAAGGGTGAATGTACCACATTGAATTGGAAAACTTGGCCATAAGGTTTTTTTACTATCCTTCAAAGATTTAGTGAGTCCATTACCAACTGTTTGGTAAGCGACTTCTCTTGCCATTAATTTATCAGAAACATACAAAGGAAGAATATGTGGGGGAGAGGAGCTTCCAAATACTCTGATATATGAAAATTATTCTTCAATAAAACATCTCCCTATCATTTGAAGTTTTGAAAGGGATTTTTTAGTGAACCTAGGGCTCACTCTGTCAAACATTAATAGATGTAATGGTAATACAACTCCGTAACATAGCCTGTGAAAATGTGGTGCATAATTATTCTCCCATATCTCTTTATGACTAAAATGAATAGGGGTGGGATCCTTGGGAGTCCATTTCCAACCCATAATTGGAAAACTGGTAGAAAAACAAATAGCTTCAAAAATATATGCACTCATGAAAAATTGGGGAACGAGTTTGGAGGAAGAAGCTCTTGTCTGGCGATATTCGTTAATTGCTTTAGCTAGATTTTTCAGAAATAATGGTTTCCCAATTCATAATGTGGGAATTAACACATTAATCAATCAAGGGAAGCCAATTTATGGAGAACTTGGTATTATCAGGGAGATCACATAATCTGCATAGCATCGCGACTACGAAATTGTAGGGATTTTCAAGTGAGGTGATAGGATACATACCTGATTTCTCATGTTTGAACTTGTTATTGAGTTTCCTCCAACCTTGAATTGTCTTGAAAGGGTCCTCATTTTTCTTTGCAAATTCTCAACAAATCTATTATCATAAATGTCTTGTGGGTCAGGTAGCTTGTTCATGACTTTCAAGTCTTCAGCTTCGAAAGAACCTAAGATTTCATTCTTAGCGGTTTTTAATTGTCTGTCCTTGACTGTTGAATTGTCAAGCACCCACCTAATAATGTTAGTATATGGTAAAAGAGTAGCCCTTGCTGCTATCCTATGAAGGAAGGAACATGCAATATCTTTAAACTGTAAATTTGAGGGTCTTGCATCATCAACAGTTGCTTTGATCCCCACTGCTGCAGGTTCTTCATCTTTGAGAATGGTATAGCTAGCTTGCCACTTTGTGGCATCTCCATCAGTAGTGAAGACTGTATCTGAGTCTATCGGTGACATTTCTATGTATTATTCTTCTGTAACAATCTGTTTGTTGTGTTTTTGCATTACCTTGTGGATGGACATATCTTGAAGGAAAATCCCTATTAGAACAGAGTAATGATAAAATGATTTAAGATATATTTGAAATGATCAATTTGAAAAGAAAAGATCCGGGAAGCAGCTGTTCCATTAATTATTCGTAACCAAACAATAATTATTTGCATTGGTATGATAAAACACACTTTTTAAACTTGTCAAATCTATCACATCGCACCCTTTGAATCTGCATTTATGAAGCACAATACATTTTGCTTATGCAATATGCGATTTCGTGATATCGCAAAATCGCAAAATCGCAGTATTAGAATATCGCAAAATCGGAGTTGTCGCAATATCGGAACTTTGGTAAAGTTTGCTTAAAGTTTCAAATATTTATTCGTGATGTGTGATTTATGCTGTCACTTGCGAAACTCCGATCGTTGATCGCAAAATCAGGATTTCACTGTTTTGTTACTTATCTTTTAATGAGAAAAGATTATGCGGATGCGATTTGCGATAGGGTATTTTCAAGGATGTTTTTATTAATTTCTTTTTGTTTTTTTATGTTTTTATTTAATAAAAGAAATAATGTTTTTTGGAGTTTGATTTTTTATTTAAAATGAAAAAAAATACATTTTTAAGAAGGGCCCCTATTTCTATTTATCAAAGGTCTAGATTATTTTGAAAATAAAAATGGGGGGAAGTTGTTGCATAACAAAACAATTGGCGATTCACTTGGGAGAACCAGATATCTCTGATTGGTTTATTTTAATATTTATAAACTTTCAAAACAAGAAAAAGATATAAAAATAAAAATAGTATGATTCATGAATTAAACAGTGTTTTTTCAGAATATGATCTATTTACTTATCTCATTTCTTCTTAATTAACCCTTTCAGTGATAATACATAGGTATCTGTATCAGTCAATACTCAGATTTAAAAAGATAAAGTAGATATTCTCTAAAATTGGTTTCATAGATTTTTACTCATTTATGACAGATAGAGTCATTGTTTCCAACAGGCGTTTATAGCCTTGATAGGGTTATCTTTTAACCAATAATGATTCATAGTCCCATCTGAATTTGATTTCTTATTTTCAAAATATAATCTGACATATAATTGAATTTTTTTTTCTTGATACATTTTCAAAATCATTGTCCAGGTTTGGTGCCCTGATAGTGACAATGTCATTCACTAATAGTAATTTAGACTGAACAAGCTGGCTCATAATGAGACCCCTTGTCTATTGATTTTTTATAATCATTTAGCTATTACCCTGTTGTGGTATGCAGTATTGGTAATGTCAGTCTGGATTATTTCTCTACGATCATGATAAACAAGCTCGTGATGAGACTTATTTTCTTTTGAATTTATACATTATATAATTTTCTTTTTCTTTTTTGAATTATACTTTGAAGAATAAATTTTATCAGATGGGATGAATCATTAGCTCGTTTAATAGTTATGGATGATAATTATAGAGTTGGTAGATACCTTTTTGTAGAGAATCCTTGCTAAGTTTAAAATTTCTTTTTTTGACTGATACATAACAAATATATTTTATGATATCAAGAGTCTTTTCAGAAAGTGAATGCTTGTAGTAAATTTCAAATTATTTCAAAAAAATAAAGTTTATTCAATTCTCATAGTTATAATCATCTTTTTACTTCACTTATTTATAGAAGTGAAAGATTAAAATAATTTATCAGAAATTTTGAAAATTTGAATCAACCAAAAAAGATGCTATTTTCAACTTTTTATTTTCCTAAAGAAAAAATTAAAATTTAAAGCTTGAAATTTGACCATTCACAGCAAGGAATATTTCTTACCTGATAAGTCTTGCAGCAAAAAGGTGGATAAGCCTATTTTCTCAATGATTTGAAATGGCCCAAGCCATAATATTTGGAATTTGGTATGCTTAACCTTTTCCTCATGTGCCTTATCCCATTTCAAAACAAGGTCTCCAATTTCAAAAGATTTTGAGCTGGTGGATTCTTTGTCAAATGAGGCTTTCACTATTTGTTGATGATGAGCATGTATAGCCTTGGCTTTTTCTCTCTATTCTTCCATTTTAAGAATTTGATCTTGTCTAAGTTGAAGGGAAGACGAAGGATGTTCATCAATAAATTTCACTAAAGCAAATTATGGTATTGTTATATTTGTGGGTAAATCTGCTTCTTTCCCATAAACTAACACAAATGGAGAAGTACTTATTGAGGCTTTCTGGTGATTCTATCTACCCAAAGAGAAAATAATAGTGCTTTGTGCCATTTTTTATGATTTTGTTCTATAGTTCGTTTGATGATTCTGATAAGGTTTTTATTTGTAGATTCAGCTAGTCCATTTCCTTGTGGATAATAGTTGGCTGAGTATTTTAATTTAAAACCTCTTTTGAAAGAAAATTCTATCAGAGAATTTCTAGAAAGGTAAGATGCATTATCAAATATCAAAGCTGATGGGAGGCCAAACCTGGTGGTTATGAGCTGATCAATAAAATTTGTAATACTTTGTGTATTAACCACCTTTAAAGGGATAGCTTCTACCCATTTTGTGAAATAATCTGTTGCAGTTAGAATATACTTATGTTGTTTAGAAGAGTTTGGAGTTATTTCACCTATGATATCTAACCCCCATTGTTCAAATGATTGTTGGATATTTACTGGTTGTAGTGGAAATGCGCTTTCCTTTCTCTCCCTGCTGCAGTTTGACACACTTTTCATTTTCTCACATATTCATGTGCATCTTTAAATAGAGTTGGCCAATAGTAACCAGCATGCAGTATTTTATGAGCTGTGGTGTTTCCTCCGAAATTACCTCTAGCTGGTCCATCATGTAATTCCTGCATTACTTTTTCAGCTTCAGTTCTCTCTAAACATCTCAATAATACAGAATCATAATTCTTTCTAAATAACACATCATCTATGAGTTGATATTGATTTTATTTAAGTCTCAGAGCACGCTTTTCTGTATAATTGAGATATAATGGAGCATATCCATTGTTTAAGAAAAATTCCAGATCAACATATTGTGACTGAGAATCGTTTACGCTTACCTCGGACAGTTGTATTTCATTTGATTGATCTTCTTCTGTCGGTAAATGAGAGGCTCCAGTTAAAATCTTGCAAAGACCTTGACCTTTAACAATTTTAGCAGGATGTATCTCTACATCATATTCATGAAGTGCAGTGACCCAATTTGCCCTCTTCTCTCTTACTTCTCGTTGGATTAATAATTGCCTTAATGCTGAGAAAGGTACTATTATTTTAGTATGTGTTTTTAGGAGAAATGGTCTAAAATGTTTCAAAGCTTTAAATACAGCATAAGCTTGTTTTTCCACAGTTGAATAATTTAACTCAGCACCTTGAAGGTTAGAACTAAAAAACGAAATTGACGCTTCAATGTTTTGATCATTTAGCTGTGTTAAAAGTACTGCATATGATGTATCATAAGAAAATGTATGTAATACAAATGGCTTAAGAAAATTAAGAGTCATTAAAGAAGGAGATTTGATGATAGCCTTTTTAATCAGCTCGAAAGAATTTCTCTCATATTTTCCCCATTTAAAAATTGATTTTTTCTTAATCATTGATTGTAGGGGTAAGATGATTTGGGAGAAATCAGGAACAAATATTTTTACAAAATTAATTTGTCCTAAAAATGATTGCATCATTTTTTTATTGTGTGGTAGAGGGATGTTTTCAATTTCTTGAATCCTATCAGGGTCAATATAGATTCCTTTTTTAGATACAATGAACCCTAATAATTTACCTTCTGATAAGGCAAAATAACATTTTTTAGGATTCAAGGAAATGGCGAATTTTCTACATCTTTCAAAAATGTGTTTTAGGTGACTAACATGATTGTTTCTATGCTTAGAGTAAACAGTAATGTCATCTAAGTATATAACAACTGAGCTTTTGGTTAATCCTCTGAAAGCTATATCCATAGCACGTTGAAATGTAGCACCGACATTAATCAACCTAAAAGGCATTTTTTGATATGCGTATGTTCCCCACTTTTTCCTGAATGTTGTCTTTAATCTATCATCTGGATGTACCATAATCTGATTATATCCTGAAAATCTGTCGAGAAAAGACATCAACTCAGATCCTGCAACTGACTGTAATATCTGTTCCATGGTAGGCAATGGAAAATTATCCTTTTGGCAAGCTTTATTCAAATTGCTAAAGTCTATTCAAATCCTAATGTCTCCATTATTCTTTCTATCTGGGACCATGTTTGATACCCATTTTGAGTGTCTAACAGGAAAAATAACTTTGGCTTTGAGAATTTTATTTAATTCAGATTTAATTTGACTTTCTAAGTTTGGATGGATATTTCTAAGTTTTTGTTGAACATGTTTATCATCTGAGATCATAGGTATGGTATGTTGAATTATGGAAGTATCATATGTCTTGAGATCCAAATAATCCCATGCAAAGATATCTTTATATGTTTTCAACAACTTAATAAATGATATCCTTTCTTCAAGTTTTAAATCAAGGCCTAGGTTGATGTTTTGAGGTTTTTTTGGTGTACCAAGATTAATTAATTCAAATTTTAGAGTAGAAATCTAGGTTTTTGAAATGATCATCTTCTTAAACCTATATTTCAAATCATAGAGATCTTCCATTTTGACTACAGATTTGGGAAATGGATTAGTATTTTGTTTATCTTCAATCTGTAAGTCATGTTCATGTTCATGTTCATCTACAATTTGACCTTCATAAGCTCTGTCTAATGTAAGAAAGTCTACTATATCTGCATCATTGTTAAATACTCTCCAATTTGTTACGTTGTTAGGAATGGAAGGCCTAAAAATTAACTCAATTGAAAATATTTCTAGGCTAAATTCTTTGGATGGTATAAGCTTAGATGCTACATTAGCAAGTAAATCAGCACTTGCATTTTATAATCTAGGAATTGTGGAGATATTAAATGCAGTGAAATGGGATGTAAGGCTCTGAGCTAAAGTTTGATAGTGTTTCAAATGTCCAGAAATACAATGAATTGTATTTTTGACTTGTCTAACAATTATTTCAGAATCTCCATATACCTGCATATATTTAAAATTTAAACTAATAGATTTGTACAAACATTGTATCAATGCTTCATATTCAACGATATTATTTGTGCATTGAAATTCGAGTCTGCAAGATAGCATTGTTTTCTCTCCTTGTGGATTGATTAAAACGCAACCTGCTCTTGCACCATCTTCTGATTTTGAACCATAAATTTTTAAAGTCCAAAACAAAGAATTTTTTGAAATTTTATTGCTAAGATTAACACATCTAGAAGTGTCTGTTTGAGAAAAGTTCTCAATTTGAGAAATAACAATATTTTTTGAAAAAGGTGAAATCTGGGCATTGAATGATCCAAGAAACGATTCAGCTGAATAATTTCCAATAATATTATTGGTGAAAGCTACAGGCTCATTTGTTTATTCTAGTTCAGTGACTGTATGTTTCATAATTTTTTTGTGATCAACTCTGATTTAATTTGGTTTACCATTGTATGGTAACCACATGTGTAACCAATCGGTAGCGAAATATCCATGTAACTTTTTAAACCAATCCTTGCTTAAAACAAGACCACAAAATTCAGGGATGTCTGCGACCAAAATATCAATTATTTTCAATACCTTTGGATTGGATGATAATATAATGGATACTGACAACATTTCTCCAATAACCTCAACTTTTTTTCTATATAATTGAACTATATGTACAACAGATTTTTGAGGAGTGATATTCAATTTTGTACACACCGTTCTTGGCATAATGTTTGGAGAAGCTCATGAATCAATAAGACAGTTATGGACATTTTTTTTGAAAATCTCATAAGTCAAAAGTAAAGGAGGAGTGTGATAAATAGATCTATCACCAATTAAAACAAGATCATTGGGATTTACTTTGTTTGGAGATGACGGTGGTTTTCCCATATCTTTAGAAGCTTGGGCGTTAACTGGTGGTTGTATAGGATCTACAGGGATTGCCTTGAGTTCTCTAAGTAAAATTTTCTGCTGTTGTTTGAGTTTGGTCATTTCATGTAATGAAATATTTGCTTTGGTATTTTTCATATCTTCAATTATATTGTATTCGACTGTATCTGAAACTATCAAAGTTTTGGAAGTTGTGATAGGATCAGGTGAAATAGGATCTGTCTGGATAGTTTTAGATTTTTTGACTGTTGTTTTCTCCTTTGTGGGGAGAGATTTCTGTTTTTGATTTGATATAGTTGAATCAGAAGAAGGTTTGCTTCTTGTAGACATAGGCATAGCTCCTCTTTCTTCTTCTATGGGAAGAATGAAATCCCATAACCCATTCAGTTCAACTTCTTCCTCAGACTCTGGTTCTTTTTCAGAGGGTGAGGGATCTTTAGTATCTTGATCAGATTCAACATTTGAAATAACATTTGGAGGTTGAGAAGTTGAAGAAGGATTTTTCTTAAATGGGCGATATGATTTTTTAGGTACTGATGATTCAACAACTTGTTTCTTTATATCAATCATGTCAATTGACATAGTCTTTAACACTTTTTGAAGACCTTCAAGATCAAATGGATCTTTCGAGACTTTCTTTTTGGAATATTGAATAAATGTCACTTTCTTTGATTTTCTGTCTTCTATCTCTGATCGTTTTTCTAATGCTAAGATTCTTTTCTCTATAGTAAGAGCTTCTTTCATGTTTTCTAAAAGGGTAGCTTTACCAGCTCTATCTACAAAAATAGCTATATTATAAGGTAAGGAAGAAATATACCACTCTATTTGTACATCAACATTAGGCTTGGAAGTGGTTGGGATTTTGTTTAATAACTTGTTAAATATGGAGTTGAAATCTTTGATCCTTTCTCCTGAATTTGTTTTTAGATTGGTGTAATGTTCCAAAATTTTAGACTCAAATCTAAATGGAACATTAGAGTTAGCAGTAGCTTTAGCCGGTGAATAAATGGGTAGAAAAGCCCATAAGTCTCCTAAGGAGGATAAAAACACTCCAAATTTGAAAGGTGGCACTCTTTCTAGCTTAATAAAACACCTCCATGTGTGAATAGGGATAATATCAAGCTGATTCAGTCTACCTTGACTAATTCAACATCGTAGTTGTGGAGGAGGAGGAATCCAAGGAGGAATAACACAGTTTTGGAGGGAGATGTATCTTTGGATAGAGATGACCTAATTGAGTGGGTCCAAGGGCAAGAAAAATCATATTTTAGATAAGGAAGAGGATGAAAACATTATTCTTCATGTCTTAGATTATTATTCATGTCTGCTCAGACTTTTGCTTCCTCTTGCTGTTTAGCAGAGTAGCAGTGCTGTTTAGCATAGGGTGTTCCCGAGTGGGAATCCCACCTCTTTCCTTGAGGAGCCTCTTGGGAGAGTTTGTGTTCATCATTCCACATTAGGTTTTCAAGCCAAGCTTCAACCTACTTCATCAGCACAGTTTTTGCCGTAGATTGTGCAGTGTTGCTGGGTGCAGCAGTGGAAGGGATTGGAATCATGGTTTCTGAGTTAGTTTCTCATTGGAGGAAGGTTTCCTTCACTTGAGAGAACTGTTTGGAGAGCTCAAAAGTTTATTTAAGATCTGTGGTATCAGACCACACATTTCCCATACATTCCCAGCACTGTTCTAGCTAGGGAATACATTATTTTGGAGGTAGCATTTAGTGCATGGTTTGGTGGCTCTGTTGCAGTGTTTCCTTGTGATTGAGAGGTTCATCCCTTCATGGGAGGAGGCCCTTGAGGGATATACATCAGATCAGACATATTTCTAGCCTTGTAAACTCATGTGATTCAGTGTTGCAGTGGTGATTCAGTAAATTACTGAATATCACATTTTGTATGCAGAGTGTTTGACAAGAAACCCTTGCCGGGTTATCTTGTATTTTGTATAAAGGAGACTAGATCTCATTTTCTAAGCATATTGTCTAATATAGTTTCAGATCTATTTGTCTCTATCATTTTTATGTGTAAACCCTCTCTTGGACTGCTCAATCCCTTTTATGCAGAATTTCATGTGTTGCAGTCTTTGGGGTTTTAGCACATTTTGGCAATCCTAGGTGTGGGAGATTTGTTTAACCCACCTAGTTTAATTTGTTTCAGCTCTATTATTGGATTTAGGTTTTATATTGATTAATTTATGGGATTTAAGAATCCATTTCAGTATTTTATTGCATATGTTGCTGGGAATTCATTTTTAATGCATGATTCATGAGCTGTTCCATATTTGGAATATTACAGTGGTATCAGAGCATGATCTCTAGCTCAGCTTGTGAGATCCAGCTATCAGAGGAAGGAAAGATGGACAGAAGCTAGAAAACTTCAGTATGTGAAGGGAGAAAGGAAGAAAAGCTTACAAAGCTTCTTCCAAAATCTATGCAGAGCTTTGAAGGAGAGCTGAAGAAAATGAGATTGGAGATGGGATCTCCAAAGGAGGTTGAATCTAGAGCTGAATATATATTTTCACATGGTGAGTGTGAGCATGCAGCTACACACCATGATGCAAAACACATTCAAGTGCCCAGATCTATCTTGAGATGGATAGGAGGAGGAAGAATGCCTAAGAGGAGAACTCTTAGTGATTTGTTGGAGTATGAATCTCAAACTGAGAGGTTTAGAGATCATAATAATTTCCAAGAGTTTTGCAAGATCCAGGTGGAGAAGAGCAAGCAGTAGGATGCAGATAGATTTCTTCTATATATTTTTTCTGGATCACCTACATGTTCAGCTAGAGCCTGGGTGAAGGAGCTAGATTCCTATTTGCAGCTACACCATATTTCCGAAGATGAAGCCATCAGAGTTGCAGCGCTGCATTTTAGAGGTAAGGCTCATGCATGGTGGATTTTTGAATCTTGTTCTTTAAATAATGCAAACACTTCATCTTATGCAAGATTCATAGAAACATTGATGGGGAGGTTTGGTGAAAAACTTCCTAAAGCACATGAGCAAGGAAAACTTGACAAAACAAAACCCTTGCATGTGATGGACGAAACCCCATTTTAGAAAACCATGGGAGGAGTTGACATATTTCATTACACATTGCCAAAAGCAATACCTCTAGTTCATATTCTTGAACAAGAGGGCATGGGGATCTCCTTTTCATAGGAGGATCCAACTGTTGAGATGTTGCCCAGACACATTGAGGAAGATGAGGGAAACAACGCTATCACATCTAGAGCACATCCAGTGCCTCATGCAGAGGGAGGAGGAGCACATGCTCCAACATGAGGGATTATTGTATCCTTACAAGAAGTTCCCCAGGATCTCATACATGGAGGTCCAAACACAATCAGTGAGCAGCATGATTGTGCAGCATTGCAGCTGGAAGGAGGAGGCAGGGAGGAAGAGAAACATCAGTTGATGAGAAGCACACACCCTTCTCTGTTTTAGAAAGCTAATGCAAGGAAGAGGTAGACTGATTTTTGTAGTGAGGGCAGGGGCAAGGTTGCCCAATCATATGTGTAGTCTACTCTTGACATTGATGTCTCACTACATGGAGGCATTCCACCCGGGAGGCCACCTGATCTAGAGTTGATAGAAGACATCTTGTCCTTGGATTCACCACTCTGGAATTTTGAGAGGTGAAGAGTTTGGAGGAGAACTTTGGCACGAGGGATGTCAAAGTAGCAGGCAAACACATGAGGAGAGCTTCACATGATAGATCACTAGTGGTGTCACTTAGGAGGATTGATCCTTATTGGAGATCTCAGCTTTTGGTAGAGTAATCCAAGGATCTTGGTGCATGCATGATCATTGATGACCCGGATGGAGATGACAGATACATGGTGGATGACATGGTCATCTATTCCTATGGCAGGATCTTCTTGACTAGATCTTCTAGTCTCAGGGAGAAGCTGCTACATGCAGCACATGAGGACATCTCTTCTATGCACTTCGAGGCATATTTCCATTTGATGGAGGATTTCACTTGGGAGGGCATTCAGAAATACATATTTCATCATATGGAGAGATGCATAGCTCGGATGGTGATAGAGAGGATGTCACAACCACCTTCCTACTCATTGGGAGTGAGGGAGAATTTCCAGTTGAGCCATTTCAGCTCAAGACCTCGAGTACATGATGGAGGAGGTATAATTTCACATTTTTTATTGTAGTTATTTTCCTTATTTGAGCAACATGATGAAACAAGAAAAATCATCTCTTCTTGCATATTGTATGATGATGTACTTGCAGCTACTTGTAGCATTGATTTTGGCTATCTTTGTGGTGGTTTGTGGGGGAAGCCACATGATTCTTGGTGTGCACCATTGACATCATATTTTAACTTCAAGTTTTAATCTTATGAGATGACCGTGGTAGCAAACAAGTGGATGGTAAAGCACTTGTTATTTCTTATGTTGATGCAGGAAAAGGATGCACTGCGTTGGTTCCTAGAGTGGAACTATGATTCACTCTCCGGTTGTCATTTGGCAACTTATTCTTATTATACTTTGCTTCCATATATTGCTGACATGTTTTTGATCGGAGAGTGGGCTTGAGATGGAAGATTCCCATTGGGAGCATGATTCTCCCCACTTTATATGCTATACATTTCAAGAGGAACCATGGGCAAACCATGATTTCCACATCACACTTTTTCTCTTCTTGTGGGAGGAACCACTTGGAGAACTTGAGGAGGCACTTCATGGTTGAATTGTTTGTTGGGACATCATACAAGCTGAACATCATGATATTAATCTATGGCTTGTATGAGGGAGAGATGAGGCAGTAGCAAAATTTTTTGTTGCTGTGGTTGCACTTGGGAGAGTATGGGCAAAATTCGTCCCATACTTTTCATGAGATTTCTAAAGAGAAGGAAGGCACACTCATGGTGCAACGAGGCTACCCTTTAGCATTGGAGGATCATGAGAGACTTCCATGTCGGAAGAAGACCTTCTCACTTAGCAGCATTATGGTGGATGGCTTTGGCATGTGGAATGTCAAAGGGAGAAGTCATGGAGTGACAAGAGCCTTGTTACTAAGGCCCATAGCGCTGTCCCTTGAGAGCATGTTTCTATTGATGGAGTGTTCCAAAGGGAGTATGCACCCTCTCCTCTTGCAGATTTTTATGAGGGGATTCTCATGGGGAGACTCACTCATGGACCTCACCTTTCTCTCACACATGATGCATGGTAAGAAATAAATTTATGTGCTTGTTGATTACTCTATTGAGTATTTGTACTTTCTCACCATATGTAAACAATGCATTGCTCCACATAAGAGCAAGATTATTTATGGGTTTCATGGTCACTTTAGGGCCAAATATTGTAATATTGATAACCCATCTCTACATGAATTTGGGCAAGCGTTGTATTTTTTTGATTGTACACAACTGGTATATATTGCAGCTTACTACTTTATAGTAGATGAGCTAACATGCATAGCTACAAATTCTTTGAAGAAAAACTTCCCACTTGATGCTCTGAATTAGCAGTTGAAAGGACTACGCTGCATCCACCAGAGAGACCATATGTATCATCCAAAATTTCACATAACCTTCAGCCATTTTCTGATTTGGATGCCATGTGGTGATGATGTGCCATTCATCTTGTATGGAATGGCTTGGGTTGGCATGACTCATGACTTTGGAGGAAGGGTCCGTGGAGACTCAATCTTCTTCTTGCCATTGGAGGGAAATCATGCAGCTTGAGATCAGCATACCCTCTACACTTATCATCAGTGGAGAGGAGGACATCGTGGGATAGGCTTTCTTGCCTATCATGTTCATTTATTCAGCCCACCTACATTTCCGGAGCACAAGGTGGAGGAGATTTTTCATGAGTTACTATGTTGGAGGGTGACTCACTTCATTTGGATGATAGAATGGGTGAGGGAGGCACTAATTCACCATGATGATCATCACTCCTACTTTTTGGAGGCCATGAGACAGAAAGCAAGTTTCCATTCACACTTTCCACCTTTTATTGATGTAGACCATTTGGTTTTGCACACTTGGGAGGAAACATTGGATTACAGTTTATTTGCAGATTCTCTTGATACAGTGATGGAGGCTATTGATGGGAGGCCACATGAGGAGGGGAGAAATTTTTCTCTCCTTATAAATTTTCTTGAGGACAAGCAATATTTTGGAGGGGAGGACTATAATGTTCCAAAATTTTAGCCTCAAAGCTAAATGGAACATTAGAGTTAGCAGCAACTTTAACCGGTGAATAAATGGGTAGAAAAGCCCATAAGTCTGCTAAGGAGGATAAAAACACTCCAAATGTGAAAGGGGACACTCTTTCTAGCTTAATAAAACACCTCCATGTGTGAATAGGGATAATATCAAGCTGATTCAGTCTACCTTGACTAAGTCAACAACGCAGTTGTGGAGGAGGAGGAATCCAAGGAGGAATAACGCAGTTTTGGAGGGAGGTGTATCTTTGGATAGAGATGACCTAATTGAGTAGGGCCAAGGGCAATAAAACTCATATTTTATATAAGGAAGAGGATGAAAGCATTATTATTCATGTCTTAGATTATTATTCATGTCTTCTCAGACTTTTGCTTCCTCTTGCTGTTTAGCAGAGTAGCAGTGTTGTTTAGCACAGGGTGTTCCCGAGCGGGAATCCCACATCTTTCCTTGAGGAGCCTCTTGGGAGAGTTTTTATTCATCATTCCAAATCAATTTTTTAGTCCAAGCTTCAACGTACTTCATCAGCGTAGTTTTTTCCGGAGATTGTGCAGTGTTGCTGGGTGCAGTAGTGGAAGGGATTGGAATCCCGGTTTCTGAGCTAGTTTCTCATTGGAGGAAGGTTTCCTTCACTTGAGGGACCTGTTTGGAGAGCTCCAGAGTTTATTTCAGATCAGTGGTATCAGACCACACATTTCCCATACATTCCCAGTGTTGTTCCAACTAGGGAATGCGTTATTTTGGAGGCAGCATTCAGTGCATGGTTTAGTGGCTCCATTGCAGTGTTTCCTTCTGATTGAGAGGTTCATCCTTTCATGGGAGGAGGCCCTTGAGGGATATACATCAGATCAGAAATATTTCTAGCCTTGTACACTCATGTGCTTCAGTTTTGCAATGGTGATTCAATAAATTACTGAATATCACATTTTGTATGCAGAGTGTTTGACAAGAAACCCTTGTCGGGTTATCTTGTATTTTGTATAAAGGAGACTAGATATCATTTTCTGAGCATATTGTCTAATATAATTGCAGATATATTTGTCTCTGTTATTTTTATGTGTAAACCCTCTCTTGGAATGAGCAGTCCATTTTATGCAGAATTTCATGTGTTGCAGTGTTTGGGGTTTTAGCACATTTTAGCAATCCTAGGTGTGGGAGATCTGTTTAACCCACCTATTTTGATTTTTTTCAACTCTATTCTTGGATTTAGGTTTTATATTGATTAATTTATGGGATCCAAGAATCCATTTCAGTATTTTATTGCATATGTTGCTGGGAATGAGTTTTTTAATGCATGATTCATGAGCTGTTCCAGATTTGGAATATTACACTGTGCTAAACAACACTGCTACTCTGCTAAACAACAAGAGGAAGAAAAAGTCTGAGAAGACATGAATAATAATCTAAGACATGAAGAATAATACTTCCATCCTCTTCCTTATATAAAAGATTAGTTTTCTTGCCCTTGGCCTCACTCAATTAGGTCATCTCTATGCAAAGATACATCTTCCTCCAAAACTGCGTTATTCCTCCTTGGATTCCTCCTCCTCCACAACTGCGCTATTGAATTAGCCAAAGTAGACTGAATCAGCTTGATATTATCCCTGTTCACACATGGAGGTGTTTTATTAAGCTAGAAAGAGTGTCCCCTTTCACACTTGGAGTGTTTTTATCCTCCTCAGGAGACTTATGGGCTTTTCTACCCATTTATTCATCGGCTAAAGCTGCTGCTAACTCTAATGTTCCATTAAGCTTTGAGGCTAAAATTTTGGAACATTACAGTCCTCCCCTCCAAAATATTTGCTTTTCCTCAAGCAAATATATAAGGAGAGAAAAATTTCTCCCCTCCTCCTCATGTGGCCTCCCATCAATAGCCTCCATCACTGCATCAAGAGAATCTGAAAATAAATTGGCATCCCATGTTTCCTTCCAAGTGTGAATAACTAAAGGATCTACATCAATCAAAGGTGGGAAGTGTGAATGGAAACTTTCTTGCTGTCTCATGGCCTCCACAAAGTAGGAGTGATGACCAACATGGTGAATGAGTGCCTCCCTCACCCATGCTATCATCCAAATGAAGTGAGTCACCCTCCAACATGGCAACTCATGAAGAATCTCCTCCACCTTGTGCTCTTGAAATGTAGGTGGGCTGAATAAATTAACATGATAGGAAATAGGGCCTATCCCACACTATTCTCCTCTCCACTGATGATAAGTGTAGAGGATATGCTGATCTCGGGCTGCAACATGATTGCCCTACAATGGCAAGAAGAAGATCGAGTCTCCAAGGACCCTTCCTCCAAAGTCATGAGTCATGCCAACCCAAACCATTCCATTCAAGATGAATGGCACATCATCACCATTTGGCATCCAAATCAGAAAAATGCTGAAAGTTATGTGAAATTTTGGATGGTACCGAAGGTTCTCCAAGTGGATATTATGCAGTCTTCCCAACTGCTTCTTGAGAATGTCATGTGGCAAGTGGTCTTGCAACAAGTCATAAGTTGTGTATGTTTTCTCTTCCAACATGGGGAAGTAAGCATCAATGTATATCAGCTGTACATAGATAAAATAACAATGCACTTGCCCAAAGTCATGTATAGATGGGCTATTATCATCATAAACATTGGCCCTAAAGTGACCATGAAACCCAAAAATACTCTTGCTCTCTTGAGGAGCAATGCACTGTTCAACCATGGTGAGAAATTAAAAATACTCAATGGAGTAATCAACAAGTACATTAATGCATTTCCTACCATACATAGTAAGTTGGATGAAAGTGAGGTCCATCAATAATTTCTCCCATGAGAATCTCCTCATAAAAACCTGCAAGAAGAAGGGATACATCCTCTCCTTGGAATATTCCATCCATAAGAACATACTCCTATGTGACAACGTTGTAGGCCTTTGTAATAAGGCTCCATGACTCTTCTCTTTGCCATCCACCATCATGCTTCTATGTGAGAAGATCTCCTTCCTACATGCAAGTCTCTCATGATCCTTCAATGCTGAAGGGTAGCCTCCTTGCACCATGAATGTGCCTTCCTTCTCTTTATAAATATCATGAAAAGTATGGGAATAATTTTTCCCATACTCTCCCAAGTGCAACCATAGCAACAAAAAATTTTGCTACTGCCTCGTCTCTCCCTCATGCAAGCCATAGAGTAAGATTGTGATGGTCAACTTGTATGATGTCCCAACAAATAATTCAGCCATGAAGTGCCTCCTCAAGTTCTCCAAGTGGTTCCTCCCACAAGAAGAGAAAAAGTGTGATGTGGAAATCATGGTTTGCCCATGGTTCCTCCTGAAATGTACAACATATAAGGTGGGGAGAATCATGCTCCCAATGGGCATCTTCCCTCTCAAGCCCACTCTCCAAACAAAGCTCCCCGTGAACATAAACATGTCAAAAATATATGGAAGCAAGGTACAATAAAAAACAAGTTTCCAATTGACAACCGGAGAGTGAATCATAGTTCCACTCATGGAACCAGCACAGTGCATCCTTTGCTTGCATCAACATAAGAAATAACAAGTTCTTTACCAGCCACTTGTTTTCTGCCACAATAATCTCATAAGATGGAAACATGAAGTTACAATATGGTGTCAATGGTGCACACCAAGAAACATGTGGCTTCCCCCACAAACCATAAAAAATATAGCCAAGATCAATGCTACAAGAAGCTGCAAGTACATCATCATACAATATGCAATAAGAGATAATTCTTCTTGTTACATCATGCTGCTCAAACAAGGAAAAGAAGTACAATACAAAATGTGAAATTATACCTCCTCCATCATGTACTTGAGGTCTTGAGCTGAAATGGCTCAACTGGAAATTCTCCCTCACTCCCAATGAGTAGGAACGTGGCTGTGACATCCTCTCTATCACCATTCGGGTTATGCATCTATCCATATGATGAAATATGTCATGCTAAATGCCCTCCCAAGTGAACTCCTCCATCAAATGGAAATATGCCTCAAAGTGCATAGAAGGGAAGTCCTCATGTGCTGCATGTAGCAGCTTCTCCCTGAGACTAGAAGATCTAGTCAAGAAGATCCTGCCATAGGAATAGATGACCACATCATCCACCATGTATCTGTCATCTCCATCCGGTTCATCAAGAATCATGCATGCACCAAGATCCTTGGAGTGCTCTACCAAAAGCTGAGATCTCCAATAAGGATCAATCCTCCTAAGAGACAATGCTAGTGATCTGGCATGTGAAGCTCTCCTCATGCTGTTGCCTCCTACTTTACATCCCTCATGCAAAATTTCTCCTCCAAAATCTTCACCTCTCCAAAATCCAAGAGTAGTGAACCCAAAGACAATATATCTCTCATCAACTGTAAATCTGGTGGCCTCCCCGTTGGAATGCCTCCATGTAGTGAGACATTAATGTCAAGAGTAGACTGTACATATGATTAGGCAATCTTGCCCCTGCTCTTACTGCACAAATCAATCTTCCTCATTCTTACATTGGCTCTCTAAAATAGAGAAGGGTGTGTGCCTCTCATCAAGTGATGTTGCTCTTCCTCCCTACCTCCTCCTTCCAGCTGCAATGCTGCACAATCATGCTGCTCACTGATTGTGCTTGGACCTCCATGTATGAGATCCTGGGGAACTTCTTGTAAGGATAAAGGAATCCCTCCTGTTGGAGCATGTGATCCTCCTCCCTCATCATGAGGCACTGGATGTGCTCTAGATGTGACAACGTTGTTGCCCTCATCTTCCTCAATGTGTATGGGAAACATCTCAACAGTTGGATCCTCCTGTGAAAAGGAGATCCCTGTGCCTTCTTGTTCAAGAATATGAACTGGAGGTCTTGCTTCTGGAAATGTGTAGTGCAATATATCAGCTTCTCCCATGGTTTTTTGAATTGGGGGTTCCTCCATGACATGCAAGGGTTTTGTTCTCTCAAGTTTTCCTTGCTCATATGCCTTAGGAAGGATTTCACCAAACCTACCCATCAATGTTTCTATGAATCTTGCATAGGAGAAAGTGTTTGCATTCTTTAAAGAACAAGATTCAAAAATCCACCATGCATGAGCCTTACCTCTGAAATGCAGCACTACAACTCTGATGGCTTCATCTTCAGAAATATGGTGCAGCTGCAAATAGGAGTCTAGCTCCTTCACCCAAGCTCCAGCTGAACATGTAGGTGATCCGGAAAAAGTAGACAGAAGAAATATACCTGCATCCTGTTGCTTTCTCTTCTCCACCTAGATCTTGCAAAACTCCGGGAAATCAGTATGATCTCTAAACCTTTCAGTTTGAGATTCATACTCCTGCAACAAATCACTAAGAGTTCCCCTCTTAGGCATTATTCCTCCTCCTATCCATCTTAAGATAGATATGGGCACTTGATTTCACTGTGCATCATGGTGTGTAGCTGCATGCTCACACTCACCATGTGAAAATCTAGATTCAGCTCTAGATTCAACCTCCTTTGGAGATCCCATCTCCAATCTCATTTTCTTCAGCTCTCCTTGAAAGCTCTGCATAGATTTTGGAAGAAGCTTTGTAAGCTTGTATTCCTTTCTACCTTCACATACTGGAGGTTTCTAGATTCTTTCCATCTCTCCTTCCTCTGATAGCTGGATCTCACAGGCTAAGCCAGAGATCATGCTCTGATACCACTGTAAGATTCCAAATATGGAACAACTCATGAATCATGCATTAAAAAACGCATTCCCAGCAACATATGTAATAAGATACTGAAATGGATTCTTGGATCCCATAAATTAATCAATATACAACCTGAATCCAAGAATAGAGCTAAAACAAATCAAACTAGGTGGGTTAAACAAATCTCCCACACCTAGGATTGCCAAAATGTGCTAAAAACCCAAACACTGCAACACATGAAATTCTGCATAAAAGGGATTGTGCAGTCCAAGAGAGGATTTACAAATAAAAATGACAAAGAAAAATAGATCTACAATTATAATAGACAATATTTTCAGAAAATGAGATCTAGTCTCCTTTATACAAAATACAAGATAACCTGGCAAGGGTTTCTTGTCAAACACTCTGCATACAAAATGTGATATTCAGTAATTTACTGAATCATCACTGTAACACTGAAGCACATGAGTGTAAAAGGCTGGAAAGATGTCTGATTTTATGTATATCTCTCAAGGGCCTCCTCCCATTATAGTATGAACCTATCAATCACAAGGAAACATTGCAACGGAGCCACCAAACCATGCACTGAATGCTGCCTCCAAAATAACGAATTCCCTAGCTAGAACAACACTGGGAATGTATGGGAAATGTGTGGTCTGATACCATAGATCTGAAATAAACTATGGAGCTCTCCAAACAGGTCCCTAAAGTGAAGGAAACCTTCCTACAATGAGAAACTAGCTCAGAAACCAGGATTCCAATCCCTTCCACTGTTGCACCCAGCAACACTGCACAATCTCTGGCAAAAAATGCGTTAATGAAGTAGGTTGAAGCTTGGCCTGAAAACCTGATGTGGAATGATCAATACAAACTCTCCCACGAGGCTCCTTAAGGAAAGAGGTGGGATTCCCACTCGAGAACACCCTGTGCTAAACAACACTTCTACTCTGCTAAACAGCAAGAGGAAGAAAAAGTCCGAGCAGACATGAATAATAATCTAAGACATGAAGAATAATGCTGCCATCCTCTTCCTTACATAAAATATGTGTTTTCTTTCCCTTGGCCCCACTCAATTAGGTAATCTCTATCCAAAGATACATCTCCCTCCAAAACTGCGTTATTCCTCCTTGGATTCCTCCTCCTCCACAACTGCGTCATTGACTTAGTCAAGGTAGAATGAATCAGCTTGATATTATCCCTGTTCACACATGGAGGTGTTTTATTAAGCTAGAAAGAGTGTCCCCTTTCACACTTGGAGTGTTTTTATCCTCCTTGAGACTTACAAATAGAATATTTTGCCCCACTAGCCCTTCATCAATCCATTTCAGTTGAAGCACATTATTCCTGGTGGATTTTTGAATCTTTGGAATATTACAGATATTTTTCTGGATTTTTGAATCTTTTTCCAAAATTTCCTCTGAGTTGCTAGTATCAGAGGAAAGGGCATTGATTAAAGATGTAACAGTTCTATCATCTCGAAATTTTGTAAGAAATACTTATTCAAAAGTTTCCCAATCAGCAATAGATCTTGTTGGAAGTGAAAAGTACCAGGATCTTGCAGATACTTGTAAAGTATAAGGAACAAATATGACTACAATTTCTTCATGAGCAACTTCATTAAGATTCATAGCTAACATAAAATTATTGATATGTTATTCAGTAAGAAGACCATCATCTGGATTATATTTGGGTAGCCATTTTTCAGGATGATTTGGAAGAGGATTTGGATTTGCAATCAATACAGCACCAGGATTCGTCCAAGGCCGATTATCCATAATTGGATTTGAAGCTTGCAAAGATACAAAATTATATCTAGAAGTAGGGGGAATGGATGTGGAACTTACAACTGGAACAATACTACTTGTGATAGTACTGATTGTTTGAGTAGAAGAAATGGAAGAATAAGAAGATGAAGATTGAGTAAGAGGATGTGAAGAAGTAACTGAAGGAAACTTTGATGTGACTTCACTCGTATCTGACTTAGATCTATATATAGAAACTTTTTTGCGATGTGATTCTATTGGAAATTCAAAAGGATTAATTCCAAGTCTTTCACTTTTGGATCGGGTTAATATGCAAGTTTATTTGAATAGGGAAGTGATGCTTTCTTCAGAAGCTTCTGGATTAACATGATTTTCTGCAGAGATAGATATTCCTTCTAATTTCTGAATTAAAGACTGAACTTCGGGAGACTCACGAGTAGGTTTTAAAGCAAATGACTGTCGAGGTATTTCAGGAGATGAGGGGAAAGTTTCTACAATTTTTGATTTCTGAGTTAGTGATTTAGAGTTTGATTGGGAAGTTGTAGGATGCTCTTGGGGAGATTGACTCTTATGAGGGCTTCTAATTTGAGGTTTAGATTTATATGCCATTCATAGTCAGGCCCTCCTTCTAGCACCAAAAATGTTGAGGCCTCAGAAATCTGTGGCAACAACAAGGGGGATAACCACCTGGTCCGGACCTTAAAGCAATTCCTTTTCCGTTTGGGATAGTGGCTCCGACTGGGTGTAATGAGACCAGTTTCCTAGGTTTTGGTTTTGTATTATTATTAAGTTTCTCTCAAATGATTTGAGAGAAAAATCACTAAAAAAGTAAAACAAATTTATTCTAGAATGAAAAGCTTTGATTTAAGTCTAATATAATCTAACACGAGATAATGCTAATTTTATGCGATCTAAAATGATATCTATTCTGTCTGTGATGATTTAGATCAATCACAGACTTAATATAATTAATACTTTGTAAGATGATTATTTAAAAAAAAAAATTAATCAAATTAAGATGTGAAACATATCGCATATATTCTGATGATCATATATAAAATAAATCAATCTCTATCCTTATATCGTACAATAGTGCAACTAATATTTCAAACAGAAACAATTGATTTCATACATAATTCATAAAAGCTAGACTTATCACTAATGTTTAAAATAGAATTTAGCATACATGATAATAGTACCAGATGTATACTGTTCTGTTCATTTGATCAACAATAATAGGCCATAATCAATCCTTCTATCAATAAGTTTTTCAGAGAATACAAAAATGCATCCGAACAATGATAAAAAAATGATGTATAACTGAAAAGGCCGTGTTCCATTATTTTATCAAGGCATCCACAAACTTACAATAAAGCATTCTTTGTAAATTTTCTCAATAAAATTATGGACCCTTCTCTAAATGCATGAGAAGGGTTTAAATACTACATTAACTACTTACAAAAATAGACTATACAAAATATCCTATGAGGTGGTTTCAAACAACCTTCCTCATTCCTAGTGCCTATTTACTAAAATTGAAATTATTAAAAACAAACTAACTTATAATCATGCTCGATGATAGATTACTTCTAGATCTGCTTTTCTGCACACAAATATCAGACATCAGCTAAACTTCTGGAGGCTTCCCGAACTGCATCTTCATTTGCCCAGTAAATATAACATCGTGTAAAAGTGGCTGCATTTTCTGTATAGAATCTAGAGAGCAATTCAATGTCCAATGTCATTACTTGACTATGCGGTTTAACCAGTAATTGCAAGTATGATTCCCAATCAATCTTCTTCAGTTGTGCAAGCGTTTCTTCTTGGAGTTGACCCGTGTTTTTCCAACTTTGCTCTAAATTTCTGATATAAGGAATTGATTTGTGATTTCCTTCTTTAATCAAACTAGAAGTATGCAACATGTGGTTAATCATTTTGACCATACTCTTTTATATACCTACTGCTCTAGCTATGGCCAATTCTGCCCGTTTCACCTGTGCATCCCAGTCAATAAAAATGATATATTTTAAAAGTTTCTTTGATCTTTGGGAGACTTGACTTTCTCCCTTCCTCTGAATCTTTCCATTCAATATAATCAGAAATTTTAGTGTTGAGTTCATTAAACTCAATTATCTGGTCAATGACTGTATTGGTCAACTATTCACTAATTTCCAAGTATGGGATTATGTCTGACATCTGTAAGATAAACAAGTTTTTTTGTTTTGAGAGTAAGGAATTTAATGCCAATTCTTCTTTTATGAATTCCCCTGCAGTAGGAATACATTCATATTTTTTAAGATCTTCTCTCAATTCTCTAATCAGTGTGTTTTTGCTAGATAAGTCATTTTCATGACTTATCTTAAGCACTTCCATATCTTGCTTAATTTTGAGGAATTGTTGCTCTACCTTCTGATTTAGACTGCTCCTTTCTTCATCCAGTTGCTGCTGTAGCTGCATGATCTTATCATCTTTTTCTTGAACCAAAATGGATACTTCAGCTGCCTTATCCATTGTTGCAGTAGTGTATTCTCCAGCAAATTGTGACAGTTGAGTTAGATTTTCAATTGGATTTGAAGGAGTTTCTTTCCATACAACTTCAATTTCTTCATTTCCTGGAGGTTTTTCAATCCTTCTCCTTTTTCTTTGTTCCTTACTAAAAATTTATGGAGAGGGCTGTAGAATACATTCAATGGAGGGATATCAGTTACCTTCAGAACAATCTCATCAGTTGGAAACACATGAATGACTTCTATATCTTGGGAGGTTATCCCAGGACTTTCAATGATTTCTTTTGCTGAAACTGTTTGTCCCTTTGGAGTCTGAAATCTTGAATCTTTCTGTGAAGATGATACCTCTAGGGTATTTATCAATGTGTTGCTAACTGGAGTCCATATTTTATGTAGTTCACTCTAGCTTTGTGAATCTGTTTGTTTTGTCCTGATTTCTTTGCTTGCTTCGGTCGTATAACTAGTAACCAAGACATTTTGAGGGATACGTCTAAGTCTTTGTTCTCTGTACTCATTGAATTTCTGCAATTCTTCTGGATTTAGTTTCAATTTGACAACATTTTAGACTTCTTCAAAAGTCCCAACAGATTGCAAAATGTCTTCAAATCTATCATCAGTGGGTATTGTAGGTTTGACTTTAACTGACTGAGTAAACTTGTTAGCAATCTTCTCTGGGTTGAACTGCCTTGAGGGTAAAACGAGGAGATTCAAAAGCTCAATCTTATGACATTATTTCAATGCATGATTGAAATTACTGAGGGTGAATGTACCGCATTGAATTGGAAAACTTGGCCATAAGGATTTTTTACTATCCTTCAAAGATTTAGTGAGTCCATTACCAACTTTTTGGTAAGCGACTTCTCTTGCCATTAATTTATCAGAAACATACAAAGGAAGAATATGTGGGGCAGCGGAGCTTCCAAATACTTTGATATATGAAAATGATTCTTCAATAAAACATCTCCCTATCATTTGAAGGTCTGAAAGGGCTTCTTTAGTGAACCTAGGGCTCACTCTGTCAATTGATGTAACGGTAATACAACTCTGTAACATAGCCTGTGAAAATGTGGTGCATAATTATGCTCCCATATCTCTTTATGACTCAAATGAATAGGGGTGGGATCCTCGGGAGTCCATTTCCAACCCATAACTGGAAAAATGGTAGAAAAATAGGTAGCATCAAAAATATATGCATGAAAAATTGGGGAAATGATTTGGAGGAAGAAGCTCTTGTTTGGAGATACTCGTTAATTACTTTAGCTAGATTTTCAGAAAGAATGGTTGCCCAATTCTTAATGTGGGAATTAACACAGGAATCAATCAGGGGAAGCCAATTTATGGAGAACTTTGTATTATCATGGAGACCATATAATTTGCATAGCATCATGGCTACAAAATTGTAGGGATGTGCAAGTGAGGCGATAGGATACATACCTGATTTCTCATGTTTGAACTTGTTATCTAGTTTCCTCCAACCCTGAATTGTCTTGAAAGGGTCCTCGTTATTCTTTGAAAATTTCTCAACAAATCTATTATCATAGATGTCTTGTGGGTCAGGTAGCTTGTACATGACTTTCAAGTCTTCAGCTCTGAAAGAACCTAAGATTTCATTCTTAGCGGTTCTTAATTGTCTATCCTTGATTGTTGAATTGTCAAGCACCTACCTAATCATGTCAGTATATGGAAAAAGAGTAGCCCTTGCTGCTATCCTATGAAGGAAGGAACATGCAATATCTTTAAACTGTAAATTTTAGGATCTTGCATCATCAATAGTTGCTTTGATCTCCACTACTTCAGGTTCTTCGTCTTCGAGAATAGTATAGATAGCTTGCCACTTTGTGGCACCTCCATCAGCAGTGCAGACTGTATATGAGACTATCGATGACATTTATGTGTATTCTTATTTTGCAACAGTCTGTTTGCTGTGTTTTTGCATTACCTTGCGGATGGATATATCTTGAAGGAAAATCCCTATTAAAACAGAGTAATGATCAAATGATGGAAGATATATTTGAAATGACCAATTCGAAAGGAAAATATCCAGGAAGAAGTTGTTCCATTAATTATCTATAACCAAACAATAATTATTTGCATTGGGATGATAAAACACACTTAATCATTTCTGACATGATTTATTTCACGTAAAGCCTTTATTTAAAACTTGTCAAATCTGTCGCATCGCACCCTTTGAATCTGCCTTTATGAAGCACATTACATTTTGCTTATGCGATATGCGATTTCGCGATATCACGAAATCGCAAAATCGCAGTATCAGAATATCCCAAAATCGTATTTGTCGCAATATCAGAACTTTGGTAAAGTTTTCTTAAAGTTTCAAAGATTTAATCGCGATGTGCGATTTATGCTATCACTTGAGAAACTCCGATCGTTGATCGTAAAATCGGGATTTCGCTGTTTTGTTACTTATCTTTTGATGAGAAAAGATGATGCGGGATGCGATTTTCAATAGGGTATTTTCAAGGATGTTTTTATTAATTTATTTTTGTTTTTTTATGTTTTTATTTAATAAAAGCAATAATGTTTTTTTAGAGTTTGATTTTTTATTTAAAATGAAAAAGAATACATTTTTAAGAAGGGTCCCTATTTCTATTTATCAAAGGTCTAGATTATTTTGAAAATAAAAATGGGGGGAAGTTGTTGCATAACACAACACATCCCTAAGCCCGGATCTGTCAACTCGTGCACCTACCAAGTGTCTCAACTAGAGAGTCTCCTCCTAGCTCATGACACGCGGTACCTCATCCAACTGTCTAGGGTGAGCCTCCCATGCTCTGCTGCCTAAATGGAGAGTGTTAAGGGGTACCAACCAAACACTCTATGACCATAAGAAACACTTTCTGACCATAAAAAAAACTCGAGGATGATGGGTAGGTATGTTCCAAAGGGTGTGACCAAGATTCTACATGAATTCTCAAGAGTAATCCTCCAGGTGACACTCTCTCTGCCTTGGATCTGCTAATAACAAGCTCATAGCCCTGTCTCTGCTAAACGTGGAATCTTCGCATGCTTAAAAATATCCTCATCGATCCTAGGTGAGATGCATCGTGTGGTATATCTACTTCCCATGTTCATATGTCTCTTTGGAAGAAACACTCCAAGAGCCCACTGCTCCTCATCATGTGTCACTGCATACCACCAAGTACACTGCAATCCTTGACCTGCCAATGTATGTTGCAACTTTCCCCTGTACACCAAAGGATACCCCTGGTAATAGCTATACTGTCATGTACTGTCATGTTTCCATCTTGTGTTGTCGCACCTGTCACTCCCCGCATGTACTTAATGCAATGGGAATCACTCCTACTCCACAATGCATCCTGAAATACTACAACACATCCCCATGAGTATCCATTCCCATCTACTGACCACGACCCAATGATGAATGCTCCTATGCATCCCATCGTGTGATGGCCTAAGGATGTATCCATATGCTTCGGCCCATGCTCGATCGGTACCATCACCTCCACTGTCGCATCACCATACTCTCCAATGAATGGATCTCCCATCCAATTCCTCTGTGAGGGACCCAAGAAGTGAATCTCCCTAGGTACTAGTAGCGATGTCAATCCTGCTCTGCTACTCCATGTCCTCCGTACCCAACACAAATGCGAAGAATCCTCGGCTCCATACAAGGTACTATCTGGTGGCCTACCAATTCTCCCTCCTCTTTCAAACTCCTGCCAGGGTATGTTGATCATCCCATGATATTGTGTACAAGTCTCATACCAAGAAAACTCAAGAAGTATGTACCTAAACTGGTTGGACACTAGTGCTAGCTAAAAATCCCCTAGTGAATGTGTACACTCAACTGCTAGGTCAAATGTACCTTCCAGGTCGTAGTCAACTAGCATGCTTGGGAAGTGATGGGTAGTCCCGCCTGGATCCCAATGCCAGTCGGGGCTCCTGGTAACCCCGATGCTTGGAAGCTCCTACTGATCTACACCGCGGTGCATCGCTATCTCCATAACCCACTCCACCGGGTACCTACTCAGAATCTCTCGCCATCCAACCCCAAGAGAGGGATTGAATACGTGAACTCCTACACCTAGAGCAACCCTCACATGCAGATGTTTCACCCTATGCAACTTAGGTCATCTCATCCTGCTATCCAATTCAACGCATGAGATCTAACTAGGTAGATCCGTCTCTCTCTCTACAATGGCCAAAGGTGACCCAATCGTGCTGCTAGACCCATCTATGTATGCCTAAAGGGGGCTTCTCTGATGCTCCAATGGGCCCTCTAGTTGTACCATTAGGGAATCCAGCCATTCCCCAATGTGGGCCAACTTTGTCGTTGAATCAGCACAAACCACTCTCATGCCCTCCAGATCCTCATTTTGCAACAAAATAGCCTTCCGTACTGATGTGGCCTTCCCTTTCAGAACTATAAGGTCAATTCGAAGCCGATGACACTATTGTGTGTGACCATCCTCCAATACCTTTGTGTCTCCTAGCGCCTCATAAAAGTTAGATACATATCCTTGCACCTCACCCATTGGTCGCGTGTTGCTACCACCCGAAGACTCGGACACGACTCCGGTCATCACCTCAATGGATGGCTCTACTGGGGTAGGCTCTACTCTCTCCACCAAGATATCAACTGACACATTCAAGGAGGTCTCCAACAAGGGTGAATCCTTTGTCACAATAGGTGTATCCATGAGCTCCTTGAAATACTGTGTGTCCTCATCCTCCAAGTGTGAGGTAGCCATTTTGATGGCTTCCCCCTCCATTATTCGGTCAATATGGAAAGAGGTATCCAACTTTTCCACCCGATCCCAAGCCATGAAATCAGTGGCTCCATCATATGTGGGAAAATGTCTCCTCCCAATGGTACGCTGCAACTCTAAACTCTGCGTGCTAGCCCCCCCACTGTTCCTTCCTTCTTCATCTTGCCTGAGCTGGCAGTACTCTTTGAATGACAAAGCCGCTCTGAATTTTTCCCCCATGGATTGCCATTCGCGGAAATAATATCCCATGGGTATATGATCATGCCGCCTACCTTTCTCACTCGGTAATGGAGGTAATAATGTAGGCATCGTGATCCTGGTTGGCCTACAAAAGGCTGGTGGGTGAGTGGCTGGTAAAGGGTTGTCACACTGTTGTGTAACCCCCAGAGTCCCCCCTACTAGGGATTCCTGATGGATGCTCTCATTCCTATTCTATTGTCTGAGTCTTTTCGACATTCCCTTCTGTCCTTTGGCTAAATCATTTAGGGCCTTAAAAATGTTACCAAATGTTGCTTCCCCTTTTCTCTTTGACTCCCCCATATTTTCCACCTCTACTGCCTTTGTTGGGTAAGGTTTTGACTACCCTCCTTGTTCGTAGAAAAATATCCCCACGGCTGAGCCAAGAACGGAGCTATGATACCACTGTAATATTTCAAATATAAATAAATAGTAATACAAAGAAACATACACAAGCATCTATGGAAAATAGAGAGACATCACCCAAATAATGCAAATATGGAGAAACACTGAGCCATTTTATTTTATAAATAAAAGATGAAAATGAGTACAAAGGTGATCAGAATGATGACACCTTGGCTTGCACAAGGCAAGCTGGAAATACTCTCACAAATGCTCACTGAATGGCTGCTCAACCAAGGACTACGTAATCCCTGAATGCTGTTGTTGCCGCTTTCGTACTTCTACTACTACTGAAATGGAATAGCTCTTTGGGGTTTTTCCCCTACTCATAAAAATGTGAAACTCTGGGAATGGGCTCTCCTCCAATAACCTAGAAAATCCCGGAATGGCTAACCCCAAAATTTGACCCTCTTTGGGAAATAATGATATCCAAGTGAAATATGCTGGCCCTAAATGATCCTCTGCAAATGGTGGCTTCCTCCCGTGTCAAGATGATGAATAGTGAAGGTCTGGTTCCTCCACACTAACCACTGTCTGAAATCCCTAATAACACCTCACTCCCGGAACTGCCTCTACCACAAACTGCATGATCCCTCTAAGAGACTGCGCTGTCCAAGAAAATGCATAATCCTGGCTGAAGATGCTATGGCTCCCTCCTGCGAAATTATGGATATAACTACTCACCAGAGCAAGCACTCGAAGTCCCTGGGGGCTGAGGTTGGGATCCCTACTCGGAGACACCCGCTGTGCTGAACAACACTTGCAGACTTCACTCAACAACAAAAGCATTCTCAATGTCAAAAGACAGAAATTAGAGATGCATAATAGGATGGGAGAATGAGGAGCCTCTTCCCCTTTTTATGCTTTGAGTGCCTTTCTCTCATCCGCCCCCCACCAAACTGCATTGTCCCTCTTGGCCCGCGCTATCCCTCTCTCATTGCGCAGTCATGGGCCCACGCTGCCCACACTGCCTCTTCCCTCATGTTGCCACTTCACCCTCCTGGGCCCCACACTGTCAAGGAAATATGTGCTCAAGTGACTTTAGGAGAGTGCTTCTGATCTAATGTTTTATTCATGGGTCCCCTCACCCCTTTATTTCCTGTCAAAGTTAGGAGAAGCAAAAATTTATTGAAATTAATATCCCAATTAACTGACTGCTAATTTGGTGATATTACAATAGATTTCTAAAGAAAATTTGTATTCTCTAAGATGAATCCATACACCAATTCTTTTCTAAGTAACACCTCTTAGGGAAGCCCAAATGATTCTTCCCCATATTCATAGATGACATCTCTAGTGAACCTGTTGGTGTAGAATAGTGCAAACCACCTAGGTGGATTTGAATTGGACACACACTAGCACTAAACTAATATAATGGCCAAAAAAATTGGCAATGACTGGTTGAGATAACCTCTTAGACTGATTTTTTGCACCATTTGTAGAACAAATAAGAATTTTCACTCTTAGTGCATAAAGTGTCCTAAGAATAAAATAATTTCTTGGGCTGATATCTTCTTAATAAGTCAATTTTTCTTACAGTATGTTTATTTGGGAAAACATGTGCTTCTTTTTTCAACATTCTTGCATATTATGTTTTATTTCATAGCATTTTGCTTAAATGTGGATTGTGTATCGTGTAATTGTCAATGTAAAGGAAGAGTATGAACATGTTGGGTGTCTGAATTTTGTTTTGCATCTTGAGAAGAACATTCGGCTCATTGCATTAGCAACAAGTTGGACTAAACATGTAGATGATTGGTTCCCTCAAGGTTCTGCTAGTCATATAGGCACAAGTTATTTTATCTCAGTTGCAAAACAAAGAGGTAATGGAAAGTAACCTCTGAAAAATAATGCTTCATAATGATGGCTACTCCAAAAGATGGTAGAGCTTTGAATATTGGTTATTGGTGTAAAGGTGGAAGGTTCTCCACTGAAGTACTTCAGTTACCATGTGAAATAACAAACCAAGCTGGATAACGAGGTGTGTGATTTTCTATACATTTATTAATACATTATAATTGACATTAATAATATTATCTCATCTTATCTCACTCTAATGTTACCACAATTTGTTTCATTCTAGATGGATTAAGGAGAATACCTAGAATTTTTATGTAGAAGGTTGTGATATCCCTAGAAGAAGTAGGCCCTATACTTGGATGGAAGATGCTGAAAGTTCTAGGACTGTGTCACTGCTTACAATTCAAGTTTGTTTGTATTTATTTTGTATTTAGTTGCTCTAAAGAATTTGAAATATACATGAAAATGCTTAAGGAATTTAAGATCTGAAATTATTTCATTTATAACCCGTTGAACACATTTATAGGTTAGGTATCTTGATTCTTATATCAAATGGAGATATATTATATACCCATAAGATCATTGTCCTGATTATAAGGCAATGGAAAAAGAGGGTGTTTCTTTTAGGAATTCTACATTTTGTGGGAAAATATATGAAGGTGGTGAGGCCAAGAATTTATTGGACATTTGAAACCTGTAAGACATTCCTATCTCTGTTGTCAAACATGGTAGAAAAATTGAAGAGAGTGAAGATATTGTATTCCATGTTTCCTTCGATCTGTTCAGATATCTCTGTTCCATTTCATTATAATGTGGTGGTTGTGCGATGTGCTGAAGTTTTCTGTTAATTTGTTTATTAATACATAATTTTTGGCTTGAATCAAGTTTATGTTAGAAATGATTCTAGTTTGAAGCAAGTTTTTCTTAGCAATGGGTATGTGAAGAAGGAAGTGACCAGGTGAAATCCTATGTTATTGAATACAACAAAATTATAGATGTTGGCCTACTTGTTAGCTCGAGTATGTCTTAAAAAGAGTTGGATTCTCGTCATTCACGGGGATTATTCCTCCTTCAAGTGCTTCAGGAAGTTAATTAATGTAGAGGACACCATCATAGAATCGACAAGTAGCTACAAGTATAACGGTTATGCTCCTCCTTATGGTTTAATCTAAAATCATTGGTATTTCTCACATTTGTATTTTAATCATTCATCTGTTGCATCTTGTGCTTTGGGATTCTTCATTGGTAGTCACATGGACACATTGTATGAACCCATCACAACTACACTAATTATAAATGCTAATAGAAGCAGAGTATGGAGTTTGACTCACTACTATTATGCACCATAATCCCATGACTATTATTACCAACAATACCAATTCTAACTACTGACAAAAATAAAGGATGTCCTATTAGCTTATGTAGCGGACCACCACTTAATGCTCATTTTACCTTTTCAAATATTTTATGATGAAAATTTGATTGAGAGTATCTATTCAGCCAAATTTTCCCAACTCTGGCACCTCCTCAAGTGAGATAGCACACAATCCATTAAGGGTTGATTAAGAGTATCTATTCAACCAAATTTTCCCCAGACTCTCACTTACCCAAGTGAGACAGTACACCATATCCAATTAAGAGTATCTATTGAGCCAAATTTACCTTAAGACTTGCACCTACCTAGGTGAGAAAGCCCACTAAGGATCGATGAAGTAAGAGTATCTATTCAACAAAATTTTCCGAGGGACTTTCACCTTGCTAGGTGAGATAGTCCATTAGGATCAATTAAGAATATCTACTCAACTAAATTTTCCAAATACTTGCACCTACCCAGGTGAGCTAGCCCATTAGGGGCAGTCAAGAACATCAACTCAACTAATTTTCCGAAGACTTGAATGTACCCATGGGACTCTGGCTGAGCAAAAAAAACACCCTTGTTTCACCACCCATCCAAGCCCAGGTTGACTTGATTTTGTATCTCAGTGTTCAATCGATGCATTTTAACTAAATATTCCTCTTATGTTTTTCCTATAGTCTGTGAAATTTATGGTATAGGATTTGGAAGTCAAAGGACAATTTGATAAAAGTAACTAGAACCTGCCCATGGGACATCTTGCTAGGGCGACTAAGACTATCTATTCATAAAAAATTACCTTGCTAGGTGCAACTACCCAATTGAGAAGGCCCACTAGGGATGAACCTACTAAGGCAATTGAGAATATCTATTTAGAAAAAATTATCCAGGACTTGCAACTACCCAGGTGAAATAGCTCACTGGAGAAAAACATGTTTAGGGGAATTTGAACCTTGGTTGGGGAATAACAACACCCCTGCTTTACCAACCAACCAAACCCCATTCAACTTGTCTTTGACTCTGTGTGTGTATGTGTTTTCATTTTCAACACTTTTCTCTCTTTCTGCTTCTTGTGTGTGCTCTTGGAAAAGTTGACACAAGCTCAAACCCAGTGGAACCATCCATGAAAATGTTGTACAATCTCTATAGCCAAGAAAAAATTGTACTACAGTAAGATAACTAGGAGATATATCTTCTCCATGTCTATATTTTACATGCACATATGGTCATCGATTCAATTTTTTGTTTTTTATTGCATTCACTACTACAATATAAAGTCAAATGCTGAAAGAGTCTGGCTATGGAAACTAGATCATTTATCACCTAAGAAACTCAACTTGTTTTTTTTTTTTGTTTCCTAGACTATTTTAAGTGCCTACAAGGATCAAGACAACAATGAGTGGCATCGTTTCATTTCAAGGCTATACAAAACCCCCTGAAGACAAGGACTGTGTATGGGAATAAAATAGTTAATCACCTAGACAACTTAATTCAATAAGATGCTAGGTTTTTTTAATCTCCTACAAAATGCATGATGGTTTTTTGCATTAGGTAAATAGTATGCTGTCATTTTTTTTTAAATCACCATGAAAATGGAATGGTCATTAAATTTATGAAAGGGTTCAAAGTTGTGCCACTTTTTAATATTAATTTTCTAAATGTAAGCCATATTCTTGCAGAATATGTTCCCAAAAGTTTTTTTAAACTACTGAAAAAAGAGGCAGCATTATCAATGGGAAATAAATAATTATTTAAGCCCCTCAAAGCGTTTTTAAGGTCTACTCCCATTTTTCCCTCGCCAGTGATTGTTTTAGTCAAGGCTAAACATCTTCATAAAATTATAAATTGTCTCAGGATAAATGGGTTCTTTTAGTGGTCATAATAACTGTAAACTGCATATCTATCACTCAAAATATTTACAGATGATAGGGCATCTTCTCTACCTATGGAAGAGAAGCTTTGCATTAAATAGGGAAGTATTCTTCTAGTCCTATAATATGCTAGAGCTTTAAAGATAGTAATATATTTACACAAGGGACATTCAAAGATAGGTAGTCTAGCAATTGTGCCCCAAAAGTCGTAGAAATAACTTCCTCTTGTTGATTTTGTCTTTGACATGTACATTACTTTGCAGTTGGCTAAAACTACCTATTCCATGTTGGTGTAAGATACAAATATTAATAACACAAATATACATTTAGCAGTGTTTATTTATTCATTAGAGAATATGCATATTTTACACAGAATAGTTAACTTAGTTCATATAAATTACAATCTCAAACTTGTAGCAAGACTTCTTATAGAATGGAATAAACGTATTCTACTTGTATGTTTGGTACTTCCAAACACTTCATTTACAACTCCACCCGATTTTTTCATAAATTCCATAACCATAAGGTAGGAACTTGCAACTTCGATGTTATTTTTCTTGTTTAGTAAAAGATTTGCTAAGACTTTACAAAGTTTTAAGATTTCTCGAAAGTTGTATAATTTAGAATTTATAAAGTTTCAAGGTTTAATTTTTTAAAATCTAGTTCTTTAAAGGGTACTAGCTCAATGGAAGAGCACCTGCATTACAAGTAGGAGGTTGGTGGTTCGATTCCATTGTGCCCTGATAGTCATATTGAATGGTGACGAAAGCTCTTTTGACCATCACTAATGAGCTTATGGTGAAATTTTTCGATCCTCACCAATGAGCTTATGGTGACATTTTTCGCCCCTCACCAATGTCCTTTTTTCTTGTAGTGATATCTTGCCATGATACACCACAATCCCTTCCCCTACTGATCCAAATTATGCCACTTTATTTTGTGCTGAATTAATATTGTATTTCCCTTTCCATACACTCCGTAATGGCATTGGATCCACCAATGAGGAAATCATTGCACACTTGGAAAAAAATAAAGGGACATATACATCATGGAATTTTCATCGCGAAATTGAAAACCCACAATCTCCACAATCTGAAGATGAATCTAATCTTGTATCTACCACTCTTGACATCCCCCTTGACCCCGTGCAAATGATTGAGTGGGAAATCCTCTCTAATATTCACCCAGGCGACAACATTGAAATTGATAGCCTTGAAATCATTGGCCATCGTGACTTTGATGTTAATCATAATTGGTATCATAGTTCTCTACCTCTCCACTTGCAAGAAACTGCCATAAATTTCATTGAATTCAACCGCTCAAATAGTCAAAACCAACATCGTCCTTTTTCAACCCTTCCCGAAAATCACATATTATATCCTACCCAACAAAAGGAATTCACACATGTTATTTCTCACTAAAAAAACCCTTTACCGAAACCCCCACTCGAAATCATCATACAAGGGATAGTTGGGATAGGAAAATCTGCTTTAATAAAATATTTGCAACGTGCATTTATCAAAGACTCCTCAATAAGTAGAAGCCCATTGTTTCTACTTGCACCCACTGGAGTTGCATATTTCAACACAAATTCCCTTACAATCCAATCTGCCCTTCATATCCCTATCCAAACAATGGATCCTCTTGAAGGACAACCGCTCCTACACTTGCAAGAATAGCTACGCCATGTAGAATACATCCTCATTGATGAAATGTGTTTTATCGGACCGAAAATTCTTTCTCGCATTGGTGATTGCCTACGAGAGGCATTTCCCTTTCATTGAAATACACCATTCGAAAAATCGATCCATTATCCTTGTCGGAGATTTAGGCCAGCTACCACCTATGAAAGACATTCCTCTGTATGTTGGCACATCACGTGGCACTACACTTTGGCGCAACTTTGATAAATTCATAACACTTACAACTATTTTTTTCCAACAAGGTGTTGACCCTTCCCAAGTTTCCTTCCACCAGATTCTCACAAATCTCAGAAATTGAACACCTACACTTGAATATTGGAACCTCCTAATGTTGAGGAAAAATTCCTCTATTATGCATGAAGGGAGAAAAACATTTGAAGACTCCATGCACCTATATGCAACAAAGAGTTCATTTTCCTTGCATAATCAAACAATGCTAAAAAAATTGAACATGCTAGTAGCTGTTTGCTGCGCAGAGAAACAATGACACCAAAATTTTAATACATATGAAGAAGAATAACTAGACACAATGAACAAAAAGTTGTTCTCACCAACAATTTGTGGGTACATGCAGGGCTTGTAAATGGTGCACTTGACAAAGTCATTTCAATATTTTATGCACCTGACTCAAAGTCCCCAGAATTTTCATCCTTCATGGTAGTCGATTTAAAACAATACAAAGGAACACCATTGGACATTTCACACCCAACATATGTACCCATTTCTCCTATCACAAGAGGTGCATGCCAACAAATACCACTTCGAATGGCATGGGCTTTAACAATGCACAAGTCACAAGGAATGGCATTAGAGAAAGAAACAATCGGCATTGACCCCAAATAATGCCAAGGTTTAACATTCACCGCCATTTCAAGAGTAAGATCTCCTTCAGACCTTCGAATCCATCCAAAATTTCCATTCTCATGCATATCACGTATGGAAGGGAATCCATATCTACAACGCAGAAAGCAAGAAGAATCATTTTTCACATCGAAATCTATGTAGAAGAGTACACTCTAACCAACAATAAACTCTTCCTTTCATCTTCACGAATGATAAAAAAAACTTACAGCTTTTCCAAGTTCTAGACACAATTACTTGCTTTTACGTTTGTTCTCATACTGGTTTTTCTCTTAATGTTCAAAAAGTGTTATGCTTACTTTAAGTATTTTTTTACTCTATAATTATTACAATTTCATCATCCGTTTCTACTAAAAATTACTATTTCTCTTTCTTCATGGCCAAAAGATATGGATTCACACTATTTAAACATGCTCTATGAATGTTGCCAAGAAATTCAACAACAAGAACTTACTTTACAGGATATACAACTGAGGTTCCTGCTGCCACAGACATTGCCTATATACCGTTTGTGTACAACTATTACCTTGTTAAAAAATATCCAGAAAATACTAAGAAAAACAATCCACATATATGAAAGAGATACACATCGGAAAATACATTTTGAATGGCAAGAACGCCTTTCACAACGTGGGGTCACAATAGACATCAATTGGTGTTGCCTATGCCATGCCTCGTCATGTATATATGATTAGATATTTACTATCATTTACATTTACATGACATCGCAAACTTTTATTGTACACATGTATATTTATTCACCTTCAAATGCATTCATGTTCCGTTGAACTACTAAGAAATTTTGTATATCTATCTGTATATAAATCCTGTTCTGTTCAATTGCTATACCATTCAATGTAATTTCAAATGTTTCTCTAACAGTGTTTCTCTTCATTGTTGTGCTTCAAACCCATAAAAAATACTCCTTCTCAAGAGGAGCATTATATGATACCATAGCTTTCTTTAGTTTCTTATTCCGTCTTAAGTGATGATTTGGTGTACGAGTCCTTGAATCTGAAAAATTCATGTATTGCTTCAATCTTGTTTTCTATTTTTGCTTATTCCATTACTTTTAACTAGCTTTAAGGTGTTCAAATTTTCAAGATTTTATCCAGTAGGAATCAATTTTATGTATAAAAATTCACATGATATTCTTAGTCATGCTATTATGTTATGTTCTGTGTTAATACCACTATATTTTTCAACAGCTTGAAGTACTATTTTTTTTAAATGCTTATTTTCCTCTCCATTTTATTGCCTTAACCGCATCTTCATATGTCAGTTCTCTCCATCTGGTAAGTTTGTCCTCGCTGAAAAAATTATTATACATAAAGCTTCATAATGCCATTTGTTTTTCAATTGGTAATAAACATTTAATTTTGTTCTTAGCTCAGTTTTTCTTATTTTGTGCTGCTGTGACGTTGGTGCAACTAATTAAAAAATAACACTAACAGAAAATGTTCTAAGCATACATGAGTTTCAAGCTGCTACTCATTTTCTGTCTATAAACATGCTGTATCTTGATACTTGAGTTTGAGAGCAGAATTTCCTCTTTATAGAGGATGATGTCCAAAGCCCATCAAGGATTCTTTGTTATATGTAGTAGGATGTTTCAAGATGGAAACAATTAATCACATTCATCCCTATTGTTCACCATTGAATTAATATATGTAAATAACCTTTGAATTCAAATATGTAAATATTAAACATTACGTATTCCATTCTCCACATACATGCCAAGACAATGTATGCCATTTTTAATAAATAAATCTCAAAGGATTTTTCACCAACCTTTCTTTTCTCTGAATGACACCTGTGAACACATTTTTAATGCTACTGTCCTCCTCTGAATGTGACATCTATCCACACTGTTAAATGCACACTGTTAAATGGGACATTTGTGCGGATGGTTAAAATCCCGAGTTTCATGCCGAGGATTTATGATGCAGGGGCACTAGACACTAGCCAGCAATGTAGGAGGTTTTTTCCACATGTTGTGGCTAGGAGGGTTCGAAATCCATCGAATTGTAATAGCTAGGTGTCAATACCTCAGCTGACTATTTTCATTAGATTAGTTAGAGTCCATAGGAGTTGAATAGGTTTGGATTCAATCTATCTGTCTGGTTCAGTTAATTGAATAATTGTAATTAGGCTTTTGGGTTTCCTAAACGGTCCTCACAGAGGAACCGAACAGACAAATGTTCATGTATATAAATGTAATCCCTCGGATGTATATAAAAAAGGGGGAAGAGGAGGAGGAAAGGAGATTTTCTGAAATAGAATCTGTGTGTTCACAATTGCTTCCAGTTAAATAATTTCTGTATGCATTGGCCTTAGAGTTGTTTCGAATCCTTGATTGTGAAGAGATTGTTTAATTGTGAGGTGATTGAACTCGGTGCACATATAAGTACTGGGTTGAACCGTTATATAGATTCTGCTTATCTCTGTCTACTGTTTCCCTTGAAATTGTTCGAACAGGCTCTGTTGAATAAATCTCTACTCATAGAAGAAGTCTGCGTATTACTGTGGTCATTGTATTCTGTTTAAATGATAGAAGAATTCCCGCTTCATAACGAGACGAATTTGTTTTACTATCGGAACCCTGACCTGAGTTAAGGAACCAAAAGGATCGCGCAACCCGGATGAACCTTGGTTAATCAATGCTTAAAAACCACAAGAGGATTTACAAAAGTGGATTGCCCATATCGCACCGCTTTTGGTGAATGAGCGGTATTTCCTGTTGAGGAGCGATTCCACAGATCTGTCGACACGTGACGAGGGGGACCCCCGGAAAACCACCGTTCAAAGTGCGCCATCGCACGTTATCATTCGACCAGGGGAGCTGAGCGATATTGTCGAGAGCCGTTGATTTGGGAAGGGGCCATCGGACGGTGGTCGTTTGATAAAGATGCGTGGAAGATAACTGGTATGGTGCGTGCATGAGATTGGTCTATTTTTCGTAGAGGTGGGGCCGGAGCCACAGGGTTATTATACAGTCAATTGGTTAAAATAGAGCATCGGCATTAATACATGTTCGAAGGGTTAAACTTCAATTATAAAGGTTCGGAGATATAAATAAATTGCAAAGGTTGTGGATAATGTTATTTATCAAATTCCACGAATTTGATAAATAACCTCTGAGGAAGGAAAATAGAGAAGACCACGTGGAGGAGAAACAAGTACAAAAAGGGGGAGAGCTGACAGAGCCACATCTACAGGAACCATCTCTCCTTAGGGGTCCGAAATTCAGTTTTGTTGCGTCATTTGTGGTATCAAAGCCATTTTTTTAAGGTTGTTTTTGCAGAAAGCTGACATGGCAATCCGAGTTGGTAGAGGTGCTGATAGAAGGAGACCCGTTGCCAAAGCAGAGGTGTTGGGGATGTTGCAGAGGGTCGAAGCCAGAATGGATGCCATAAAGCGAAGACAGCCCAGAGATCTTGAAGACATCAGCGAACCTGGAAGAGAAGAAGCTGAAGAGAATGTTGAAATTCCTCCTGACATGAGACTCCTTAGAACTATTCTGGGGTCTGCAGTTAAGCCCAGAATTGAAGTGTCGAGCTATGCAGGGGGACTAAATCCAGAGGAACTAGTGGACTGGATTAATGAAATGAACAAGTGCTTCAATTATGAAGAAATAAGTGAAGATAAAAAGGTCAAGTTTGCGGTGACAAAGCTGAAAGGACATGCTGCACTTTGGTGGGATGGAGTGCAGGCAGAAAGGAGGAGAGTTGGCAAGCAACCTATCAAAAGCTGGACCAGAATGATGGCTAAATTAAAAGGTAAATTCTTGCCTAGTGATTATCAACTGACATTGTATAAGCAAATGCAGAACTTGAGACAGAGGTTACTGACAGTAAAATAATACACAGAGGAATTCTACAGAGTAAGCATAAGGGTTGGGAAATTTCAAGACACACCAGAGAAGAATGCCATATATGTGAATGGTCTCAAGCTGGAGATCCAATATGAGATAGGTATTTTGTCTCCTAAGACAGTGGAAGAGGCCTACCAGATGGCCTTGAAATCAGAGGAGAAACTCCCGAGGAAGCAGTCTGCCAAGAAGAGAGGTACTTTCCATGGAAAGGGAAGCCAGGGTGGTAGAGGAAAGCCTACTACACCCAGGGATGGAGCTAACAGTAGCTCACCTCATAATGCATCCACAGAGGATGATGCAAGGGGCAGAAGGGGTTCTTACATAGGAAAATGAAGAGGAGGCAGAGACAGAGGTAGAGGTAGAGAGTTGAGGTGTTATAGATGTCAGCAAGTGGGACATAAGCACTATGAGTGTCCAGAGAATATGGGTGCTGGTCCGAGAAATGTTGTTGTTTCCCAGGCTGGAGAAGAGGCAGAAATTGAAGAAGAAATTCTTCCAGAGAGAGGAGAGTCCTTGGTGGTTAATTAGGTCCTATTGAAGCAAGCTAAAGAGGTCACTAAGCCTGCACAAAGGAAGACTTTTTTTAGGAGCATATGCAAAGTCCAAGGGAAATGCTGCCAGCTAGTCATTGATAGTGGCAACACAGACAATTTGGTTTCCACTGAGGTGATAGAGAATTTGAAGTTGAAGACAAGGGAGCATCCCACTCCCTACAGGGTGTCCTGGCTGCATAAGGGGAACCAGCTGGTTGTGAAAGAACAGTGTGAGATAGAGCTGCAAATGGGAAAATATAAAGATAAGGTCCTGTGTGATGTAATGCCCATGGATGTGTGTCATATACTGCTGGGTAGACCTTGGCAGTTTGACAGAGCAGCAGTGCATGATGGAAAGAAGAACACTTACAAGTTCTTCAAAGATGGGGCACATCATACATTGATACCCATGGAAGAAGGAGAGCCATCCAGCAGAGTGATTGATCCGAAGACCTTGTTGCTGAGCGGGAAGGAATATTTGCAGCAGATAGAAGAAGAAGAGGTAAGTTTTTCTTTAGTTTGCAAACCTAAAGTAGTTCTTACTTCTACAAAGATTTCTGAGTTGCCAGTAGAATCCAAGAGATGTTAGATGATTATTGTGACATTATTGTGGATGATTTACCTGATGAGTTGCCACCTGTGAGAAAGATCAGCCATCAGATAGATTTTATACCTGGTTCAAATCTGCCAAATAAGGCAGCCTACAGAATGAATCCCAAGGAAAATGAGGAAATCAAGAGACAAGTACAGGAGTTGGTAGACAAGGGGCTGATCAGAGAAAGTTTGAGTCCATGTGTAGTACCAGCAGTATTGAGCCCAAAGAAAGATGGAGGCTGGAGGATGTGTACTGATTCCAGAGCAATCAATAAGATCACAATCAGGTACAGATTCCCTTTTCCCAGAGTGGAGGACTTAATGGACTATTTGAGTGGTGCTAAATATTTCTCAAAGATAGATTTAAAGAGTGGATACCATCAGATTAGAATAAGAGAGGGTGATGAGTGGAAAACTGCCTTTAAGACAAATGAAGGATTATATGAATGGATGGTAATGCCTTTCGGGTTGTCAAATGCACCTAGCACTTTTATGAGACTTATGAATGAAGTATTGAAAGAATTCGTTGGTAAATTTGTGATAGTATATTTGGATGATATATTAGTTTTCAGCAGAACTAGAGAAAAACATTTAAGGCATCTTAATCATGTCTTGAAAAAGCTGCACCAAGAGAAACTGCTGATAAATTTGAAGAAATGCTCATTCATGAAAGAAGAGTTGGTGTATTTGGGGTTTTTTGTTTCTGCAGAAGGATTGAAGATGGACCTGGAAAAGGTTAAGGCAATTGTGGAGTGGCCTTCACCCAGGAATGTCTTTGAGGTAAGAAGTTTCCATGGACTTGCTAGTTTTTACAGAAAATTTATAAGAAACTTCAGTAAGATTAATGCACCCATAATTGAGACAATAAAGAAGAGAAAACAACCATTTAAGTGGACTGTTGAAGCAGAGAGAAACTTTAAAGTTTTGAAGCAAAAGATAACGGAGAAGCCTGTTTTGATTCTGCCTGATTTTACTAAACTGTTTCAAGTAAAGTGTGACACCAGAGGAGAGGCCATTGGAGCTCTGTTGAGTCAGGATGATAGGCCCGTGGCATATTTTAGTGAAAAGATGAATGACACCAAAAGGAAGTATTCCTCTTATGAGAAGGAATTCTATGCAATTTTTCAGGCACTGAAGAAGTGGAGACATTATTTGATGTCCAGGGAATTTGTATTATATTCTGACAATCATGCTTTGCAGTATATTGTACAGTAGCCCAAGCTGAAACATAAGCATGCCAAATGGGTTGAGTATCTCCAAGGTTTTAATTTTGTTTGAAACATATAAGCGGCCAAGCCAATAAAGTAGCTGATGCTTTGAGTAGGAGGCACATGCTTGTTCAAGAAACAAATTTTGAAGTTGTAGGATTTGATTTTCTCAAAGAATTGTCTAAAACAGATCCAGATTTTAAAGAAGCATTTGAGGCAAGTAGTAACCGTGTTTTAACAGATAGAAGCCAGTGGCTGGATTATTTCCTACAGGAGGACTTGTTATTCAGAAGAAGCCAACTGTGTGTACCAAAATGTTCCATGAGAGAAAATTTGATCAAAGAGAAGCATAGTGGTGGACTTGCTGGACACTTTGGTACTGATAAGACTTATGAGCAGCTGAGTCACTTCTATTACTGGCCTAATATGAGAACAAAAGTGAAAAAGTTTGTGAAGAATTGCAAAATTTGTCAATATGCCAAAGGAAGGAGCCAGAATGCAGGATTGTACACTCCCTTGCCTATTCCAGACAGGCCTTGGGACATGGTGAGTATGGATTTTGTTCTAGGATTTCCCAAGACTCAGAGAGGGAATGATGTAGTCTTTGTTGTAGTGGATAGATTCTCCAAAATGGCACATTTTATTCCATGCTATAAAACTAGTGATGCCACCCATGTTGCTAACTTGTTTTTCAAAGAAGTTGTTAGATTGCATGGGTTGCCCAAGAGTATTGTTTTAGACAGAGACACCAGATTTGTGGGTCACTTTTGGAGGACATTGTGGAAGAAACTTGGTACCAAACTGAGTTTCAGCTCAGCTTATCATCCCCAGACTGATGGACAAACTGAGGTAGTGAATAGAAGTCTGGGAAATTTGTTGAGAAGTCTTGCAGGAGAGCATCCAAAGCAGTGGGATCATATTTTTCCCCAGGCAGAATATGCATATAATGACTCACCAAACAGGAGTACAGGGCATAGTCCATTCCATATTGTTTATGGAATGCACCCTAGAGGAATATCAGAGTTAAGAAGTCTGGGAAAGGCAGAGCTAAGGAGTGCAGATGGTGAGGAATTCGCTTCAGAGATCCAGGCCATACATGAACAAGTGAAACAACAACTACAAGGCAGCAGGATCAGATACAAAAGCAGAGCAGTCTTGAGAAGGAAAGAAGTTCAAATTGAAGTAGGAGATTTTGTTTTGGCATACTTGAGAAAGGAGAGATTCCCAAAGAAGCAGTATAACAAATTGAAGTTCAAAAGGATTGGACCATGCAAGATACTTAGAAATTTTTCTACAAATGCTTATGAGATTGAATTACCTCCTGATGTTGGAATATCTCCCATTTTTAATGTTGCAGATTTGTACAAGTATGAGGATGATGGTGCAGAAGAAAGAGCAACAAACAAGGAACATATTGAGTGGAAGGAACAGCTACCTCCAGCACAACCATTGCAACCAGAGAAGATATTGGACAAAAGAGTGTTCAAAAGGACCAGAGGACAAGAGTAATTTCAGTACTTAATCAAATGGAAGGACAAACTAGAGGAAGATTCCACTTGGATGACTGGAGGAATGTTGCAGAAGATAGGCAGATCAGTGGAAGAGCTCATGGACAGGAGCCCATGAAGAAGATTTCCCTCGGGAGTCTGATGCAGGGGCATTAGACACTAGCCAGCAATGTAGGAGGTTTTTTCCACATGTTGTGGCTAGGAGGGTTCGAAATCCATCGAATTGTAACAGCTAGGTGTCAATACCTCAACTGACTGTTTTCATTTAGATTAGTTAGAGTCCATAGGAGTCAAATAGGTTTGGATTCGATCTATCTGTCTGGTTCAGTTAATTGAATAATTGTAATTAGGCTTTTGGGTTTCCTAAACAGTCCTCACAGAGGAACTGAACAGACAAATGTTCATGTATATAAATCTAATCCCTCAGATGTATATAAAAAAGGGGGAAGAGGAGGAGGAAAGGAGATTTTCTGAAATAGAATTTGAGTGTTCACAATTGCTTCCAGTTAAATAATTTCTGTACGCATTGGCCTTAGAGTTGTTTCAAATCCTTAATTGTGAAGAGATTGTTTAATTGTGAGGTGATTGAACTCAGTTCACATATAAGTACTGGGTTGAACCGCTATATAGATTCTGCTTATCTCTGTCTACTGTTTCCCTTGAAATTGTTCGAACAGGCTCTGTTGAATAAATCTCTACTCATAGAAGAAGTCTGCGTATTACTGTGGTCATAGTATTTTGTTTAAATGATAGAAGAATTCCCGCTTCATAACGAAACGAATTCGTTTTACTATCGTAACCCTGACCTGAGTTAAGGAACCAAAAGGATCACGCAACCCGGATGAACCTTGGTTAATCACTATTTAAAAACCACGAGAGGATTTACAAAAGCGGATTGCCCATATCGCACCGCTTTTGGTGAATGAGCGATATTTTCCTGTTGAGGAGCGATTCCACAGATCTGTCGACACGTGGCGAGGGGGACCCCCGAAAAACCACCGTTCAAAGCGCGCCATTGCACGTTATCGTTCGACCAGGGGAGTCGAGCGATATTGTCAAGAGACATTGATTTGGGAAGGGGCCATTGGACGGTGGTCGTTTGATAAAGATGCGCGGAAGATAACTGGTACGGTGCGTGCATGAGATTGGTCTATTGTTCATAGAGGTGGGGCCGGAGCCACAGGGTTATTATACAGTCATTTGGTTAAAATAGAGCGTCGGCATTAATACACGTTTGAAGGGTTAAACTTCGATTATAAAGGTTCGGAGATATAAATAAATTGAAAAGGTTGTGGATAATGTTATTTATCAAATTCCACGAATTTGATAAATAACCTCCGAGGAAGGAAAACAGAGAAGACCACGTGGAGGAGAAACAAGTACAGAAAGGGGGAGAGATGACAGAGCCACGTCTACAGGAACCATCTCTCCTTAGGGGTCCGAAATTCAGTTTTGTTGCGTCAATTTATCAAGGATTGTATTTAATTTCATTACTTTTTAGTTGGAGTTCCATGGTCATGTTTGGGTTTCCTCAATGAGGCAATGATTCTAGGTTGTGAAAAAAAAAGGTCCATTTTGCAATTTGGCATGTCTTTTGGCCATGTTCTCAGAGGGAAATTATGGTTACCAGTGGTCATCAATCAAGATTGATTTTTTGGGGAGTGATAACCGAGAAACTGAATTAATAGAAAATTTATCCAAGGCAGTTGTTTATGTGTCATAAAAAATTGTTAAAATTTGAGATATATTTTGGCATCATTTTAAACTTTAAATTGTAACCATGAGCATGCCTCAACACATGAAGTTATGAACTTTATTTATGTCAAGAATGGTATTTATGTATCAATGCAGATGTAAAAAATTTGCTGGTTATTCCAAAAGAACTGGTTGTAATTTATCTAATTTTTCCTTGAATGAGGGGAAATATTAAGCTCTATTTTGTTTTGTTTGTCTTATGTTTTACAATGGAATGCCTTGTATGTTGAGAACATGCTTAGAGTGGAGAACAATGTTGTTGGGAAAATTATTGGTAGTACATTACTTATGGCAGTGGTGGGCAGGCTTATTGAAATTGATGTGAGGATCATTTTTAACAGAAAACCAATGTGCATCGTTGATATTTATTTTTTCTAAAATTTATATTTTTTAGTAATTAAATTCTAGATTTTCGGATCATTGATGTTAGGAGTTTTGTCAAAATGCCCTTATTATTGTATTTGCAATCTAGATTGAAATAAAATGGGAACAAATTTTACATGAAGACTCAAGAAAGGTGTACATATTTGACATGGAAGTGGAAGATGATGAAGAAAATGAAGAACTTGGGAAGCCTGGTAGTGAGGTATAACTTGTATAATGTTTTGCTATAATTACTTTGAATAACAGTAACTGACTTGCATGTTCCACCACATATGGTTTTCTTCTTATTTTGCGCAAGTTTTTCTCTAATCACATTTGGTTGTTTTTGGTTTTATGCAAATTTTGAATTGCCAAAACCTTCTTCTATGCAGAGTCTAGGGGGTGTTGCAGATAAGACGGATGTATTAATGAAAATGAATTTATATAATTTGCAAATTTGTGTTGTTGAGGGTCGCTTGCCACAGGTGAAATTATTATTTATTTGGCCAGCTTGGACTGTATTGTCGGCCAACTAATATTGGTGTTGTTTCAAAAACATGCATAATTGATCTGTTTTTCTTCTTGACATCTAAACTTATTCCATTATTTTTGTGAATAGGACTATGATACATTCAAGTAGAAAATATTTCCCCTAGATTTCTTTAGATCTAGAATAGTATAGAATCACACTCACCCACACACACCTACCTCAAAGGTCACGTTTTCTAAAATTTCACCACCTTTGCAGGTATTTCTAAATGATGTGGGAGGAAAAAGTTATCATTCCAACTGCAGTCAGTAATATAAAGCTGAATGAACTTGTCACAAGGTACCTAAGAGTGATGTACAACAATGACATGGTTTCTTGGAGAAACATTAATTGCACATGAGAAACAACTCTATGCTATGGTTTTACCTGGTTTCTGGATGGATATTGGGCAACCCAAAGACTATATTTTAGGCCTAAGGCTCTACTTAGATTCTCTTCGAAGAAACACCTCAGATAAATTAGAAACTGGGGTTAACATTGTTGGAAATGTGATAGTTGACAAAACTGCATAGATTGGTGAGGGTTGCTTGATTGGGCTAGATGTGGCCATTGGCCCAAGTTCTGTGATTGAGGCAGGAGTGAGACTGTCATGGTGCACCATTATGCGTGGAGTGTGCATCAAGAAACACGCTTGTGTGCCTGGAAGTATCATTGGTTGGAACTCTATTTTTGGAAAATGGGCTCGCATTGAAAACATGACAATATTGGGGGAGGATTTCCATGTTTCTGATGAGGTATACAACAATGGAGGTGTGGTCCTTCCTAATAAAGAAATCAAAACCAGCATTCTCAAGCCAGAAATTGTCATGTGATTGGAAATATGGAGAAGGTCTGTAGCTAATTGGTTATTGTAATAATAATGATACTTGTCCTAGACTTTGGGGGTCGGTAGTAGGGATAATTGTCTATGTTGTAATTTTTTGGGGTTCGAGGATTTTGGGGTGCATATTGTTTTTTGTTTCTCTTTTTGGAGGTTAGGGGAGGAATGGAAAGTTTAGGCTGACTGAAAAGCTTGAGTTTTTTTTGCTTAGGCTTGCACTTTATGCTGTAAGAAGGCATTGAGGGAATATTGTTAGTGGAGCAAATTATTCAATTGTAGTGCAGTGCAGTGCACATTATAATTTATATATTTGTATGTGGTTGATTCCATTTGTAAATGATAATTTCTATAGTTGTTGGATTTGCAATGACCATTACTTTGGTATTCACATGCTCATCTTGTTATCTGAATGTGTCAAATTGAGAAGCAATATTTCCATGGACTGCAATACTCACAAATATTGATATTTATATATGTGTTATTTGATCACACTGTTGTGAAAATATGTCAATGTCATATAAGATATTGTATGTGGCAAGTGAGGCTCATCAATAGGTTGCAGCGGAATAATTGGGACAAATCAATATTGTTTTAAATGGTTGCTTTCTTTTGATATATCTCCCTGTCCCTTTATGTTAAGTTTTCTTTAATATCTTTTATTTCTAAGTGAATTAAATTCCAATTTCCATGTTTCACAAGTTATAGTGCTAAAAAACAAAATTTTTGGGAAGGGGATAATACATAACATCAAGGATCAAAAATTGAGAAAAATAGGGAACTAAAACATTAGATTGAAAATATTTCTAGGGGAAATTAGGCCACCGAGAGATCAAAATATGTTGTGGTGATTCATATTGATGCACGAGCATCCTGAATCTAGCTAGCAATGTTGTTTGTGTTCACATGTTATGGCTAACAAGAGGTGGAAAACTTGGTCATTAATATTCTGTTAAGCTTTACTTGTGTGAAGTTGGTGTGTTTTAATGTCCTAGATTAATTAGGAATAAAAATAGCAACTTGGTTCTCCCTGCAAGGATATTTAGCCAAATAGATTAGATCATGAAGATAGGATAGAGTTTTTTGTTAGAGTATTTCAAATAGAAAACCGAAAAAAAAGAGAAGAATACTAGATTGGAGGTTTATGTAGTGTAGTTTTCCAGATGTGAAACTTGGAATATCCACTGTCGTCATTTTTACTCTAAGTTTCGATTCTAAATCAAGAATCATCTCCAGGACAACCTGCTAAGAAGAGAATAGATTAGGGTCAATAAATAGTGGAAAGAAAGAGATGAAAGGGCCGACCAGTTGTTAAATTTTTTTAAATTAATTAGCTATTTATTTTAGTTTTTTCAAATTTTTATTATTATTATTTTATTTCTAATTAATAATGACACATTTAATTATATATATATTATTATTGTTTATTGAATTATTTATTAGCTATTCTACCCTATTTGTTATTATTATTTTATTAAAATTAAAATTATTTAAAATTAATTTTATTAAAACTTTTATTTTATTTGTTAATACTAAATATTAGTGGATAAATGTTTGAACGTTTATGTAGTTTAGATAGAAATATTTTAAGATGGTTAACCTATATTATATTGGGTAAATATAAATTTTTTTAATTATTGTAATAATGTTGAGATGTTATAAGGGTTTATTTATTATTATTTTATTAAAATTAATTGTATTAATTTTTTTTCAATTTTATTAATACTAAATATAAGAGGTATTAATAATTAAAGGTTGGTTGTTACTAAAACTAAGGAACAATATTAGGGTGATTTTAATAAATATATTTTAGATGGTAAGTAAAGGGATGCCCTATATTATAATGGAAAACTATAAATGATCCTAAATATTTGTGATAATGTGGAGTTTATTATTATTAGTATTAGAAGGGGTTATTTATTATGCAGTGTAGCCTTTCTATTATGTTATATTTTATTGAAAGCAAAGAAAAATGGTTTAAGGTAGGATTAGGAGTGTTTTAATATTTAAAAGAGGTTTAGAAAGATAGTAGGTTAGTGGGAGGAAAGGTGCTAGGAAATGATTTAGGAGAGAAAGGAAAAAGGAAGATAGAAGGTAGGGGGGTGGTGTGAGTAGAGGAGTATTATGAATGGGATACGTCAGGAAAGCGTGCAAGGACAATGACAAGTGGGAGGATGGACAAGGTGTTGACAAAAAATATAGGGCGTAAGTTTATTTGCGGGAAAGAATGTGAATCCAATTCCTGCTAATTTCTAAGCCTCCATCTCTACTAAGGTTGTGAGGGTGTTTAATGATTTCCAAGGCTTCACACACTTTACACTTAAAATGGTGCTTGTCATTGGTAATGACCAGTGCATCTTCAAGGCATATGTGGTGACAAGTCTTGTTAGAGTGTTCTTCCAAAGCCGAGGTTTTGTTTCTTCCCAGTCTGATGTCCACACCATGTTCTTTAAACCTTATTTTGAAGGTCCTACCTGTTTCCCCAATATAACAATCTCCGTATGAACAATTAATTTTGTAAACCCCTTTTTGCTGGAGGTGGTCGGGGTCATTTTTGACTGATTTCATCTTCTGTCTGATGGTCATTAGAGGTTTGAAGGATGCTCTAATGTCCTTCTTGGCTAGAACTTTGGCCATCTTGTCCATGACCCCTTGGATATAGGGGATATATGCTTTTGTTGTTGCAGAATTGTCAGTTGAAATTATTTTATTTCTAGATCTAGCTCTTTGAATAGCTCTGTTGATGTCTTTATTACTGTATCCAAGTTCATGAACGATCTTCTTAGATGTTCTATTTCTTCCTCAATATGAGTATCATATGATATTATAAAATCTCTTGTAAAAAGAGTCAACAGAACCCCCATCTTCTAGGCAGGGTAGTGGTGTGAATCAACATGTAGGTAATTGTTAGTGTGAGATTTCTTCCTGAACGCTTTGTGTCCAATGGTTCCGTCTTCATTTCTTGCAAGGAGAATGTTTAGGAAATGGATGCGGTAGTTTACCTCACCTTCCATTGTAAATTGTATATCTTTGGAAATTCTATTAAGGTGGTCCAGGAAGCTTTTTAATTCCTCATCACCATGTGGCCAATTGACATTAGTGTCATCCATGAACCTAATCCAAAATTTAGGTTTCAATGGGTAAGAGTCAAGAGCTTTCTTTTCAAAATTTTCCATGAAGAGGTTGGCCACTAAGGGGGACAACGGAGATCCCATAACAACTCTAGATGTTTGTTCAAATATTTCTCTTTGAATTGTGTAGAAGGTGGAGCGGAGAGAAATTTCAGCGAGCTTTGCAGTCTGGGAGTCTGCGACTTCTTTTACTACTTGAATTGCTTCATCCAGAGGGATTTTAGTAAAGAGTTGTACAACATCAAAGATTACAATATTTTCTTCAGGATCTAACTTAGATTTTTTAATAAAATCAACATAATGGTTGGAGTATTTAATGATTGAGCTAGTTTTACTGACTAGAGGGGCGAGGGTGCAGGCCACAAATTTGGCTAATTCATATGTTGGAGCTCCGATATTATTGACAATGGGCCTCAGAGGAGCACCAGTCTTATGGATCTTGGGGGCACAATAAATGCGGGGCATGATCTCACCCTTCGGGTATAGGCACTTTTTTATTTTATAGTCAAGATTGGACTCCTTAATGGATTTTTTGACATTTTTTATGACTTTGGAAATGGGGTTTTCTTTGAGTTTCTTATAGCTGCCACTATTGTGAACGCGATCTCTCATTTTATTGACATACTCTTCTTTGTCCATTACCACTCTAGCCCCCCTCCTTTAGGATCATTTATAGTTTCCCATTATAATATAGGGCATCCATTTACTTACCATCTTAAATATATTTATTAAAATCACCCTAATATTTTTCCTTAGTTTTAGTAACAACCAACCTTTAATTATTAATACCTCTTATATTTAGTATTAATAAAATTGAATTTTTTTTAATACAATTAATTTTAATAAAATAATAATAAATAAAACTGGTGTTCGGGCTACCTCAACTTTCTATAATTATGCATATGAGATAATGCACTCCAAGATGAGGCCCAATAATTTTAAATCTGGCAACCTTAAGAAATATAGGCGGAAGCCCTGCTCTTCTCACACATCTATGGTTATGAAATCATATTATTCAATTTTCATTAATCTTGAGAACCCTAACATTCAAGGTTTCCTTCATTTCATTCCCACCGAGAATATTTCTTCATATCAAACGTAAGACTGCAGACCCACACTAATAAACCCTCTCTTCGTAAATCGAATATTATTCGGTCTTACTTTAAACCCAATGGTTTAAAACCCCGCACTACAACTTCAACTCAGATTCTTACCTCACGGCGTTCGAAGGAACTTTATCGTAAGTCCATGGTATAATATAGTCCCACACATTATATCTATATGTGGCCATACTTTCCTTGGCAATTTAAACTTCACATATCATAACGCTTCAACGTATGTCAACTCAAGAATCCACAACTTCATTTCTTTCATGCATATGGTCCCATCATCTCGTGCCAAACAATATATATATGTTCACATATATATATTTCCCAAATCACTCATTATGAAACATTATAACAAATCTTTGACTTTAGGTTTACGTCCCAAGCGCTAACATCAACATATATATAAATGTTTCGGGTCCCACGATTAACCTACCCCGTTTACCTTTGCGTTAAACAGTAGTTCAACTATCGACCATCCCGGTTAAACTCTCGGGCCCACAGCGAATCCATACCCCGTAAACTTCGATCATGATCTAACGGTTATAACCTCGTCGCGCTCCAACCAATAATCCGACGGCCTGAAATGAATATCGGGCAACTAAAGTGCATGGGCATTAATATTCAAAATGTGCGCGATGTAAGTGGTTTTTAAAAACCGCTTCTTGCCACGCGTCCATTAACTAATGGAATCACGTTTTTTTTGTCGATCCAACTAACCACTTTTAAATCACGTGAAAACCATAAGCTACTTTCAAAATCCGCCTTTACTATTTGCTTCTCACGGTTCCATGACCCTTCGTTCTTCAAAGTTCTGCTTCACTTGTCAACTCTGGTTCTCACTCAAACAACACCATTCCTTTGTATCAGATTCTGCTTCTTCATGTGTTAACCGTCGTTCATTCTAATACGACACTGTGATACAGTTTTTCCATTATACATACAGTGAAATCATCATAAACCTCATCAGTAAGAGTCAAATTGTGACATCGATCATTCTAGGATCGATTCACACAGTTCTACACACTGTTCAAATTTCGTTTGATTACAAACAGAATAGCTGTAATTCAAGACTCTCGAAAGGATCGAATCCTCCTATCTATTCCAAGATTAGACACGCAGGGTTCCAATTCACAATACCCTACTACAATATTGCCATTAATCTATCAAGGTGTGCAGAACTACCATTAACCTCCATTTCATTACTTTACCACACCGTTTCTTACACAGTTATTTATGAAGTGCAAGCCATTCATACAGAGACATCAAAATTAATTCACGATATAGAGCTTCACTCTTGCCCATGGAATTCAATATTCTTCACGCAGAGTTTAATCAAGAATGCATACATTTTCACATAGAAATTAGGAACAATTATTCATCAACATATACAAATGAAATCAACTACAAAAACCCTCTTGGTCTTGGCCAGATATTCAGGTCAATTGGCCCTTCAAATTCATTACCCTGTCTCCCCCTAGCAGCTCTCTAGCTCTCAGTTCTTATGAACAGCTATGAACTCTCCCTTTAATGCCTTTTAGGCTCACAGTTATACAAAATGGATAATCAATCGATTCAGTTTCCACAATGACTCAACAGAGTTTTGGAATTCCTAACTTTAGACAAAAATCCCTAAAGTAACTAAACTGACTCTTCACATTCCTCATGTTCTCTAGTGGTTAGAGAACATTAACCATTCCTCCTAATTTATTCAAAATACTAATATTTACATGGGAATTTAAAAACATGAGACTCCCTATGTCTACTCAGATACAAAGTATTTTTGTCATGCCGAATGCCCCTGCATCAAAACCCTTATAACATCTCCACACTATTACGATAATTTAAAATTTTTATATTTATCCAATATAATATAGGTTAATCATCTTAAAATATTTCTATCTAAACCACCTAAACATTTCAAACATTTATTCACTAATATTTAGTATTAACAAATAAAATAAGTGTTTTAATAAAATTAATTTTAAATAATATTAATTTTAATAAAATAATAATAACAAATAGGGTAGAATAGCTAATAAATAATTCAATAAACAATAATAATAAATTTTTTTAAATGTGTCATTATTAATTAGAAATAAAATAATATTTTTTTTGAAAAAAGTAAAATAAATACTAATTAATTTAAATTTTTTTAACTGGTAGGTCTATTTATCTCTTTCTTTCCACTATTTATTGATCTTGATCTATTTTCTTCTTAGTGGATTGTCCTCAAGATGAGTCTTGATTTAAATTCGAAACATAGAGTGAAAATAATGACTCTGGATATTCAAAGTTTTGCAAGACAAAAATAAATGCTTAAACGTAAGTATGAAGTGTGATAAATAAAATGTAGTGTGAAAATAGTGTGGGAGAAGTGGTAACAGAAAAGTCAACAGAGAGGAGAAGTCATTGTAAAAAATTCCAGCCATCAAAATGCTTGGCTTTGTGTATTTGCATCTCTGATAAATTCCGAGTATTTGTGTTTTGCGTGTTAAATTCGCTGTCTGGTTTAACTGTTAACTTTTTTTTTATCTGTTGAGGACGATATTGCGCCACACACATCGGGTGGATGTGTAAAGGGATTATGCACTGTGAAAAAGGTTTATGCGAATTTTGTTTGATTCTGCCAAGCTTTGGATTTGTGTATCAGCCATCACAAAACGTGTCCGGAGAAGGGTTGATTGGCAGAGCGAACAAGTGAAGACCCAAATGTGGACCGTTAAATCTAGGTGAAACCGACAGCGGAGATTATATGGCACCTGGAGCGATTTCGTAGATCAGAGGTTTTAGTGTATAACCTTAAGACCTCGCGCGAAAAGTTATTTCCGATGCGATGCGAAACACGTTGCAGATCGCATAGGGTAAGGGGACACGGTTAGTGTTAAACACTAAAAGTCTGGACGTGCATAAAAAATTCGCTGCGAATTGCGAAATAGCATATATCGTTAAATGGTAAATGTTTGAGGTTGCGGAGAGATAAGGTTTAAAGTTTGTGAAGTGTGCGATCCGCTGTGATTGGCCAAGGTTGTGTGGGCCATAAAACCACCGTTCTGCGCTTATAAGTTGAATTCCGCGTGCGTACTCTGAATTTTGCAGCCACGCTGCATCACATATCTTCTAAATGTCAAAATTCCTACAATTAATATTCTCCTAAATCTTCAATCAAGTTTGCAAGTTTGTCTGGAGAAGGATTTGCAAAAGTTGAATGTGCTTCTCTTTTGATTTGCCTCTATGATAATAGAACTCAAAGCTACTATCTTCGTGTTTGAAACTCTCCGTCTTATTCTTGCTTGTAAACAATTGAGCCACCAATTCATTCCTGTGAGTATATTGGCACAGCTTAACAGAATTATGCCATTGTAACATCCTCAAAGGACAATTCAGAGTGTAAATTTATACATGGTATCCTTCATCAAGGTTGTAAATGTTTTCTGCAAATTTACACAGTTCATATCCAGAGTCAAATTCATTGACTACTACAATATGTTTAAGAGTATTTCGATGGACCAAAACTAGAAACAAAGTTTAATTTCTGATTACCTTATCTGATTGTTACAAATGCCATGGAGATCTCTGCCAGCAGTGATGTCACTAAGAAAACAATTTATTGGATTGCAGGTGGATGACCACAATATGCATCTGTGGTTTCCTATTCGCACAGATTTAGTCATGATGCCGTTGGAAAGCTATGATTCCGTATTGATAATTTTAAACTGTCTATACTATTATGTTCTTACAATATTGGTTTTATTCACTAAATCTTGGTTTTATAATAGTCAATAGGTAAAAATTATTTTGATCAATTATCCCATATCAAGGAGTTGTGTGTTAAATTTTAATGCACATGCTGGGTAAAGATATTTCTAAGTATTTGTGCAGATTCAGAGCCTAACACTTAATGCCAAGAATAAGGTTTAATGATGCAAGGCAATAACAAAACTTATGGTTGGAGCGAAAGATCAAAATGATGGGAGCCCATCAACCATCGAAGGGACTGGATTTGTCAATGCCATGAAAATTATCAATTTTAAGCTATTATTTCTGTCAAACATTTAACACATTTTAAGCTGTTATTTATGTCAAACATTTAACACTATTTGCTTGCCATTCAAGAGCACGATCACAAATTGTTAGTGAAGATGATATTTCTGAGAAATCAACTCATGGTAGTGGATCTAGAATCTTCATCCAAACATGTTCGTGACTATTATGGACCTTGATGTAAGAAGGAGCGGATTTATTCTGAAGATTAGCAGGTGGGGTTCGTCGATTTCTACATATACTTGTGTAGGGTGAACTTTTCTTTTTCTCTTTTTTTTTCTCAGTAGAAAAAAATGCTGTTAATTCTAACCGTGCATATTCATCATAGATAAAAAAGGATCTTGTTCATGTTACATTATAACAATGTGATCTACACAGACCAGATTGAAAACATAAGAAAAAGCTTCATAATTGATGATCCATCCCATAGACTTAGGGGAAATATCTACAAGATTCAGTGATAAAAGTCTGTGCGAGGCTTCATGACAGGATGTAAACCTCAAGCACACTGGAAAAGTCCCAAGAGAAGCATGAAAACAACCGGACGCTGAGCCTATATGGAAGATTGTGGCGAAGGATCACAAATACAGAGAATGCTACATGCAAGTATAATACGAGACAATAATCTACAAAATATGATTCGACATGAGCATAGAAATTAAAACCATAAAAAGATAAAACTGTGCTTATAAGTGATCAGACTCCCCCTCTAGTTCTTCAAGACCCGACTCGCTTGAGGTAAACAGGCTCGCTGGAAGGAAATTATGGCAAAGGATATTCTTGATAATCTAGTAAAGTGTCCGCTCTATAGTGAGAAATCTGAATGATACCAAAATGAGACATTAGACTTCATTTAGATAACGAGTCTGCACGAGTATTATTCTCCCTATAAATGTGCTGGATGGAAAACTCCTGAAACTTGCCAAGAAAATACCAGATCCGATCCAACCATCCAAAACCATCATTACTTATTACACTGTTCCTACCATTGATCCCATCAGCAATATATTTGGAATCACCGTATATGTGAATAGACAGGACTTTGAGAAGATAGGAAATCATGATCCCACTCCATGCAACCCTAAATTCTACCTTGTTGTTTGTGCCTACCCCTCCATCCCATACTATGTGATAACGATCCAAGTTTTCAAGCTTTATCCAGGCGCCACAGCCACAATTTCCATCCACATTAGCACCATCAAAGAAATTTTTTGGGAGATTCATAATGTGTGGACGAAGCCTCTTTGATAGATCCACATACTCTAGTCCAACTTGAGGCCGATCCACCATCCAAGTAGCAATGTTCCCAATAATCATTGTCAGACATAATGGTGACTCCTCAAAATCCCGCGGTTTCTTGCTGCCCAGATTTCCCAAAATACATAAAAGGGAAATTATTTATAGGAACATTTATCAATCGTCCATGTATTGATGGTTTGAAAGCAATCAGATGGCTTCCATGTGGGATCACCGGAGAGTCATGCAAAATGCTTCCAGATAAGTAGAGAAAAAGAACAAATAAAGAAAAGGTGATGAGCAGATTCAACATGTAGTAGGCAGAAAGGACATCTGCCAGGCCCACAAAATCCCCATTCACAGAGATTCTCCCAAGTGAGAATTTTGTCTTTCCACAACAACCATCCAAAAAGAACAATTTTCATGGGAATTTTGAGCTTCCAGGCCACATAGAAAGGGGACCGTGGAGCATCCGGAGAGATCTTAGCAATGTCGTGTTCATAAATGTCCTTAACCAATAATCCCTCACATTTTTGCTTCCCATTCCAGACAAGAGAATCCCCCTGACCATTTAATATTAACCCCATCATTTGCAACCATCTTTTGAAGCTGTCCCAGCAGTTTGCATCCTCGTCCCGAAGCCCCAACATCATTGATGTTTTCCAGATGGGGGCATCGAGGTTCCAACATGAGATCAGATAAAAAATAATGTGAATCCATCGTTGATGGAGCCTATGTAGAAGACATTGATGAATCATCAAGGCAACATCTAGACCCTTTAATCTATCAACACCCAATATGATATTTTTCCCTGTACAAAAACACCAAACCAACCTCTGTCCTAGTATATGTTTAACTTGCTGGAAACTTCGTCATATACACGATGCATTATTCACATTCCATGTGCTTCCTCTATAAAGTGAAAGAAGGGGATTTTCCACATCATATTTGTATAAAATAATCGATGACCATACATCCCCACCCATCAGAGCTCTCCAAAAATATTTTACCAACAACGCATTAGTAAAAATCTTGAGATTCAAGATGCCCCAACCCCCGTATTTTTTGGGAACGGAAATGGACTCCACCTTGCAAAGGTGGGATTTTCTGTGATCCATGGATCCCCCCCATCGAAAATTTGCAATGATAGAATTTATTTTATTGACCATGCTCACAAGAAGAAAGTACAAATGCGACCAGTAGACCACAATATGAGACAATGCTGCTTGAACCAATATTAATCTACCCCCAAGCGATAAGAACTTGGATGTCCATTTGTATATATTACTTTTAAATTTCTCAATCATCCATAACTAGTCATTACTTTTATAAGCGCAGGGTTTGAGCCTGAAGCCCAAATATGTGATGCCTTTCATGATATGAATCTTGTCAACCCCCATAAACTCAAAAATTAATTTTATCTTGTCCACATCACCTGAATCATATAATAAAAAGGATTTGTATTTGTTTATGTACAACCCTGTAGCAGCTCCATTGATTTCTATTAAGAATACCAAAAACTAGTAAGTCATCCAAAAATAAGGAGTGTGTGATACTTACCAAAGGAGAGAAAGACAGTCCCTCGAAATATCCTTTTGTCTTTGCCATCTTCATCAAGTTACTGAACCCATCCATAATAAGGATAAAGATAAGTGGAGATAGGGCGCAACCTTGTCGTAATCCTCTTTCAGCCTGAAAGAAGTTCGTTGGCATCCCATTAATCAGCACTACATATCGTACTGAGGTAATACAAGCCATTATCCACCTAATTGATTGAAAAGATAAACCAAGCCTCAAGAGAATTAATATAATATAGGACCAATCAGCAGAATCGTAGGCCTTGTGAATGTTGACCTTCATGACAAGAGCCTCAGATTTGTGTTCATGTATAGAATGTAAGGCCTCCTGGGTGATTGCAACGACATCATGAATTGACCTTCCCTTTAAGAAACCGTATTGTTCCTTTGAAATACATGACGAGAGGGTCTCCCGCATTCTGTTTGCAATAATCTTTGAGGTAATTTTGTACATCACATTACACAACGCGATTGGTCTAAAATCAGAGAATTGAGTGGGATCCAAGGATTTAGGAATAATAGTCAAGAAAGTGGAGTTCATATCCCCCAGAACATATCCTAGAACATGGATCTATTCCGCCACCATAAGCAATTCATCCTCCATATAATCATAAAAATGGATATAAAATTCCTTCAGCCAACCATCTGGCCCAGGGCTTTTGTCATGTGCAAATGAATTTAGAGCTTCTTGTATCTCCCTTTTTGTTACTTTCGCCTCCATTCGCATGCTTGCAGCTTGGTCAAACATACATGACATGTGATCAAGGATCCAAGATTGGCATTGTTGATCAATGCCAAGGTCAGCCTTATAAAACTCAGTGAAGTATTTGAGAGCCTCTTTTTGAATCTCTGCTATATCATGTACCATTGATCCATCCGTAGGCTTAATATTCCATATTGAGTTTATATTTTTGGCCATTTGAACAATTATGAAAGAATTTTGTGTTCAAGTCGCCCTCCTGCAACCACTGAACACAAATTTTCAGTTTCTAGGTGGTTTCCTAAATTTTTAATATCTCCAGCTTTCGTGCCTCCAACGTCTCTATTCTGGAATAGGTTTGTGAATCAGGAGGAACAGACATCATAACCTTATATATCTCAGATAATGCCTTTTTAATGTAACACAACTCCCGTATATATCTCAGATAATTCCTTTTTAATGTAACACAACTCCCGTTGTATTTTCTCTATATTATCTCTCTGCCACTTCTTAACAATTTTCTTTAATCTTGCAAGTTTATCATCTAACCTTATCCATTCCACCTGCTCGGATTCATGTCCCTCCTCCCTCTATAATTCAATCACCAACTTATTAAACGAATAATCTTGTAACCAGACTCTATTAAATTTGAAAGGCATCCCAGCCAATCTGGATTCCTGTCTCCATGATAGAGTGACTGCCATATGATCAGAAATGTTTGAACTGTATACCAAAGACCTAAGATTTCCGAGTTTATTGATGAGCGATTCCTTTATCATAGCGCGGTCGAGATGCTTTCCAATAAAGTCAATCCCTTGATGCCTATTGGTCCATGTCGGCGTCAAAGGGGAAGGTTTTATATCCATCAGGCTGGAGTCATTGAATAGTTGGCTTATTCTATCAGCCAACAGAGCCCTCCGCGTCCGGTCAACCCATGACTCATCCACAGAAAATGTCGAGTTGAGGTCACCCATCATCATAAGGTTATCAAGGCTAAGTATCCCTGATTGGCTCATTCGCTGCCAAAAGTCAACCCTGTTATGACATGGGGCATATATATTGACCCGAAAAATTGAGTCCGAGACTCCTCTGAGATGACCATATAGAAAAATGCCTCCGAAGAATTTATAGGCCATTAAACTCAACACTAATGGATCCCATGAGACTAACATACCACCAGCACGACCCACAACGTCCACCCCCACCGCATTCCAACCCAAGCGGATCGATAAAATAGATTCAATAGCCACTTCACGTTTACACAACATTTCCTGGAGGAAAACCACCAATGGTTGAAGTTCATAAAACATCTGGCGAAGGTGAAGAATTTTAGAAGGATCACCCATTCCCCGTATATTTAGAGAGATGGCAGTCATCATGTTTGAACATCACTGGGGCTGCCTTCTCTAAGGCCCCAAGGATCACTAGAAACCGAGATTGGAACATCATTCAAGTCCCCTTGGAAGAGTGATTTGGTCTTGAGCCGACCATGGAAATTTCTGGAGCCCTTTTTTGCAGTCTTTCTCACAGTAATATTTGAAGAGGATTCAAGAGAAATTATAGGGTGGGGGATTTTAGGTCCAGTATCAAAGATAGTAAGGCCCGCCAAATCAAGAAGCGGGTTTCCAAGAAGGTTCTCCAGATCACTACCCACTGTATTCCTCGGGGATTCAGGTCGATCATTTTGATCAGGATCGTGAGATGAAGGAGGGGAGGCCCACTCCAGTGGGGGAATTGAGGGCGAGACAATTAGAGGTTCAGTTGGAAGCGTACTTAAGGGTATGACAAGGTTACCTGAGAATACGGTGCCAAGTGGGTCATCTATAGGTTTGTCCATAAGCTGAGATGAAGAATTATGTGGGTGTAGGGGAGATTCATCAATCCCACGAGGTGAGACGACCTTGGCAAGAGCAGATGGAGAAAAGGGCATGGAGGCAGTACGATGATGTTGAATAGCCAGGTCAGAAGATAAATATCTGAAACTATTAGTGTAGGGGGGAATTGACTTACCCGATTGGTTCGATCCAGAAGTTTGTGCATGCTTCATTCCATGGTGGCGACCATAATATCTGCCTCTGCTACGTCCACTTCACCATTTTCTCATAGGGCATGATATTTGCAGGTTCCCCATGTGATGACATATTAAACAAAGAAATGGAACACCCCAGAAATCCACATGCTAGTGATGAGTACGCTGACCCCATATTAAGTCGACGTCACTTGGCAGCCCACCCTGAAAGGACACTTCGACCAGAATCCAAGCGATCCGCTTGTCTGCAGTTCCTATGCATTTGGGGTCCAAATATTTTGTAGTACCTATCAAATTCCCAATAGCCCTAAGGATTTTCAGGGTCCAGAACTCAAGGGGGAGACCTGGTAGTTTTACCCATACCAATATACTCTTCGGGGCATCAATGACAGGGTTAAAACTCAAGAACCATGACATGACCTACATAAAAATCCTACCCCTGACCCAAGTGCATTATAGTATTCTTCTGCAGTCTTCCTCATGCAAAAGTGAATGCTGAACCAATTCCTCATCATCTTACTAACCTTAGGGATGTATCCCAGCATTGGACATCAATGTTTTTTCACCCATTTAGACATGTCTACGAGAACATCCTCCGGATATAACCATCTCTCGATCAAGGCCTGTTTTTGCAAACTAGCTACTCTGTCCCAGAGGTCATCATGCTCTAATATCACTTTTTTGACATTTTCTTCAGGCTTGTAGCAGCTATCCTTTGAATGTGACTTGCACCTCCATAGTCCAAACTGTCCTACATAGGGCTGCTCAATTCTGCGTGATGATGAACTATGTCCCTTCTGATGCGGACCATAATTCAAGCCATTACCCTTTGCATGATTCTGAACAAAGTCAGACTCCGACCCCAAATCATCTTGTGCATAGTTTCCTAATCTCTCCTTCTCTACACGTAGGGTGGAAACTATCATATCCTCATGGGCTAAAGTATCAAATGATAGTATATCAACATATTCCATTGAGATACCAAACCAAATGAACACAACAACATAAAGGATAAGAATATGGTCATATACACTGGATAAAATAACTTTTTCCAACGATCAGAAGACGTTCACACTTCCGCAGCAGAGAGGCCTTATGTGTTGATAGGGAAAAAAACTAATTGTGGTTCCCAAGTACATATAATATGTTGGTGTCCCGTGTTTTGATAGTTTGGAAAATCAAAAGACAAGGCAACATCAGAACCAATCTTTAGAGTCCTAGGATCTAGTCCTCCTGTTCTCAGAGAGGGATCTCTCGAATGTTTTTTTGCAAAGGTTTATCTTGTGTGCTTAGAATATGGATTTTAGACTAGTTATTAAGTGCAGGTGTTTGTTTGTTTGTTTGGTTGGATTGATACAACAGAACATGAAAGGCCTAGGAAAGATATATAGAATGAAGGAACATCTGGTTCATTGGGCAATGGAGTCAAAAAGAGGTCATAACATACTCATCAATGGATATGGGATATCAGAGGGAAAATCTAACTTGGCCACAGGATCCTTTGGTTTTGGAATGAGATGGACATCAATGATTTGGAAAGAGAATTTTAATTCTCAACGAAGGGAACTTGAAAACATAACTTGAACAATAAATAAATATTTGATAGACAGGGCTAACCATAAATTATACAAACATTCTTTAAGCAAAAAATGACTTCAAGACAACTTTCAAAATGAAATCTAAGATTTGGGGAACACCCTATTTCCTCGAAGATTTTATTTTAAATGACTTAGAAAACATAAAAGATTCACTGATAATTGCAGTCATAGAAGAGGGAACACCTAATACATCTATGATTACAACTATAAAAGACCTTCAAAACAACTGTTCAAGCAATGACAAAGGGCAAGATCGAAATAGACCTCTTTGACTAACTTAAAACAATGGTACTTCAAAGGGAGACTTCAATAAGAGCTTTCAAGTCATAGCAGACAAGTAGGGAGAACCATAAATCATGCTGAAATCAACTATTTGAGCTATTATATAAATAAACAAGCATGAGGACTAAAGAGAGAGATTTAAGACTCTAAAATACCTCAGCAGAAGAAAACATAAAACATTGAAGGATGAATAGGTCTAAGGTGCTTCCAGGAGTCATTTCTTAGCCTAAAACTTTCAACCTACTGTAGTAAGAAATTATGGAACAGAATGAAAACAGGAGAAAACATTAAACAATTCAGAATACTTCACCAACAGCCATGCTCATGGATCCAATTATAGAGCCTTCTCAGTAACAAGCATGCAACAAGATCATCAGGGCTTCCAAGACTTCAATATCATATTCAACTTCAACAGACTATGTATTATTTCATAAAGTTTCAATATTACAACTAGTGATCAACCAACAACCAACCAACAACTTTCTCATCTTCTACAGAAGTATTTATAGAAGAATGAGGAGGTAAGACCTGATAAAAGATCTCCCAAGACAATTAATACAGATTAATGACTTCTCGGCCTTTGAGGGGCTCGATGGAGAAGTTTATGAACATTCTGTCTGTATTAACTGTTTTACATTTATGAATTTAAGCTCGGTGGGAGCTTTTATTGACTTTAAGGCTCTGTGTCATGTTTGGAGTAACCCTGCAGATATTTTTAGCATTTAAGTTCCTTGCAGAAGTAACTCTTTGGCTGCACTGGGGCTAATATCTTCATTTGATCAATAACTTCGGCCTCTGTTTTGAATGCTTTGAGGCACAGGTGGCACTTATGGTAGCTGAGGAATCAATTCGCCTCAAATGAGGCGGTGGAGGCCTTTCTGTCTGTTAAAAACTTATGATTTTCTCTTCACTGTGTTTTAATTTGGGGGATTAGGATTTTGATAATCCATCTTAGCCGTAATCCCCGCAAATCGGTCTTCAATATTTTGTTTTGCTGTGCTCTGTCTTCAACACTGATACTCTTTAAATTGTGTTTTAATAACACAGTGTCTTGTCGATGTGCAGGGCCACGCTGGGCTTATATGGCATCACTGCTTCATGAAGCAATGACGAGACATGGAGTAGAGCCCGCGAATGGTTCCCTTTTGATAAAGCGAAGGGATAGGAATTTTCATCCTAGGCCTTCGGCCTTTATATAGTGGAAAACCCATCAAACACCTGCAAAACACAAAAAATATTATAAAATCCTGCGTAATTGGGAAAAACTGCTTCAAAAGGCGTGGGAGGAGCGTAGCCATTGGATGGCAGCATCCAACGGTGGGGATCTGCGCAGAAGAGGTTAAAAAGGGGAGCGGAGGGAAAAGGGGTTTCGGGATAAATATGAGACGTCGGATGCGATTAGACCCCCAGAGATCGACGGTGGAATTAAATTGGGAGATCGGCGATCAGGGCGAACAAACAAACGCACCGATGAAAATTTCTGATGCGATCGAGTGCGGGCTGTTGATATGAGGATCAGATCAAAGGTGGAAAATGAATCATAGGATTGGCCAATCGGGAGGAACAAACAAACACAGCGATTGAAAAATGCGATGCGATTGAGCGCTGGCCGTTTGATCGGTTTATGATCAACGATGGAGATTAGTTTTAGAACGAACCGGCGGAAAACCCTTATAATATATAAAACCCAAAAAATTTCAATAAAACAAAGGTTTTGGTATGTGCGGGGTATATATATATAAAATGGTTAGGCGCCCGTTTGCGGGGCCTTTAATTATATGAAACATGATGGGCCCAGGGCGTATACAACAAAGAGCTAATCGCAATCGGAGCCTCGGGCTCGGGCTTTTCAATCAACCCATTGGAATTTTGCGATGCGATAAGCGCTGAAAGGGTTAGCGCTTAGTTCCAACCCCAAGGCGTATGGTGGGGAAGTGGTTTAGGACTTAGCCCCAAGAGGGCTTAAGTTCATAATACAAAAAGGTGTATTTTTATGATTTTTTCAAGTTTTTCAATGGATTTGGGGGTTTCGATATAGTTTAAAAAATGAGTTTTAAACTATGTAAAGAGGTTTTTCATGAATGGGAGAAAGGAATCATAAAAATAAAAGAGTTTATGGAGAAAAAGGGGAGAAAGATGAAGGTTAGTTTTGGAAGAGTGGGGGGGGGGGGGGAATGATGGTTTTACAACAGTGTTTCTCTTGGAATTTAGCAGAAATTACAGAGTATAAAATGGAAAAATAAAATGAATATTTTGGACAGAGGCATGAGGCCTTCAAGAGTCTTCAAGAGCCAACAATTTTTTGCAATAAAATTTGTTCCTTGAAGGCTCCAAAAAGTTTTAGCCACCTTTTTCTATGAAATTTTTTTATAGGTGGCTAACATAATAGATATCTGAGAGATATCTAAGGAGGATAAATTAATGGGTACTTAAGAGACTGGTTGCAGATAATGAAAGCTAAACCATTACCCTACGTGCCTAATACTAGGGATATCTACCCTTCTGACAGATGACATCAGATCACTGAACGATCAAGTATCGAGGCAGGAGAATATTGAAGGCAGTAGTTGTAAGGATATAAAAAACTAGGATAAATCAAACCATAAGAATAAAGGCTATAAATGGAAGTATCCAACCTGCCTCATAGAAAATCCAGATCATATGTCACCTCGATATGTCGTACATAAAGAGGCCAAGCTCAGTCCCCTCCCATTAATAATTTTCTTTAGATAATCCGATAAGGATTCATGAAAGTACAGTGGTTGATTTCCCTTCAATGTGCTAAGAGAAAGAGCTAGATCATATGCCGGCAATGTCTTTTGAAAAATACGCTGGCCCCCTAAAGTTCGCAAGATAGCCAGAAAAATCACTGGAATAACCAGATGATAATTTTGAGGATCTGCATCCTTAGATCTCGCAACAGCAGCAACATACACAACCCTTGCATTTACACCATCTATGACATAATCGAAATCCACATGCCTGACATGGTCGAGTTGTGTAGAAAGAGTGTGTCCAACTATTCCATATAGGTGACCAAGATGATTGGTACCATTGCATAAGATTTTCCAACGTTCTTTTCAACTGCAAAAGAGGGTTCCAGGAAAAAAATTTATACATTTTTAGTTTGTTTGGGATGCTTCATATGGATAGATAATATGGAATGTAGAATGAGCATAGCTAATAAACCTAATATAATGATTTTTCCAAGAATAAACCAATGAGATGTCATATTATTTCCAGTTCGGCCAAGTTCCTTTTCCCCCAGCCCCTTTACATATACCATCTATTCAACTTGGCATGGATTTATAAGAAAAAATCAGAACCTTATCTCTTTCCCAACCAAGAGCATCACCTCATGTGTATTTCGTTGTATATGAAATATGCGTATATACTGACTCCCCCCCAATCCCACTAGTGAATAATGAAAAGGTGATGCATTCTGTTAACTGACACTAGAACCACTATATGTTCTCATGTCAGACTTCTGATAGGTTCTAAGAGGAGACTTACCTTCTGGCCACACTTGGCCTGCCCATGAGGATTGAAAGCTCACTACTACATCGCTTCCTCTCCTAAAAGAACCAGGAGATGAAAATTCTGGAAGCTATCAACTTACGACAAACATCCCTACTACGACATCATGTGCAGCTCCATTGCTCGGCACCATTGCTCCACTGTACCATGGGATCCAAACCATCCATTACATAGGAATTTTCTCTGATAATGCTTCTCTCCATCAGCTTTAATATGTAGCAAACACATAATTAATGAGTGAAACCTTAAGCTTCCTGATGTACAGTTGGTCACTATTCCTATGTAAAACCCTGATATTTATTCTGCAAGAAAAACCCAAAACAACCCCTTTAACATTGTATCGCAATCCCCAATTTATAACGCAACTTCACAAATTTAAGAATTCCCAAATTGACAGTTTTGATATATGGTGAATCGACGATTTTACGATTTCGCAAATCGCAACCAATAACTTATCGCATATCGAAATACATACGGTATAACCTTTCTTCCCCAATAAAAACCAAAAACAACCCCTTTAACACTTTATCGGAAACCCCAATTTATAGTGCAACATCGCAGATTTAAGAATTCGCAAATCAAGAGTTTTGATATATGGTGAATCGGCGATTTTGCGATTTTGCAATTCGCAACCAATAACTTACCACATATCACAATATATACTATATCACATGTTTCTACTTATAGCATATAACTTGCAATATTTAACCAATAAATAACAACATTACGAAGCTTGACCACTATAACATAAATTTCTCAAAATTTCTAACAAATTTTTACTAAAATCATATCATAATTTTCACTATTTTCCAATGTTATGAATATAATTCATAAAGAATATAACAAATATAATTATTAAATAGTCAATTGAGGATTATGTAAGTAGTCATTAAGTTAGTGAAAGGGCATGTCTAAGAGACATGCCCAGTCATGAATAGTCACCTGCGTAGGTATATAAGCAGGGCCTCATTGTAACATTTTATCATCTATCTATCTATCTCATATCTTTTATAATATTATATTTGTATCCTCATGGATATCTTTGTATTCCAAGTGTTCTAGAGTATTTAACTTGAGAAGGAACTTTGTTTTCTTCATTTGGTTTCAAAGCAGTTTGAGCCTTCGGCTGCTTAAGAACTGCACAGAGCCACACTCTCCGATCCAGGTATTTGACCATAAAAATTTTCAACTTTGTTGTCGTCGTGACTAAAGCATTCGCTACAAATTTTGGATTTTCTCCATTACTGAGTTTGTCAGAGGCCTTTGGCCATAACAAAAAATTGAAAAAAAGAGAGGAAGAAATATATATTAATAAAAAAAAATAAAAGAGAGAAGGAAAGTTAACATAAAGGGGGAAATAAATTAAAAGGAAAAAAAAAAGATTTAAAAGAAAATATTTCCAAAAGAAAAAATAAGAAAAGAAAAAAAGAGATATATATAAAGAAGTACATATATGTACATACCAAGACAAATTAAAATTAAAAAGGAAAAAGAAATAAGGAAGAGTAGGTAAGGTTATTTTGATTATTCTTTCAGTGGTTTACAAGCTCGTGGTTTTGGAAGCCCATGGTAATTGCTCATGGTATTTGCAAGGTAAAATAAGAAGTAAAGGAATAAAAAATCTCTTGTGAATGGTAAGTTTACTTTTACGTGGAGAAATACACATAAGTGGAAATATAATTTATAGGTGAATATATGTGAATAGCCACGTTTCACTAGGGTTGTAACCTTTCAACAAAAAAAGAGTTAAAAAAAAAATCAATAGTTAAAAGAATATATATATATATATATATAATTAAAATTATTTAAAAAAAATAAAAAATTGCAGGAATAATAACCTCATTAAAAAGAAGAAGAGAAAGTTAGGAAGGGTTACCTTAAAAAATTTAAAAACTCAATTCAACAGAAAAAATGAAATCAATCATTGATGAAAAGGAAATTAAATCCAATTCGGAAAGGAAAGAAGGAAGATTTATTGAAAATTATAGTATTTTAACAAATACAAGATGAAGAAATTATTATCCATAAAACTTTGAGAACAAAGTTCTGAAGGAAGGGCCAATTCATAACAAATAAATAAATAAAAGTTGATATATTAAATTGTGATGAAAGCAAATGATAAAAGCAAATGAAGAAAATGGTGCATGATTGAACTGAAGAAAAGTGTCAACTATAAGCTTTGAGGACAAAGCTTTTGAAGGAAGGGGCAATGTTATGAATATAATTCATAATGAATATAACAAATATAATTATTAAATAGTCAATTGAGGATTATGTAAGTAGTCATTAAGTTAGTGAAAGGGCATGTCTAAGAGACATGCCCAGTCATGAAAGGTCACCTGCGTAGGTATATAAGCAGGGCCTCATTGTAACATTTTATCATCTATCTATCTATCTCATATCTTTTATAATATTATATTTGTATCCTCATGGATATCTTTGTATTCCAAGTGTTTTGGAGTATTTAACTTGAGAAGGAACTTTGTTCGCTTCATCCAAATAAAATTATCACTATTTATGATGAAAAATAGAGAAAACTTCAATGCTTCCATTTTGTTTGTGGGACTCCTATATATGGATTTTGATGATTTTGATTTTGAAATTTGTTTCTACTAACAAAAGCATGTTATTCGTCGTATTTCGTGATTACTCAATATAGTGTTTCCAGTTTTTTGAGAATTTTCAAGAGAGAGTTTGATAAATAGTGATTTTTATTAAGGAGTGTTAGAATCTTAATTACATTGAGATTAGTGATTTTATTATTCCAAAATTACATTATCTTTTGGTATTGTTATCTTGATATTTTCAAAATATAGTTATATTATTTTTATTAATATAATTTCTAATCATTTTAAAATTCTATGATATTTTTTTTCTCCGTAAAACTAATTCTATTAAGAGAGCATATGGTACAATATGAAGTTACAACCAAGAGAAGCAAGTAAACGGGAAGCCGGAAAGGATAAACTATCCACCTCAGCCCCTAAGAGAAACCATGAAGAGAGCATTGCAATAAGCAAAAAGGAACAAGAAAAAACAATGTAACAAGAGCTGAACAAGAGATTCTACCCAACATGGGTCGAATCATCCATTCAGAATTTTTTCCCTTTCTTTTTACCAATTTTGACCCAACCAAGATGATGCGGCTGAGCTAGAATGATTTGCAGACTGAGCTGGGCTGTTAGAGAGGTCTCCTTGTCTGAATCCGAGGGAGAAGACTCATGAGTTATTTTCTGTGAGTTTGGTGCAACAATAGATTCCTCGGGGCTTGCTGAAGGCGGATCCTGTGACGGCTTTGCGTCCACTCCTTCTGCTTCCCTTTCCTCTTCATCCTAGCTGAAATCGATATCATCCATGGGGGGAGGATCATGAGGTTTCCAGCTTTTGGATTTCGGCTTATGATTGGCTTTCTTCTTTTGGGCAGGCCTCGAGGGACAAGAGCTCTGAAGGTGCCCTGTTTGAAGGCAATGCCGGCAGCGAAAGGCTGTGTTCTCGTAATCCAGGGTCTGAGTCCAATGGAAGTCTCCAATTTTGAGATTAATCTGATCGGGTAGACCTTTGCTCATGTCTATTTCTACACATATTCTGCCGAAGGTGTATATGCCCTTTTCCCCCCTCGAGGTTTCTGTGGCAAGAAAGCGGCCTAGAGTATTTCCAATCCCTTGGAATATAGAAAAGTGCCATAGATGCGCTGGGAGATTAGGAAGTCTGACCTAAATGGGGAGCTTGGTGATGACTGCTGTAGATGGATCGAAATCTGGGAACCAAGGAGTGAGGAATAAACCTGCTGTGCCCCAGAACCATGGGCCTTCTATAAAGGCTTTTTGGTAGTCTTCACTGAAAGAAAACACTACAATGAAGAAGCCCTTTGAGCATAGTAGAACCTTGCAATTGTTGGTCCATTTGGAGTGAATCCATCGGTAGAGGTCTACTGTGCGTGGCCATAGTCCATTAAATTTGCAAATAATGGCATGCTCTACATACTTTTGGATTTGTTCATCCAGCGTTGGATGCGATATTTCAATGGAGGGGGTTTCCTCCAGTTTGTCCACCAAAAAAGGCTTGGGAGCCTGAGCTGGTGGAGCTGTTTTCTTGGGTATCTGAGCATGGACAACATATTTGTAGGAAAAATCCGGAGCTGTAGATGACTGTCCAACAACTCCCCCTCTCAGACGAAGGGTGAAAACAATGGATGCATTTCTTTTAATACTGTAAAAAGAGAGGGGATAAATATCCTCAAGTTGTTTACCTTCGTGGAGGAGTCTCTGTGATGCATAAGGAATCCCCAGCCTATATTCAAGTATTTGCTTGAGGTCCTGCACTAGATCTGAAGAGCTCACCCATTGCAGCATAGTTTTTCCAGAAAGGAGCAAGATCTGGATCTGAAAAGAGGTAGAGTGATTAGACTTCTGCTTGCCTCTGCATATCTGAGAAGAGAGGAAACTGGTACTCTGGTAATCCACCTTTTCTAGAACTTGCTACTGGGGTTTGTGAGAAGTTGTGGGGTGAGGCAAATAGCCATAGAGATGGGTATTTTTTTCCACCCATAATAACTCCCAAGCGCGCCCTCCAGGCAAATCCGGATAGCTCAAAGCATTCTGAATCTGAAAAACAGAGGATCGAAAATTTTGGGAAAGCAGACGCGATTCAAAAGGGGTTGAGTGGCCTTTCTGCATGCAGTCGTTCGTCCCTAGAGCCGTAGCCTGAGGAGAGGACAGAGTATTTGATACAGTGCCGTTCTTAACCCGTGCATCCTTTACCTAAAGGGGGCGGCTATTACAAATCGCGGCTGCAGAGGGCCGAGGTCTAGCTTTTCTGTTTTCTTGAGAAAAGTAGTGTAGAGGGAGGTGAGCGCCCAAAAGGGCATGGAAGACTCGAGGTACAGCGCCGGCGGAAGTATCCGGCATTCCACCCCTGCGTGGACGAGCAGGGCTAAGCGAGGGCAAGGCGGCGGCCTATGATCTTAGTTCAGTAGAAACCCTACGTGCCATCGTGTGTCTGTTCATAAAATGCTATGATATTATTGTTAATAGAAAAAAATAATCATCTGTAATATTATATTTTTTTCAATAATATACAGAGAATGTAAATATTTAATTTTATTATATAATTTTATATTTTCAAATTTTTTTAAAATTATATTTAGAAATATTTTAGGATTATTTGTTATTCATCACTAAAAATAATTGTTATTTTTGAAGATTTTTTTTTAATGCCATGTGTCATCTAATTATTCATGGCCACCAAATAAGCAAGGCATGCAAGGGATGAATTGGGCCGAAATATAAATTAAGAGGGCACAAGTTACTCCGATGCCAAATTAATGTAATTCTTCAAATTCTATAACTTTTTTATTTTAGAGTTTCCCAAAATATTTAATTAAAAGTCAAATTTTTATTTATGGAATTGTGAAGGCTTATAATTTTTATTATTACAATAGTATCATCAAAGTATATTTTAATGTATCTTTGTCATTTCCATTACTTGATTATTTAGGAAAACAAAATTCCAAAAAATATTAAATTATTTGTATAAAACAGAACATTCTCTAAATTACTAATTTATTTGTATAAAAAGGAACATTATTTGAATAAAATGTTCATTTTTTTTCATAAATGTTAGGCAGTGAATGGTTTTCAATTAGATCTATTTTTTTTTTAAATTCACTTCCTGTGACAGAATAAGGATATAAAACATGTGTAGTGGATACAAAACATAAATTTCAAGTTGTCTCGTTTTATCTAAATTCTTAGATATATATATGGATTTTTTTTTTTGGTTTCACTAGCGTTGTGAGCAAGCATAATGAACATGCATTTAGCAATAGGCTATGTTCTTAGTTGGATCTCCCCAAGTACAAATTGGATAAACATCAAAAATTTGTATTCCACAATACTTGACAAACCCAGAAGTATCTAAAAAGTCATGCAGAAAAATTTATCCTATAAGATGAGATTGCTAAGAAAGTGGATATAGGAAATGAAATAATGAGGATGATGGACTCTACTCCTTGCTAAAAAAGTGGATACAAGAAATGAAATAATGGAGATTATGGATTGTGCTCCTTAAGAGTATGACCCTATACTCTTTAAATAAATTAAAAAAAAAGAATTATTTTTTATTAAACTAAAAAATTGTAATCCAATGTCGAGACAATTATTGCTTTACTTTGAAATACAAAACTGTGGAAACAAAAAAATTATTATAAACTTAGAAAAAAAATACACAAAAAAAAACTTAAACTGTGTCAATATAGAAATTGATTATGAAAATTAAAGTACAACAAATTTTTCAATTTCAAAATCCTATCGGCCTCTCTTTGCACCTTTTGGGACAATTGGTAATAATAATAATAATAATAAATAAATAAATAAAATATTGTGAACTGGAATTTAAAAATAAACAAATAGAGATCTTTTTAGTCTAAAATACAATGCATTATTTTTCATTATTGCAATTATATTTTTTAATGTTAAATGTGGAATAATATATATAAAACTAAATAAATTTAACCAATTTATAAAATTTTAATATCTTAACATAATTTTTAGCTTTTATTTATTTTAAAGCCAAACTGAAAGACATACAATAAACCTCTAAACTCAATAATTAATCAATTATTAGTAAAAAAATCAAAATAATTTTTAAATTTTTTTAAGACTTCATTATTACAATACTGCAATACATGAAAAACGCAACCCCCAAATTTAAATGTACAACCGTTCTCCAAAACTAATCTTATTTATATATCACTAATAATGAACTTTAGGTTAACAGAACCTAGGGAATTAGGTCAAAATGATAATGCTTTTCAACGGGCCTCCTAGTGCTTTTCGATTAGCATGGAGTTTTTGGTTAACCTAACCACACTAACAATTATGCTCACTCGAAATTATATTCTTCCCTGGGTACACTCATACGGAAATATATTTTTATTAATGCGGAAATAGTAGAGGAGTGAATTAAGTATTTAATGGTTAATGTATGTATATCTTCTTAAATTAATAGCACATATGGAAATAAGCTTTTATTAATTTTAAAGTATGTGAATGGCTTTAATATTTGGGAGTCTGTATTTTTTTTTTTTTTTTTTTGGATGTTAGAGGTTCAAATTCGTAGAATTAGTAATTACTTTCTAAGGTGCAAAGAGAGGTCGATAGGAGTGTTAACTTGAAATAATTGTATTTTGATTTGAAATAATAAATATTATATTATATAATGTATTTGTGTTTTTTTACAATATGAGCCAATTCGCTGCCCATATCAAATCAAATAAATATTATGAGAACAAGTTATAATTAAAAATTTTAATTATTAAATGAGAGAAAAATATAGAGATTGTTCAATGACAGTGATTTAGAATTTTTTGACAATACTTACATCTGACTAAATTCTCTAAATTTTAATATTATTTAAGTCAGTGATATTTATCTAATATGAATTTAAAGTTTTTTTTTTTAATTTCACTAATTTAAATAGTAAAAATATTTAACTTGGTTCACTAATTAATTATAATGTTTAATAGTTTTCTATCTTTACTACTTTCCTATCAAATAAAATATAGATTATGAGAACAATTAAAATTCTTATTTATTAAATGAGAGAAAAATATAGAGATTGATCAACCACACACACTGATGTAGAATTTTTTGACAATGACTAAATTCTGTAAAACTTACATATGACTAAATTCTGTAAAAGTTAATATTTAAGTGAGTGATAGTGATATTTAATGGATATGAATTTAAAGTTTTTTTTAATGGATACAACATTATATATTTGTGAAGATTTTCCATTGGATAAATGTGAAAATTGAAACATCTAAATTAATTCTATTAACATGGAATTTACATAGCATCATATACATGAAAATTTGCGATTGGATAGATGTGAATATTTTCTATGTTTGGACACTAAACAATCAGATTTACGATTTATTTATTTCTACACTGGTGAAAAACATATCTATGTTTTCTATGTACATGTAGGGTATTTATTCATGTATTTTTGTGAATTTGTATTATTTTTCATTTATTTTCCAACATATTTTTTCTGTTTAAGTATGTTTGTGCTTACGATTTGTGATTCGATCTGATTTGGGTTAACGTAGTCATAATTTTAGATGGGTGAGGAAGAGATCAATGCTAGTGGTACATCATTCCTGAATAGGACAGAGGCCTTGAATGTTGAAAATATCGTGACTACATTTTTTAGTGGAGTTATTCCCATCCAGGTATAATTCCTTTTTCCTAACATACATACATATGTATGTATGAATTTGCAAGAATGTTTCATAAATTTTTGTAATTCTTTGATGTTGTCTTAAATTAAATTGGTGTAATTACGCCATATGAAGGACAAAGATCCTACATCGTGAACCATATGGCTAGGAATGGTGCCTTACGACAACAATTATACAAGGAAATTGAGGTAGAACTCTACATTTGTGAGTCAATTTGATTTTAGAAATCAAACACAGTCTATATTTATGTTCTGTATATAAATATGTTGTAGAATTACATTTTATGTTCTGCATATAAATATCCTACAAAAATTGTAATATGTCCAGTTAAATAAATAGTGGAATCCCACATCTTGTTGCTATATTGTTAGGATGAAGTTTATTTTTATTGTCATGTATGATCCAGATTTATGAAGGAAGCTATACTTAAATATGAATGCAATGTCTTTGCATAGTGATTTGATTCCTATATGTATATTTTCTACCCTTTTGAATTTGAACTTTTAACCGTTTACAAGAAGGCATGCATTCTTAACTATTAGAACCACTCAATATGTATTTGAAATAGGCATAGTCCAGAAAAAATAGTTATTTTTTGCTCTAATCTAGCAATGCAATTTTTTTTGCATGCATAAATGGATCCTTGACACACTCAATTTCTGTAAATTAAAATATCATCTCATCTATTAGTTAGATTAATTTAAAATATGACATAGTGAATTTAAGCATTGGCATTTTGAGTGTCTAGTATTTAATATTCTAGCATGCGGTTATAATGACATTCGAGAATGTTTTTGTTTAAAAACTCTAATATAGTTACATATTATAAAATTATAATACACAAAAAAAACTTAAGCTTGGCGTCTCAATTGCTATTTTCTTATACAACTTTTTTGATTTAAAAATCCTATCAGCCTCGTAGGGCTGAGCCAAATTGCATAGCCTGTTCGTGAATTCTTGAATTTGGGAAGTCATGAAGACATTGTCGCAAATATGAAACAACTGTTGGCAAGTTGTTTTAAATGTATTTCTTAACGAAAACATTGGCAGTTTATTGGCTATGGTGGCACATTAGGATGTTACATAGGTAGTAATGGAATCTTGGATACTGGCCAAATCGATTATCATGGTAGTGTAACAGGGGCAAAGCATATTCGTGCATCTCAACTTTTGTAATTCTTGGTTGTGTGATCATGGAAATTCCTATGGGGAAGAGTGTGAGGAATACCATAGCAAAGAGGCCCTCAGTGGTGTATTCATTCATAGGTGATAGAGATATTGTAGGCCAATCAATTGAATTTTTTGAGTTTGGATCGGTGGAGTGAAAATAAGCACGAATGTGATCAAGTTCACTACACAAGTTTGGGAGTCTTGGAACAAATTAAAAAGGTTGGATCTATAATGGAGTTAGCATGGCATCAAGATCATAAGTAGAATCGACTATGGTTTCCAGGGGTATAAAAGATGACATGGTTACATTATGAAGAAGAGAAGAAATATCTGTAGGTTGATCTGGTAGAGCAGAAATTGCAGATGGGTTGAGTTCAACATCTTTGTAGTATGGATCATGAGTGAGTTTTATTCAAGTGCTACAAGTAAACATAATTTACACACGAAGAATTCATAAGTTTTTTCAGAAGGATTATGCCTTTTGACAATTAGGATGTTCAATTCAGAAACCAGTTGAGGTAGGTATTTGGAAATAGTACTGATGTATTGAGGGAAGCTGATTATATGGCCACTATATTTGTATTGACCACCACGAGCATGGGTTACTTGTAGAATGGTATTTACAAGTGGGATGAGAATTTCCTCAACATGTGTTAAATTTTGAAGGACATATGGTTGTTCACCAAGGTCCATGTTGTTCATATGAGTGAAACAATTTGTAGATTTAGATGATGCACAACGAAAGCAAGAAAGGTTACCATGTGTAAGTTTTGTTTTCATACCTGGATATGATTCTTTGCATAGTGTGCAAATATGCTATGTAGAGAGTTTATCTATTCTTTGTCTAAAGCGATGATGTTATTCATTAAGGGTTGGGCGGGGGGGGGGGGGGGGGGGGGGGTTATATAGGTTTTGACGAAGGTGGGGTGAAATGGTATGCATATTTGGGAGAGCACTTGAGAAAGGAAGTGGTGTAGTGGAAGGAGTAGGTTTTTTTTTTCGATTTTTGTAAAGAAGTAGTCGGCGTGCATTTATTGTATCTTTATTTTGAACACAAAAAAGGTGCCTCCGTGATTTTTTATCCACATTTTGATCGTTGGATGAAATATCTAAGAAAGTACAAATAATTCTCTGTTAAGAATGACACGTGAGCAATTTAGAGTGAAACAAAATCGAGTTATGAATGCATAGGAAATGTATGACATTTTTGTAACAATTTCAACTTTGTAATTGAATATCATAAAGCGATAGAAAGAGTTTCAATTGACTTTGGCAAACATGTTGAACAAGAGGTTTGGAAAAAAAATAGGATATTGTAGCATCAAACATCAGTATATATATTATGTAAATTGTAAAGGGTAAATATACATATTTTCATTTATTGAAAAAGAGTCTTGTAAAAGAAAGTGTCTAGCACAACAACATGGTTGTATTTTACAATGGTATGGAAAACTGATCTATACAGAGATATTATTTCATGTGCAGAAAAGTAGCATTTTGTTCATATAAGAAGGGAACTCAAAGGCAGTGAATAACAGATCATTGTGAAACGTTCAATGCGTCAATGTCCTTAAGGACCTCCTTGCATGCAGCATCATATTGAATTTCTTCTGAATTTTGTAGTATGGTTTGCAAATGCTCGACACCATTGTAGTAATCTGTTTTGATGGAAAGTGTCAGCAAGAAGGAGCGACCTGAGATACGTCCATGTATTTCTTGAAGATCAACTGGTTCATTAGAGGGAAGGAACAATTATTTTTCTGTGATGCCCATTAGCTCATTTCCCGCATCATTGAAAGCAATGACATTTTGAAGGTGCCCGGTGTGGTCATGTTTTAAGTTTGTAATGATAGTCACATTCTGGGAACTCACTGTTACACTTTATACAATGCCAAATATTGTTAGAATGGTGAACTAATTTTTTCATGCATTGTTTTCCATTGAAATCTAATGGACACGCAAGAAAATAGAAGTCGTCCATACGTAGAGAAGTCATGGTGGAACAAACCGAAACCCATATTTCCTTATCAGAGGCTTCCATGCAAGAAATTTCTTGAATTTTCTTATGTGGTAAAGCTCGTTTGGAAGTGACATTATAGTTTCTACTCAAAGATGGAGACGAAGAGTTGTAGCTTGTATCACAAAACCAAGTATGGAGTTTTTGAGCTTCTTCAATGTTCGAATTTATGAGAAGAGTGATATTGGAGACTGTCCCCATGGTGATTCCATTAAATTCAGTTACCCGACCTCCCTTGATACCAAGGATTGGCAGGTTGTCAGAAGAGCATAATTCAACAAGGTCCTTTCCTATAGAGTCACGTTGATCTCCCCATATTGTTACATCAATGCTAAAACATGACTTGTCCTTTAATGTGAGTGTTTTTTTTAGTGTTTCAGTTCCATCTCTTCTTCGAATTGTTGAAGCAGGTGAGGGGAGCTAACAACACCAATAACATCTACAATGGTATTTGGGTTTGTGGAGTTGATTTCAGTGATTTTTTTGAAATGAAATCATTGATAAGGGAAGGTTGGATCATCTTCCAAACATGGTTTGACAGTTGATGCAACAAATAAGTAAATCTCCCATTTTTTTTTAGGTGGTTGTAGTTTGGGATTGTTTGTTTAATTGTTCCATTGGAAACAATATATAGTTGCCCAAATTCAATTAGATTATAAAGGGATTCAACTAATTCAGCAAATGTAGAAAGGATAATCTCATCTCTATCACGACCAATAAGGTCAAATCCGAAGACTTTTCTGGAGCCACGTGCGGTGCTGTAACTTTTCAAGTGTGTCTTTGCTGATGCTCTACCTTGGATTGACCAATAATTTTGGTAGGGATTGAGTGACTTGAATGAGACAATTGTAGTTGTGGATGTATTTTTCGGGGTTACAATAGATGGCATAATATCCTGTGCTGATGAAGAGATTGATTGGGATTCACCTGCCATTGCGTGTAATAGTGTTGATGGGTCCTTAACCAAAGCTACTTTACGTTTCACAACCTCAGTTCAAGAACTTGAATGGATCTGGCGTGAATGAAGGGGAAAAGAAAAGGAAACTAATGTAGAATCCACTGTTATGCAGGAAGAATGCAAATACAAAAAAGGGAATAAGTTGAATGCATAATTTAATCTTATGAAGAGTTTTGAGACACTATGCAAGTTGATTTTTTAAGAAAAATGACCGAGTCGATTTGGATGTCTTCAGATGCAACTTGTGTGCTATAAGAAAATGGTAGCAAATTCCTATGTTGATACGTCCCATCAGAGAGAGTGATGTGGTAGTGTAAGGAGGTAGTTTTTGATGAGGTAACATAGCCGATGTCGATTATTTGGAGTAGAGGTTAAATCTCAGTGGAACCATTCAACAATATAGGGATGGAATTCTTAGTCAAGATTGGCTCCATGATATTAGCAACGTACAACCTTCTTTTTTTTAATGGTAATACCTGTAATTCATTGGAAGAGATATTAAAGCATAAAATAATATGTAAGCAAAGCATGAATTAGAATTTCAAATATAATTTATATCATGAATTTCTCAATATGCATGGTAACTACCCTCTTCTCCTTTCCTACAAGAGCACTTCTTTAATCCATATCTAATAGATCAATTCGTAATGAGCACTTAGATTTATAATTGGAGGCATTGCTCTAGAAGAGGGTACAATTATAAACTAAAGAGAAACATAATTTTGTGGATATGAATGTGAACAAGGCAAAGGTTAAAAAAAAAGGCTAAAACTTGTCTTTGAATATTGTCATTTTTTTGAGGTAGGAACACTATGTAGGCTCAAACTTTAGAGGTAGTAAAAAATATTAAATGTCCATGAAAGTTTTACCTAGGTCTCTAATATTTATTGTAAAGCACACATTCAAGATTAAACATAGGAATCATAATGAAGGCATGACTTCCTAGTCAATTTGGAATTTGGGTTTGTTGCTGGCAGATGTATTTTGGAGACAGGTATATTCATAGTCCAGAATAATCATCAAGAAACCATCCAATTCTAGTCATTGATACCATCGTGGCTGGTGATTAGAATATTGTCCATATAAAATGATAATAGTCAGTTGTATCTTCTTCAAATAACCTTCTCTCCGGTTGAGGTGCATCATTTTTAGATTATCATCCAGTAGCTACTCATCCTTAGATAGAAGAAAGGGCATGTTTTTAGGTTTTTTTAAACTTGATTTATTACAGACGTTTGTTTTTTCTAATCACATAATTTTGAGGTTAAACATCACACAACTAATTTTGTAATCATTGTGCACTACAAACTGTTGATAACATTGTAAATATATTATGAATATCTTTCTTTGAAGAACCATGGATGCACCTATTTATTCACTTTCCATTGATACTATTTGAAATCAGTGTTTTCCTTCACTTCGAGGCAACATTTTGACACATTACACATCTTTAAGCATGTCCTCAAGTGAGACGATGCAATTACTAATGAAACATTGTGGTTCTAAATTGTAATGTCAGTCTTACTACGTGCATATCTTAAAGCCTTAACACTGTTATGGACATAGAATTAATGGCCTTGTCATGATGCGAATGGTTCTTTTTAATTCACATAATCTTTGGGATCATCTGTTTTGTATGGTGTCTTTCAGTGGCTAGCATGACATGACATCTCATTTTCTATCACACTCTTGGTGAGTCTTAAACACCACTTGTTAACTAGGGAATACACACATCTAAACTATGGACACAAAGCTTATAATTTTCACATTGCTTCAAACATCTGTAAATGTGAAGTTCGAGTGATGAATTTTTGCAATGATAACTTTCAATCAAAGATGTCCTAAAGTTACTGGTTATGTCATGATATTTCTTCATTTCTGAGTATTATATATGGCTAATTTCATTCCTTAAAGCAATTTACATGTCACCTCTTCATTTCTATATTACATAAATGACAAAAGAGATTAAAAAACTAGATTTCTGAGCTTATTTTTTCATATAAGCATCACCTCAAATCTGTACCGAAATTTTCATCTATCCTTACATCATGATTCTATGGATAGGTTTGGCTATTTAAAAAAATGGTTTTCCGAGCTTATTTTTTCAAGGAAGCATCACCTTGAATTTGTTCTGACATTTCCCTTGTTATATAACTCAATGATTTATGGACTAATAGAAGAGGTTTGGCAATGACAATATACGTATGGGATATTGAGGGTTTCTAAATGGATGCAATGGAATTCTGCATAATATAGGCATCCATCCAGACTCTAACACATTCACAAGTGTTATCTCATAGCCCAACCAAATCAATTCAACCCCTGTTATAGTGGTTAGATTTTAGTTGTCAAGCAAGATAATAATGTGAGTGTGTTGAGTAGAAAATTAAGGCCGTAAATTAATATGTACTTCAACTTCAAATGAGACACATACAAGTTTAACAAGGAAGAAAGCATTGAATGAACATTGTGAACCAAGAATGTCACAATATAACTCAAGTAATAATAGTCCAACACAATAATGAATTTCTTCAGGAATATTGATACAGTGACCAGAAGACACAGCTCAAAATAACAATTATGTAATTTTCCCTTATTGTATCCTAATGATGTTTTTAATGAAAAGTTATAAATAAAAAATTTAAGAAGCTATCAGAGCTATACTTGTTAACCTACAGTTGAATTAGATTTTACAACGGATAGTATAAAACAATCATGGATGCATTACTTCAATGGGAGCATCTGTGTGACTGTTGGCAGTTGACATCAACTGAGGAGTGGCTACGCAACATGACAAAAAATATGGAAATTTATAATGTATTTTCTCAGAGGGTTTTATCTTGTTTCCTTAACAGTTTCACGACAATTTAATGGAGCAACATTGTAATAATCGGTGGAAACCTAAAGACTTGGAATCTAAAGGACCAACACATTGCTAAAAATCTTAGATTTAACTTTTAGGAAAAGCATACACATGCGAGTAGACACTGGTTCCACCAAATACCTTGACCTAATGTAAAACCACATGATGTAGCATAGTTTGACCAAATCCACCACAAGAAAAGGGCCACATCTCAGGGCTTCCTCTAGAAGACACAGATCAAAATAACATATTTGTAATTTTCCCTTATTGTCTCCTAATGATGTCGTTAATGACAAGTTCTAAATAAAATATTGAAGAAGTTCTCAGAGCTATAATTCTTTAACCTACATTTGAATTAGATTTTAAACACATAGGATACAACAATATAATAGATGACCAAGGGATTCAAACCTATGTTCAGTTATTTTCTCCTTCTTGGTTTGCTGAAAATTAGTAATTTCTAACTCAATTTAGGGTATAATATCCTGTATGAGAAATGGAGGTGTAAGTTCAATTACTGTACATGGAACTTACAAATGATGGTAGGGACGAGGATAAGGCTAAGATTCTATTTCACTATCACTATTATGACACTATCAGTATGAAGACTTATTTGTCAATCTTCAGAATAATTAGTACACATATAATGTATGAGATCAGGCCTATATCTTACATTTAGTAATGTGCGTGATGCTTTCTACTTCATGAAAACTTATGGGTTTCTGCCTATTGTTGAGGTCTATGATCCTTATCTCAACTCTCTCCTTAAACTGGATAGGACTGTTTGAGTTAATCTATTCTACATAGATATGATTCGCAGTAGAATCGCTCTCAATGTCTACACATTTACTATGGTAATCCACAATTTCTATGAGTCTAGAAAGTTGCAGAAGACTGGAGATGTTTTATGTAGAATGGAGAAGATGAGTTGCAATCAATTGATGGGCATGGCGCATCAATTACATTTGGAAAAAATGTTTGACGTAGCTTTGTAGAGGGAATATAGTTTTATTTTTGTGTTGTTAATTTTTGAGAGGTTTTAGTCTTTCGACTATTGATCCACAAGACCAAAAAAGTTGGATCGATTAAATTAAAGAAAATTGGGAATAGGCATAAAAGTTATTTAAAACTTCCAATTCTTTTTTTAACAGTTAATGAACATTGTAGATAGCTATTTCAATTAAAAATGTAGATAGTTATATCATTTTTTCTTAAGGGAAATCTGAGAATGAAATTTCCATGAACGATGTCCATCCAGGCACATAAATGATTCTAAATTAAATTTTATGATAATAGTTAAAAAAAATGCATAAGTTATCTAATTAAAAAAAAAATCTAAAAATATCTTTTCAACATTGAGAAAACAAGCATTGTATAAATTTTAATAGGCACAAGAAAAACGAACATGTTTCTTCAAATAGAGTTTAATGGGATAATGCCAATGATAGTCAATGCAAGGAATGTCTAGAATATCTTTGGTTGTTTGGTTGTAAATTCATGTTACTTAAATGAATTTGAGCAGGTCTACTAGAAAAACAAGCATTTTCTCCTGCTTCCCTGGGTTTTAGATTAAGCTGAACATGCTCCTTGGGTGCAATAGCTAATGGTTCCAAGTTTAGAAAGTCATTCATCAGATTTGCGATTTTGTGAAATTAATTGCCTCTAAGGATAAAAGATGGATCTATAAATTATTAATTGCACGAGATCTAGCAACGGAGTGAACACAGATTCTGACAGACACCAAACATTGAGTTTAGGCTTGAGAAGAAAAATTAAATACCAAATCAGTATCATATAATTTGGATGAACCTTCCTCAAAGTTTCAACTGCAATCCACCTTTCTATACGTCCCATCACATGTTCCTATAGGTGGAAATAAATGCATAAAGAACTGCATCAATTGAGAGACTTCTTGACAAATTTTTTAGGCTTACTGATAGTTATGGATAGGAAGAATTTTGAAAAGTTTTTTTGGCTTACTGATAGTTATGGATAGGAAGAATACTGAAAATTTCTTTTTATTACTGAAGTATCTACAAGTAACTCAAAAGGGGGTTTTATGGGTTTCTACATCTGATTTTTGTGATATGAGTATTTTTTACCTTCTTCCTTTAGAGGAGGGGAAGATACTCACCCTCATCAAGCACTGTAGATAAAGGCCCAACTTTGCTATTTGAAGCAATTTCAGTTGCTTTAACAAAATAATTGAATCTGAAAAGTTGAAGCCAAAATAAAAAAACCCTCCACTGGGGAAATTCGTGAGAAGGATGGAGTATAATCCTTCTTTATATCTTCCAATAGATCTACCCATAAATAAGGTATTGATGCACATAGAGCAAGCGCTAATTGTGAAATTTCCAGGAGCATGGCTAAAAACCAAAGCAGGAGGATGTTGGAAACAAAGGCAAGGGATGTTGCCTCTAAAAGGTATGGTCCACCCCTGCATGTCAGGGAAGGGGTTTCTGCATTCCATTTTGAGAGTTTTAATTAAAGGAATACCAAGAATTTATTTTCAGAAATGGACCTTCGTTTATGGGCCCATGTGGCCTGTACTTAAACATATGGCCATTTGAATTTAATATGATTACTCTGTTCAAATTGGAAGTTAATTATATTGTTATTTATAGAATCTAGAGAAAGAAAACATGTTCTTTCGACTTCAGGATGTTTTCCAGTTTTCATCTCTCCAAACTTATGCTCAGTCTCTTTTCTTGTTTCCATGTGCATATATTATGGAAGATCATTATTTATCTCAGTCAATTTGAAAATTTTGCTTGGAGAGGTATGAAAAAATGAAAATGAATTGCTTGTATTGACTCCAACCAGCTATGATGCTCCTAGCCTCATCAATGCAGAGCATAATGATTGATTAGTGTGCTCCCTTGCTGCCAGGAAATGTCCAAATAAATTTGACTTCTCCTTGAACTTACACATGGTTTGTTGATGCAGGAACAAGTTTGGATCCAAAAACCAGTGGCAATTTGGTATCTAACATGAGAAGTTTGAGAATAATATACTCATTGATGCAATAGATAGCCTCATCAAGCGTTGTTGCGTGTAGTCTTTATATCACTTACTAACTATCAAAATGTATAATCTCATCTGTGCATTCCATTAAGTGTTAAAGGGCCATCGTTTCACTATTATTTTATGGTGAAAATAGGCCCAAACCTGCTACCCTCATATTTTTCATAACTGAGTCATATAGACATAAGAGAACATGGTACCCTCTTGTAATTTGAGGGGCTTTATATGTTGATTAAACTTTGACCATCAAAATAATAAATAAAAAAATTCTGAAAGGATAGGTATAATTCATGAGAAGGATGGAGTATAATCCTTCTTTAGATCTTCCAACAGATCTACCCGGAAAGAAGGTATTGATGCACATAGAGCAAGTGCTAATCGGGAAATTTCCAGGAGCATGGCTAAAAACCAAAGTAGTAGGTTTCCGGAAACAAAGGAAAGGGATGTTGCCTCTAAAAGATATGGTCCAACCCTGCATGTTAGGGAAGGGGTTTTTTGCATTCCACTTTGAAATTTTGAATTAAAGGAAGACCAAGGCTTTGTTTTCAAAAATGGACCTTGGTTTCTAGGCCCATGTGGCCTGTACTTAAATAGATGGCCATTTGAATTTGATATGATTACATTGTTCAAATTGCAAGTTAACAATATTGTTATTTATAGAATATAGAGAAAGAAAACATGTTCTTTCGACTTCAAGATGTTTCCCATTCTTCATCTCTCCAAACTTATGCTCAGTCTCTTTTCTTGTTTCTAGGTGAAATTATTCTGTAAGATCATTAGTTATCTCAGCCAGTTTGCAAATTTTTCTTGGAGAGGTATGAAACAATGAAAATGAATTGTTTGTATTGACTCCAACCAGTTATAATTCCCCTAGCCTCATCAACACAGAGCATAATGATTGATTAGTGTGCTCCCTTGATGCCAGGAAATGTCCAAAGCAAGTTGACTTCTCCTTGAACTCACACATGGTTTGTTGATGTAGGAACAAGTTTGGATCCAAAAACCATTGGCAATCTGGTATCTAACCTGAGAAGTTTGAGAAGGATATTCTCATTGAGGCAATATATAGCATCATCAAGCACTATTACGTGTATTCTTTAGATCACTTAGTAACTATCACAATGGCTAATCTCATCTGTGCACTTCATAAAGTGTTAAAGGTTCATCGTTCCAGTGTTATTTGATGGTGAAAATAGGCCCAAACCTACTACCCTCATGTTTTTCATAATTGAGTCACATAGACATACGAAAACAGGGTACCCTTCTATAATTTGAGGGGATTTATATGTTGATTAAAATCTGCCCATAAAAATACTCAATAAAACAATTATGGAAGGATAGGTATATCATGAGCATGCTGAACAACATAAATTGAGACATGAATGGGGGAAGAGTCTACTTACATTGTATTTAGGGGTCTACATTAATCGATGTGACCAAGGGGTCTGCATTAATGGATGTCTCTATTTATGAAGGTGGTGTTAATTTTTGTGGCCTTCCCTGTATGAAACTAAGGTATAGGTTAATGTTTATTTCATCACTAACTATGATGGGACGAGGACTTTCTATGCTAGAATATATATATTAGAAGGATCAATATTGGAAGGATATTTTCACACTTTGGTTTTTCCTTGGTTCTCCTCCAAACAGTTGTAAATATTTTGGCACAACCAGTCTAGCGTAGAAGTCATGGGGATTTATGATGAGATGGGTTATCTTGGAAATTTGGATTTGCTTTCTATTCCTCTTGAAGGAGATTCAATGTGTGAAAATGACGGTGAGGTTATGCATGATATTGGGATTAGTGAGCATGATATTGATGTGGATGAGCTTGAGAAGCAGATGTGGAAGGTTCGCATCTGGCTTAGGTATATTAAGGAGCAACAGAAGGGAAATGATTAAAATGACACAACAAAAAAAAGACAATCAAAAGAACAAGCCCGAAGGAAAAAGATCTCTCAGGCACAAGATGGTTTTGCGAAACTATAAATGATTTGTTGAGATTGCAACAAGATGATGAGCTTAGTGAAAAGAGTCGCCTTCACTAAGTGGGCCCGTAGGCTATTTTTGGCGCAAGTCTATTTTTAGACTATGTATATTTTTAGACATGTCGATAATATTCTATGAGTTGCAAGATGCTATTTGTGGATGGTTGGTCAAGTTGGAAAAATATATGGACTTCTATTTTTAGACATATTGGGCAGAATCTATTTTTAGATTGCCAGTCTAAAAATAGATATGTCGAATATTATTAGCTCTTAATAATATTTGGACTCTAAACATTATCTTATTCTCTTGGAGCACTTCAGTTAAGTGCACGGATGTGGCACAGGAGCTGACAGAAGGAATTACGCTATTCCTGAGGGTTAAGTGGAGCTATTGCATGGATACTTCAGTTAGAACTCATGTGACAGAGTTTGGTGGAGTTATTGAGGTAGTTGGTGGAGTTGTGTTCAGTTTAAATGAGTTAAACATAGTTGAGCTAGTTGTATCTAGTCTAACTAATTGATACACTAGTGAGAGTGGTGTGAATTAATTATTAATTAATTCACTAATTATTAACTCATTAATCAAATAAATAATACATTAGTTAACTACAGTGCATAGACAGTTTCAGTGGAGACCAATGAAGAGGTAGGTGAAAGAGCAGTGTGACTATCAGTTGTGACAATAGTGTTGCATGAGTTTGCACCACACATGGTTGGAGATGCCAATGAGGATTGCGTGAGCAAGGCTGGACCAATTTGAGTTCATTCAGAGCCATTATTTAGCAGTGATTGCGTAGTAGAGGCAGGCTAGTAGGTGGCAGATATTGGAGCATGAGATTTGCTAGATCTGACCTGATTAGTGTGTAGCAATTGGAGATTGTACTGAGAGCTTGTGAGGAGCTTTGTATAATGATTTTTACATGATCTCTATGACATATAATATACAGATAGTTGGGGGTTTTCAACTTTAAGCTTTCCCATAAAATACTGTGTTCATATGTGTGAATGTTTATGGTTTTAATGTGCGCATGCGTTCGTTTTTATTTCCGCAATTAATGATCAAAGGTAGAAGAGATTCTGTATTGTGCATGAAGTCAAATAGTGTGTGATCGGGATAATCTTGGATGTATAACATATCAGTTATATAAATTTCTACATGATATCAGATCGATATTGATCATTGCAGAAATTGTAAAAACATTGAAGCGGTTGATTTTTGTGCTGGTGGAATTCGAATTTGCAGCAGTGTTTTCTTGGTGTCGAAGTTGAGATGTGTCCAGCCTTCATGGTAAAGCTTCTCCATTCCTAATGTGGAAAGCTTTGACAGATTTATTCCAAAGAAAGAGTGACCAGAGGAAGTTGGCGCTGAAGGATAAACTCAGGAACATAAAAATGGAGAAAGGCGACAGTATACCCAAGTACCTCACGAAGTCTTTCCAGTGCAGGGATGAGCTGGGAAGTGTGGGGGTTACTATATATGATGAGGGCTTGGTGAGCTTGGCTCTCCTTGGGCTTTTGAAGATTTGGAATTCCTATCAGGACTTTGTCAATGGTCGGGAGAAATTTCCAGGATGGGAGCGACTTTGGTCGGATCTTGTGCAAGAGGAGATAAGGCGAAGTACCAAGGACGGATCTTCATCAAAGAATTCAGATGAAGAAAATTACGTTTTGGCTGCCAAAGCAAGGAAGGGGAAGAGCAAGAAGAATGCTTCTCAATCCGATGCGAAAGGCAAGAAGTAGGACATGTCCAAGGTGAAGTGCTTTCACTGTCACCAACACGAACATTACGCCACTAATTGTCCACAGAAGAAGAAAAATAAGCAGTCTGATGGATCTGCAGCTAGAGAGGCCTTAGCCTCACAGTTTGAGCTGGATTTTTCACTGATCGCATGCTTGGTCTCAAGTATGATGAGTTCAGTGTGGTTTCTTGACAGTGGTGCGTCTTTTCACATGACCAGAGACAAGGATTTGTTTACTGATCTGGATGAGAAAGATCTTGGAGTGCACATCGAGATGGGCGATGATGGTAGATACAGTGCGACCGGTATCGGTAACATTTCCTTTGAGAGGGAGTCTAGTAAACCCTTCATATTGAAGGAAGTGATGCATGTTCCAGGATTGAAGAAGAATCTTATCTCTGTGGCTATGTTGGAAGACAAGGGATATGATGTTGTCTTTAGAGAGGGAAAGGATTTCCTGTGCAGTAAGGCAACTGGTGAAACCTGGAGTATAGGGGTTCGAGTTAAGAAACTTTATTAGTTGTAGGTAGATGGCTGTGCAAAAATGGCAGGCAAGGTATAAGGAGTGGTGAGCTGGGATGAGGGCGAGCTATGGCACAGGAGATTGGGCCATCTTCACCATGGTGCTTTGAAAATTTTGTAGCAGATTTCTACTGGGCTTCCCAAAGGTACACTTGCGCAGTCAAATCAGTGCAAGGGATGTACTTTGGGAAAATTTGTGAAAGCCACCTTTCATGAGAAGGATAGTCGCACCAGGATGATCCTTGAGAGAATTCACACAGACGTGTGTGGACCTTTCTCAATAGCTTCGAAAGCAAAGCACAGGTACTATGTGATATTTGTTGATGATTTTTCTCAGAAGTGCTGGATCTTCTTCATGCAGAAGAAGAGTGATACATACTCAAAGTTCTGTGAGTTCAACCCACTAGTTGAGAAAGAATCGGGGAAGAAAGTGAAGGCTCTTAGGAGCGACAATGGTGGTGAATTCATCTCTGGAAAATTCAAGGACTTTTGCAGCACAGAAGGAATTCGAAGAGAGCTCATAGCGCCTCATAACCCACAACAGAATGGGGTCGCTGAGCGAAAGAATAGAACGATCGTGGGTGCTGCACAGGCGATATTGCATGATCAGGGCCTTCCCATACACTTGTGGGCTGAGGCATGAAATACTATGGATTATGTGCAAAACCGTTTTCCTCACAAGATACTTGGCATGAGTACACCCGAGGAGGCATTTTCTGGTAAGAAGCCTGATATTTCCCATTTGAGGATTTTTGGTTCACCTGTTTACATTCATGTGACTAAGGATGCCAGGAAGAAGCTGGAGCTGATTGCAGAGGTTGGGATATTTGTGGGGTACACTGATACACCCCACAATTATCGTGTGTATTTTCCAGACAGTCGCAAGATTGTTGTGCATCAAATTTTATGAGGAGAAAGACATGAAGTGTTCGCTTGAGAGGGAGCCACACTTGCATGCAGATGAGGAGCTATTAGTTCCTAAGGATGAGCCTCAGGATGTGGATCAGCAACAAGAGGAGGTTCATGGAGTGGAAGAGACCACTCATGCAGCGCCAACCTTCAGAGGGAAGAAGCGCACTACAGAAGCTGAGTGAATGATTCAGGATGCAAAGAAGTTTGTAGGAGCACCTACATAACAACACAGACAGAGACAGTCACCTGACCGGTATACTGGATACATGGCTCTGATGATCAAGTGTATCATGAAAGAACCATCCTCTTTCGAGGAAGCTATGGAGGACCCTGCATGGGTAGATGCCATGGTGGAAGAGTATGATTCGATTGTCAGAAACAGTGCATGGGAGATTGTCCCAAGGCCGGAAGAGAAATCAGTGGTAGGTTCGAGATGGATCTACAAAGTGAAGCAAGTAGCTGACGGGAGTGTGGAGAAGTACAAGGCAAGATTTGTTGCTCGAGGCTTCTCACAGATTGAGGGGATTGATTATGAGGAAACCTTTGCACCTATCGCAAGGTATTCTTCCATATGGATGATTCTTGCTCTCTCAGCGTAGATGGGGTGGCACATTCATCAGATGGATGTGAAGAATGCATTCCTCAATGGTGTGATTGAGGAGGAAGTGTACATAGAGCAGCCCAGAGGTTTCGAGATCTTTATCAGTGAGTCGCATGTGTGCAGGCTCAAAAGAGTGTTGTATGGGTTGAAACAAGCACCTCGTGCTTGGTACACATGGATAGACAGTTATTTCACCAGACTTGGATTCTCCAAGAGTGAGGCGGATCTGAAACTATAACAGATTGTGGTGGAGGGTAAATTGCTGATCATTGCACTTTATGTAGATGATTTGATTCTGATAGGCGATGAACTGTTGATACACTCATGCAAGGCTGATCTTGCAAAGGAGTTTGAGATGAAGGACTTGGGCCTCCATTATTTCTTGGGATTGGAAATTTAGTAGCGCAGTGATGGATTGTTTGTGTCTCAAGGAAAGTATGCCCGGGAGATACTGTAGAAGTTCAACATGCATGGCTGCAAGCCTATCGACACTCCTCTTCCTGGTGGATGGAGGAAAGATGATGCTACATCGGCAGAGGTAGTGGATGCCACTGTTTACCGACAGTTGGTGGGGTCGCTTATGTATCTAGTCAATACATGACCTGACATATGCTACACTGTTAACCAGCTTTCAGAAGCTATGGTTAAGCCTACCAAGCTCTTTTGGAAGGCAGGAAAGCATGTATTGAGATATCTCAGAGGCACATCGGGATATGGATTATTGTACAGACAGTCGGATGAGGTGAAGCTGTGTGGCTTCACGGATTCAGATTGGGCAGGGAGCCCAACGGACAGAAAGAGCACATCTGGAGGGATTTTTCAGTATCGGGTCGACAACAGTTTCCTGGAACAGCAGGAAGCAGAGATCTATGGCACTCAGTTTAGCAAAATCCTAGTATATGGTAGCAAGTTTGGCTGCATGCGAGGCTATATGGATGAGGAAGATCCTAGTCGGGTTGTTCGGTTCACACTTAGATCCTACTGTGATATATTTTGATAATCAGAGTTGCATCAAAATCTCGGTTAATCTAGTATTTCATGATAGATCTAAACACAATGACATCCGGTATCATCATATTAGAGATTGTGTGCAGCGGAAGATCATGTTACTTTGATACATTCCCACGGAGGATCAGGATGCTGATATCTTGATGAAGGCGCTCACCAGGAGAAAATTCGAATACCACAGGGGTACGATAGGGGTGGTAGATAATCCTTATCTTGTTGAGAGGGAGTGTTGAGATTGAAACAAGATGATGAGCTTAGTGAAAAGAGTCGCCTTCACTAAGTGGGCCCGCAGGCTATTTTTGGCGCAAGTCTATTTTTAGACATGTCGATCATATTCTATGAGTTGTAGGATGCTATTTGTGGATGGTTGGTCAAGTTGGAAAAATATATGGACTTCTATTTTTAGACATATTGGGGCGGAATATATTTTTATATTGCCAGTCTAAAAATAGATATGTCGAATATTATTAGCTCTTAATAATATTTGGACTATAAACATTATCTTATTCTCTTGGAGCACTCCAATTAAGTGCACATATGTGGCACGAAGTTGACGAAGGAATTATGCTATTCATGAGGGTTAAGTGGAGGCTTGTGCATGGATGCGGAGCCTCCCAGATGTAGTGACGAGAGTTTGGTGGAGTTATTGAGGTAGTTGGTGGAGTTGTGTTCAGTTTAGCCGGAGTTAAACATAGTTGAGCTAGTTATACATCTGATACAATTGATTGATACACTAGTGAGTGAGGTGTGAATTAATTATTAATTAATTCACTAATTATTAACTCATTAATCAACTAAAGAATACATCAATTAGCTACGGTGCATGGAGCCGGTTTGATGGAGACCGGTGAAGAGGTAGGTGAAAGAACGTGTATGTATCTAGGTTGTGACAATAATGTTGCATGAGTTTGCACCACATATGGTTGGAGATGCCAATGAGGATTGCGTGAGAAAGGATGGACCAATTCGATTTCATTCGAGCCATTCTTCGAGCGGTGATTGCGCCGGTAGGGCGAGCTCTCAAGTGGCGAGAGATTGGAGCATAGTTTGCTAGATCGGACCCCGATTAGTGCATAGCAATTGGAGATTATGCTTGAGAGCTTGTGAGGAGCTTTGTATAATGATTGTTACATGATCTCTATGACATATAATATACAGGTAGTTGGGGGTTTTCAGCTTTAAGCTTTCCCATAAAATACTGTGTTCATATGTGTGAATGTTTATGGTTTTAATGTGCGCATGTGATTGTTTTTATTTCTGCAATTAATGATCAAAGGTAGAAGAGATTCTGTATTGTGCATGAAGTCAAATAGTGTGTGATCAGGAGAATCTTGGATGTATAACATATTAGTTATACAAATTTCTACAGATTTCTACCTACAATCATGAGGCGATGGTATAAAACCAGGTCGGGAAGATTTGTGGGAATTTTTCGCTTATTGTCACCTACAATATAGTGAATAATAACACAACAGGTAAATTATAGCATAAGCCTGTAGCATATAAAAAACTTTAAAAATACATGTTGTTTGATCAGTGAGGTCATTTTAGTTGAGCAGAAGCCTGTGGTCTTCAACTGCATGTGCCAGAAATATTTACATGGGTGGGTCTTCGCACAACACAAAAAAATAGTAGTAAATTAAAGCTAGAAAGAAAACACAGAAAGAGTAGTAAATAAAAGCTAGAAAGAAAAACTGAAACATAGAAATATAGACCTAATAGGAAAAGAAATCAGATAATTGTGACCACTATTTTTGGAAGTTGTTTGTCCTGTAGGTCCTAATCCCAAATGCTATTGGTCATGAAGAATAATGAAGAAATTAAATACAACCACTTTCTCAGCCATTTCCCTCAGCCATTTCCATGAGCCATCACTTTCTCAGCCATCACTGTGAGCCACCGTGAGTTGCTACAAGTAAGGGTAAAATAATTTCATGAGCGCGACAGAGGTTATCATAGAGCCCAAGCAGAGCAATAGGGTGACATAATCCGATGACTGTGGGCATCTGAATAGGTGTGCGCTAAACATATTCAGGCCACGTGTAATATCACCAAATTAGAAGTCAGCTAATTGGGATATTAATTTCAATAAATTTTTTCTTTTCCTAAGTTTGACAGGAAATAAAAGGGCGAGGGGACCCATGAATAAAAAATTGGATCAGAAGCACTTTCCTAAAGTCACTTGAGCATATATTTACTTGAAAATGTGGGGACCAAGAGGGTGAAGTGACAGCGTGAGGGAAGAGGCAGTGTGTGCAGCGTGGGCCCATGACATTGCAGTGAGAGAAGGACAACGTGAGCCAAGAGGGACATCGCAGTTTGGTGGGGACCGGATGAGAGCAAGGTTCTCAAAGCATAAAAAGGGGAAGATGCTCCTCATTCTCTCATTCTATTATGCATCTCTAATTTCCGTCTTTTGACATTGAGCATGCTTTTTCTGTTGAGCGAAGTCTGCAAGTGCTGCTCAACACACTGGGTGTCTCCGAGTGGAGATCCCAACCTCAGCCCTGGGGGACTTCGAGTGCCTTCTCGGGTGTAGAGTGTTGGAAATTGGGTTCAACACACTCTGTGTGTTTCGGGACATGGAATAATCGCCTCTCATGATTCCTAACTCTGGCGATTGTAGCGAAGACTAATGCCTACGAGTTTTGGTCTAAGGGAAATTGTGATTCCAACAATTGGTAATAGAGTGACAGGTCTTGAGTTGGAAACTCACCTGGCTCACGTTGGGGGGGAGATTGTTGGAAATTGGGTTCAATGCTCTCCATGTGTTTCACGACATGGACTAACCGCCTCTTGTTGATCCTAACTCTGGCGATTGTAGCAGAGACTAACGCCTGTGGGTTTTGGTCTAATGGAAATCGTGAGTACAACAAGGAGTTCTATCCATCGTTTTGTAGGAGGGAGCCATAGCATATTCAACCATGATTACATATTTTCTTGGACAATGCAGTCCCTTGGAGGGATCACGTAGTTTCTGGTAGAGGTAGGTCTGGGAGTGAGGAGTTATCAGGGATTTCAACCCATGGTTAGTGTGGAGGGACCAACCCTTCATTATTCATCATTTTGACAAACTTGGAGGAGGCAAACATTTTCAAAGGATCATTCAGGGCTAGCGTATTTCACTGGGATAACGTTATTTCACAAGGAGGGTTAAATTTCAAGGTCAGCCATTCCAAGATTCCTTTCTAGAATTTTTTGGGTTATTGGAGGAGAGCCCATTCCTATAGTTTCACATTTTTATGAGCAGAGGAACAATCCCAAAGAGTTATTCCATTTCAGAAGCACCAGCAGCAACAACATTCGAAGATTACATATTCCTTGGTTGAGCATCCATTCAATGATCATTTCTGAGAGTATTACCAGCTTGCCTTGTGCAAGCCAAGGTGCCATCATTCTAATCACCTTCGTTCTCATTGTCATCTTTTAGTTACATAATAAAACGGCTCAACATTTCTCCATATTTCCATTATTTTTGTGAAGTCTCTCTATTTGTCATAGATGCTTGTTTATGTTGCTTTGTATTATTGTTTATTTCTATTCGGAATATTACACCACGTGTGTTCCATTAGTAACAATTTTCAATAGTAGAAAAGAGATGTTGACTAAAAAAAATTGCCCTCATTCAAAAGAAAAGGCCTGTCGGCCTAAATATGAGTGGTCCTATGAATATTTTGAAAATGATATATAATTTTGGTGTAGGTTATATATTTTAAATTATATTTAATTTTCAATATTGTTAGAATTGTAAATTTTATAATTATAATATGAATGGTACTATAAATATTTTGAAAATGATATATAATTTTGGTGTAAGTTATATATTTTTAACTATTTTTAATTTTCAATATGGTTAGAATTTAAAATTTTATAATTTTTTTCTATAACGATTTTGGTTGGTTTAACTTATTTTATTATAAAATTAATGAAAGTCGTTTGTATTTCGTGATATTAACAAAAATATAGAAAATATTTTCAGTTCTTAATTTAAAAGAAATATATTTTGTATAACAAATTAACTCTTTCTTCCCATTTTCCTTATAACATTTTAATTTTTTTTTAATTAAATTATAATAATATTTACGTTGTAAAGCGTCCCTCTTTGAAAACAACTCCCCTCAACTGCCACTTGTACCATTGTGTACCATTTATTTTGATGTTAGACGATTGAAATAATATCTACCTTAGGATTTAATATTGTTATTAATCAGTTGTAGAAATACTGACCAATTTCTGCTTGTCTTTCTTCTCTTCTCATTTGGTTTCCTACTCTTTTTTATTACAAGAAATCGAAGTAATCGACCTTACCAAGGTCATGTTATATATCATGTAATTGATATTATGTGAGAATTTTTCAAGAATAGGGATAGAGTTTTGGAATGGACAACAAATTTTCTTTCCAGAATCCCTTCCCACGTATGTATGGTCCAATGCCCAGGAGGCATCCGAGGACTCATCACTGTAAATCCCTCAAACGTGGAGCATATTCTGAGAGAAAATTTTTAGAATTACCCCAAGGAAGAACACTTAAGTTTCTTTCTCCACGATTTCCTGGGCAAGGGAATCTTCAACATAGATGGGGAGCTGTGGAAAATGTAGAGGAAAGTTGCGAGCTTCGAATTCAATACCAAGTCGCTCTAGAACTTCGTGGGAATTTATGGTAATTATAGGTAAAGGAATCTTTTTGGTTGTTTTAGATTTGAGATTATTTCTATCCTTCTCCTATTTTCTATTTTTTCTCGTTTGGCAACCCTTGTGAGAACGTTGTTAAATAAATGGGTTTGGTTTTCACTAATTCCCTTTTGTTAATCTTGACCCTGCTGACCTTTAGTTCCAAATAATGTTCTTGTATACTTTCTTAAAGTTTAGTAACCACATTATTGGTTTTCTCCCTCTCTTTTCTAAGTTTTTTATGCAGTCTTCTCTGTCTAAGAGAATCCTAAGTATTGATCTTTACCTTGTTGATGAGAAAGGCCACTGTATTTGTTTATGTGAGAACCCTTCTGTCTGAAATCCTAACTGAAGGATAGTTAATCATGATCATTAGTGTTTGGAGAGAAACCCAAATATTCCTTCTGGTATTTTAAGAATTAGTGCGAAGGACATATTTTGTGTTTTTCTTGGGGCAATCAGCTCTTTTTACATCTTTCTTTTGGAAAATTTGATTTATCGTTTGAGCTCTTTTAATGAACTGTACTGAATAGTTATTTTTCTTTTTCCTTTGTAGTTCTAGAAGCCGAAGAAGAAACAAAAAATTATGAGAGAATTAATCTGTGATCTCCCTACTATTTTTTATGGACATATATCTGCATTTTTTCAGTAGAAAAAACAACTAGTTTATATTGTGTACCAACAAATTTATCAAAAATATTTCCTAAAAAATGTGTCATAGTTCGTTTCCCTTCCCTTTACTCCAAAAAAATTCTAGTATTAAATGCAAGGTTCAAAAATATTCGACAGTAAAGACAAAGTTTTACTGCGCTTCATACAGATAAAAAAAAAACTGAATCATTCAAAAGGAACAATGGATCCATAAACAATCTCAGTAAATCTTCCTTGTCTGTGCTTGTGCCATTCTCGTCTAAAATATGGTTGACGACGGCCAATGCTCTACCATTGACCAAAACTATGGCCTTACATTGTAATGACCCACATGTAAGGATAGTACATGCATACCTCGTCAATATATGAAAAGTGACAGATAAGAAGGAAATATACTCCACCCATCTTTTTCTGCAGAGCAAAACTACAGAGAGACTATAATCCATGTGTTCTAGTTGATGGAACCTATGCCAGTTCTTCGAATATGTGAGGTAACCATATTTTTCAAGTTCCCTGTACTCAGATTTACATTTCTGTTTCTCCATAATAAGATGTCCAATGATCATTCTCCTCCTGGAGTGTTAAAATACTGGACATAAACCAAAAAGATAGTCCATCCCGAAGACATTATTCTAGAAAAAATTTAGAAACCTGCAAAAACAAAAGGTTAGAAAAATATAGCCATTCCTTTCACTCCTTGACCTATAGCTTCAACCAGATCATAATGTATTTCACCATATCTCTCGGATTGTCCCTTCTTAGATAGGCGATTTGCCTGTGAATTATTTTCTCTATAGATGTGGGAGAAGGTTATAGTTTTGAATTTTTTGCACAACACATTAATCCTTACCATCCATCTATATAGATAGCTTGGATTAAGCTGGGTGCCTTTGTTGAGATGATATATAAGGACCAATTAATCCCCATAAACCAAAAGCGAGTCAAGGTAGAGATGTTGAGAAAACCACAACAGTCCCCAAAGTGCCAGAGTCTTTTCCCTCATATTGGTGTCGTGTCTACCAGACTAATGGATTTTATAGTGGTATGTTGGGGAGAGCATCAACCACACCTTGCATTTGTTATTTTGTACTGCCCCATATGTTAGACTTCTATATTTCAAAGTATCACCAGGTGACTGATTATTGATTAGATTTGTCATTACTGAAAATAATATTCCATGGCTATCATTTATTTTCAGGAAAGATGGTAAGTCTTGACTGTCATGAGCTTCAAAAGAATCCATGTGCCTTTCAATTTATTGGAAAGAGAAAATTTTGATGATAAGATGGCAAAGGAACACAAAGCAAAAACACCAGAACTATCATTAAGTCAGAGATAAAGAGAAGCAAAGCAAGAAAGAAAAATAAAGCTTCATTTTGTTTTAAAGGATTTGGTTGGCTGCTAGTCTAAATGCTCCTATGGAAAAGTTATTTATATGGTTCAAATTATGATTATTAGCTTATATCCTAAAGTTTTAAACCATAGCATATATTCCCCCATACTTTCAATTCATTTGTTTCCCTCTATTTGCATTTCCTTCCCCATTCATATATTTCAATACATTTCATTATAATCCTGCACATTCAAAACCATTTTTCCCATAGGCCAAATCCAAAAAAACCTTTGATTGTTGTCTCCTACAAACCTTTCAAAAGGATATATGCTATAAAGTGGGACCTGGTCACTTGTTACACTCCCTATCCATTTCATTTTTCTGCTTGAACCTTACCTTTTCCGCCTTTTTTCGCTTTAGCTTTCCACTTTACCTTTCATTGTTATATCATTTTTTTTTACTTACGTCCGCTTCCTTATTCCATGATTGCGATTAAAGTGTGGCCATCCCTCCATGTCACCCTTTCTTCCCCACCCTCCATCACAGATCGCATATTATAACCTTTCACATTGCAACTAAAACTTAAAACCTGCGATTGCTAATTTGAGATATATCGCATCACATTTGTTTTAACTTACCTCTGGACTACTTGCAATCTATTTTATTTGACTTGTGATGCGATGGTTGGTCCCACCACAATAGCTCCGCACCCCACTTCACAGCCGTATCTAATACATATCACATTATCATAACCTCGCCGATTGCAGTGGGCTCCATTTCCCCTTGACATATCGTCCTCCAATCAGTGCAAATTGCACTTCGCAGATTTAAGAGTTTAACTCCATGCTTATAAACTAAATCTTAAAGTTTGTGATTTGCGATGCAGTCCGGTCCCACCTCTCCTCCACGGAACCACTTTCTCCCCATGCTTCACACTTCGCATCGGTTAGAGTTTACCCTTGCGACTTAATGTTAAGACTTGCGATTTGTAGGTTGCGATCTAGTCCCACCTTCCCTCCATGTCACCTCCTTACTCCCCACACTTCACACATCACACATTTTAGAGCTTACCTCTACTGTTTCATGGTAAATATTTTCAATCACGATGCGGTTTTGACCCAAACCATTATACTCTTCTCATCGCGAATACGATATTCCTTTGCTATCCTTCCCATTCCATTACTCCACATCACCTCCCACTTCGCATCACATCGCCGATTCCTTTCCTTATATCGTAAATTTCAAAACTTGTGAAATGCGATGCTGTTGCGGATGTGATGCAGCTCCAAGATAAAATCCACAGATTTTCAAGTCCAAGTAAATGGGTTTTTTACGATGTTTTGTGTAAAAAGGGTCAAGTTGGGCATATGAGGTTTGAAACTCGTTTTACGAAGAAATAAGGTGGAATGTGACAGAAAGGCTTGGGCAACAGAAAGACACTGAGGTCAAGTCAGGAAAAGGGCATTCATACAAAACTGTCATGGTATACCAGCAGAAGCGGAAAATGCAGCAAAACACATCAGCACCACCATCAGTAAATGAAATTAGCCAGCGCTGCACCAGACTTAATTACCCAACGTCGATCTTTTGAAAAGCATCACCATATGTCAGAGTCATCAAAGCATTTATATCCTTAAAGAGCTGCTTAAAATTAATTTTACAGGCGATATGTTGTCAGAGATATTTTTCTCAAGCCTTGCGTGGCCATGCCTATTTAATTTTAGTTGTTTTGTAATAAATGAATTTTTCCCCAAGTATATTAGGGCAACCAACTCAAAATTTAGTTAAATACTGCTCGAATTTTCATTATCAAAGGGGGAACCTTGTTAGACTTTGTGTTGTAAAATATCATTGTATTAGAGCACTGTAACTATTTTGATTTTGGCATCAATAATAAAGAGACCGTTCACAGGATTCATGAGCTATGCTAATGGTGATGTTATTTCCTCTATGTTAATTTTTTCCTCTGTCTTTTCATGTTGTGCATCAGTTTATCTGATTACCAAACATAAGTTTTAGATAAATATTTTCTGAGAGAGCACCTTAATTCTATCTATTTTTGTTATCTTAATGTTTTCCTCTGAATTATAGTTAAATAATTCTTAAATTCTATTTAGCTATTACTGAACTCACTGCTTTCTTTCATCTCATATTCACAGTACTAGTAAGATCTATTCTGCATAGTTAGCTTTCTCTGTGAATGCCCCTTGAAAAAGTTGATGCACAATTCAGCCTCTTATGACTCCATAGCTCAATGGATTAAGTTTCACAGCTCTGTCTGTCCAACCACCCAACCAATCAAAACCAATAGTTCCCATAATATCTATAACTAGCCTAATATCAACAATTATAATCATCAAGCCAAATCATAAATCATAAGGAAGAGAGAGAGCCCTCTCTGAGTCTAGGAAGGCTAGGTCCTGGAATCCAAAGTGGTTTGATGTTGTCCTTTGTCATTTATTCTTGCTAATATTAAAAATTATGGAGATCTAACATAATGGAGACCATAATGGGGACTGAGTTATTGGAAAAGCTTAATATTTCATCAGAACTCAAAAACCCAGTGAAAATATTATATGATTTGAGTATTTTCCAAGATTGGTATCTGGTTGTTGATGGTGGACAATAGGCAGTCACAAAAAAGTTGAAATCATCCACTTGGCGACTCCAATTCAGACCAATTACATTCAAAGACTCCACTGGAGGAAGGACCTGAAACATGACTAGTCAGCCTAAAAAGAGAAGGTATCCAAGCCCAAATTGGATTCAAGAGATTGTTGTTTTTATCTGTAACTATGTTCTAGCCTACTTTAAGCCTGATCATAGTACACTGCTGAGTTTTACTTTGATCATTGGCATATTGATGAGCCTCAAAAATCTAAGCCCCAAATTGTAGACCATGTACAATATACTTATACACCTGTGCACATCCTGGATGCACTTGAGAAAAACCCAGTGAAACATAAGTCTCATGATTTATCACCTATCCCTACTATATTCCCACATGGTTATAATCTACCTGCTGCACTTCCTATACCTATAAAATTCCTAGACATATACAAGCCCCTGGTTTTCCCTTCTATCCTCCATAACCTCCCTGCAAATTTTATCAATCATCTACCCAAATTTGATGGAGAAAGTGCAAAGATCACTACTAAAAAGCACATCCAAAATCTTGAGTATTTCCTTGATCTGTTTGAGGTGGGAGAGGATTATGTGCATATCATAATTTTTGCCCTATCATTGCAGGGAAAAGTTAAAAATTAGTTTAAATACCTTCCAGTTGTAAGAATTAGTAATTTTCATCAATTCACTCAAGTTTTCCTAGGTAGATGGGTGGTCATGGGAAATTTTTTTCTCATCATGGAAGAGTATAACTAGTTAAAAAGACATCCAGGGGAGACAGTACAACATTTTTTAGCCAGGTTCAATAAGGTATACCATTCAATACTTACTAAGATAAAGCCACCCCCAAGATGGGCTCTCTTGCACTACCCAGATGCATTTGATCCAGAGATGGCATTCCAGTTAAGAGAAAGGGACCCTGAAACCTTGGAAGAAATGAAAAATGTGGCAGTTGATGTGGAAGCCAACCTGCTGAACAGGGAGGCAAAGATAAAAGCAATGACAAAGGAAAAAATAGAAAAAGAGCAACTAATATATTCAGAGATAAAAATAGATATGTTGGAAAACACAATCAACGAAATGATGCATATGATTAGTAGGAAAGAGGAACTTGTTATTATGATACCTCATGTTCCATTAGTTCTGGAAAAGACAAACATCAATGTAACCAAGCAGTTTGTAGCCCATCCTAGACACCCTAAAATAGAAAATGATGGTTTCATGTACTCTATCCACAAAATAGCCAAAGATGAAGCCCAAAATCAGAAGGAGGCAGGGAAATCCTCAACAACAATGTACATGATAGATGAACTTGCATACAAAGGTATCCATCTCGAATATCATTATCAAGAGGAGGATTATAAGGTTGAGATTGAGGATGACTGTACAAAGCAACCAACATTGTCTCCATGGGAAGAAAGGACCTGGTCCCCACCATGCAAAGACAAAATCCAAACATTGCATGCTGAGCAAGAGTGTAAGGAAGAAAATACATAAAGTTTTCAAGTACCGAATATTTTCCTCTCCTTTTTGCCTCATTCTTGAGAGAAAATTATAAGCAGGTGGTTAATATGAAAGATGAGAAATGCTCTAATGAGTCAGTTGAGGAAAAGGCGGATGATCCTAAATCTATTTTAGGTCTAGGGGTTCAACCCTTGAATCCTTTTGAATATCAAGTATCAGATGAAGTCACAGGGTCTAAAGCAGATGATGAAGTGATCAAGTCTGATTCTCTACCTCTATGCTTTAATGCATTTCAGATTATAAAAGGAAATAGGGACCACCTTCCAGCTGATAGTCATAAGGGAAAAAATGAGGTCTCAAAAGAACTAACACAACCATCTAAAGCACCACATGACCCAATAGCAGACATGTTGGATGGATTCTGCTTTCAAAGACAATCTTCCTGTGTTAATAATGCTCTCAAAAGTTGTTATGATATGGATATGATCAAACAATCTTCCCCATTGTCTGATTCAGTAGAAGTAGTGGCATAACTCTCATCAAGTAGCATGAAAACATGTTCTGAGTTGACTGAAGACTAGGAAAAAACATCTGCAGTACCAATATATGAAGCTGAGTTGGCTAAGTCAGAATACCCATAAATAAATCAAGAATACCTTGATGCAGTGACTGTCTGTATGGAGGAATTGTTCTTTACAAATCCTGCACATATTCCTGGCATGAAAATTGTTTTTAAAGTGTACCAAGATCTATGTAAGCAGAATTAGGCCAGGAATTTCTATCAAACACCATTTTCAGGTTGGTCTTTGAGCATGGCGAAGAGCAATGAAAGAACAAAGATATTAGAACAATTTCTTGACTAGTTGCACTGGCATTATTGTATTGTTTAGAAGGGTAGCCATTTCAGAGTAGGGTAGGTAGGGGTGAAAATAAGCTCAACACTCTGAGAATATTTCAAATCTTAGTTTTAGATTGCTTTTCATTTTTAGATCAGTGTGTTTCAGACCTTAGTTTCAGCTCAGTTCTGGTTTCACCATTCAAGTTTTCAAGGTGTAGTAGTATGTTCAGCTTGATGGATTGCAATGGAGAAGGGAAATTTTAGTTTCAGTTCAGATTTTAGTATGCTAATGAGATGGCTGGCCAGACATGTGGTCTATTTTTATCAGTAAAATTCAGGAGGAACAATCAGCTAGTTTCCAGTCACTAAATTGCCTAACAGATCAGGTTGCAGAGTAGGATCAACCCAATGGATCAGGATACTAGTCAACGATGTTCTTGACACCTCCTGTAGGATCTGAAATCCCCAGCTGGAGCCACTGTTATAATCTTGTATTTCATAGTATCACCAGGTGAATGATTATTGATTAGATTTGTCATTACAGAAAATAATATTCCATGGCTATCATTTATTTTTAGGAAATATGGGAATTCCTGACTGTCATGAGCTTCAAAAGAATCTATGTGCCTTTCAATTCAGTGGAAAGGGAAATTGTTGCTGATAAGATGGAAAAGGAACACAAAGCAAAAACACCATAACAATAATTAAGTCTGAGATAAAGAGAAAAAAAGAAATAAAGAAAAATAAAGCTTCATTTTGTTTTAAAGGATTTGATTGGCAGCTAGTCTAAATGCTCCTATGGAAAATTTATTTATATGGTTCAAATTCTGATTATTAACTTATATCCTAATTTCAAAACATAGCATATATTTCCCCATACTTTTATTTCATTCATTCCCCTTTATTTACATTTCCTTCCCCATTCATATATTTCCATACATTTCATTATAATCTTGCACATTAAAAACCATTTTTCCCATAGGCCAAATCCCAAAAAACCTTTCATTTTCGTCTCCTACAAACCTTCCGAAAGGCTATATGCTATAAAGTGGGACTCGGTCACTGGTTACACTCCCTGTCCATTTCATTTTTCCGCTTGAACCTTACCTTTTTTGCCTTTTTTTCGCTTTAGCTTTCCCCTTTACCTTTCATCGTTATATCATTGTTTTTTACTTACCTTCGCTTCCTTATTCTCCGATTGCGATTAAAGTGGGGCCATCCCTCCACGTCACCATTTCTTCCCCACCCTCCATCACAGATCACATATGATAACCTTTCACATCGCAACTAAAACTTAAAACTTGCGATTTCTTATTTGCGATATATTTCATCGCATTTGTTTTAACTTACCTTTGGAGGAGTGCCCGCAATCTATTTTCTTTAACTTACGATGCAATAGTTGGTCCCACCACATCAGCTTCGCACCCCACTTCATAGCCATTTCCAATACATATCACATTATCATAACCCCGCTGATTGCAGTGGGCTCCATTTCCCCCTGACACATCATCCTCCAATCAGCGCAAATCGTACTTTGCGTATTTAAGATTTTACCTCCCTGCTTATAAACTAAAACTTAAGGTTTGTGATTTGCGATGCAGTCCAGTCCCACCTCTCCTCCACGCCATCGCTTTCTCCTTGTGCTTCTCACTTCACATCGATTAGAGTTTACCCTTGCAGCTTAATTTTAAGACTTGTGATCTGCGGGCTGCGATCTAGTTCCATCTTCCCACCACATCACCTCCTTCCTCCCCGTGCTTCGCACATAGCACCTTTTAGAGTTTACCTCTACTGCTTCATGGTAAAGATTTGCGATCACGATGCAGTTTTGGCCCCACCATAATACTCCACTCATTGTGAATATGCCAATCCTTCATTATCGTTCCCATTCCATTACTCCACGTCATCATCCTCTCGCCACGTCACCTCCCACTTTGCATCACATCACTGATTCCTTTCCTTATATCATAAATTGAAAAACTTATGAAATGCGATGCTGCCGCGGATGCGATGGTGCTCCAAGATAAAATCCATATATTTTAAAGTCCGGTTAAATGGGTCTTTTATGATGTTCTGTGTAAAAAGGGTCAAGTCGGGCATATGAGGTTTGAAACTCATTTTATGAAGAAATAAGTTGGAACATGGCAGAAAGGATCAAGTGGAAAAAAGACACTGAGGTCAAGTCAGGAAAAGGGGGTTCATACAAAACCTTCATGGTATACCAGCAGAAGCGGAAAAGGTAGCAAAAAACATTAGCACCACCATCAGTAAATGAAAGTTTCTAGTGTTGCACCAGAATTAATTACCCAACGCTGATATTTTGAAAATTAGCACCATATGTCAGAGCCATCAAAGCGTTTAGATCCATAAGGAGCTGCTCAAAATTAATTTTACAAGCAATATGTTATTAGAGATCTTTTTCTCAAGCCTTGCATGGCCATGCCTGTTTAATTTCAATTAATTTGTAATAAGTGATGTTGAGATTGCAACAAGATGATGAGCTTAGTGGAAAGGAGTCGTCTTCACTAAGTGGGCTCGCAGGCTATTTTTGGCGCAAAGTCTATTTTTAGACATATGGATCATGTTCTATGAGTTGCAGGATGCTATTTGTGGATGGTTGGTCAAGTCGGAAAAAATAGATGGACTTCTATTTTTAGACATATTGGGCGGAATCTATTTTAGATTTCCAGTCTAAAAATAGATATGTCAAATATTATTAGCTCTTAATAATATTTGGACTGTAAACATTATCTTATTCTCTTGGAGCACTTCAGTTAAGTGCACAGATGTGGCACAGGAGCTGACAGAAGGAATTACGCTATTCCTGAGGGTTAAGTGGAGCTATTGCATGGATACTTCAGTTAGAACTCATGTGACAGAGTTTGGTGGAGTTGATTGAGGAAGTTAGTGGAGTTGTATTCGGTTTAACTAATATAAACATAGTTGAGCTATTTGTATTCAGTTTAACTAATTGATACAATTAGTGAGAGTGGTGTGAATTAATTATTAATTAATTCACTAATTATAAACTCATTAATCAACTAAATAATGCATCAGTTAACTTCAGTGCTTTTACAGTTTCAGTGGAGACCAGTGCAGAAATAGGTGAAAGAGCAGGTTAACTATCAGTTGTGACTATACAGTTGCTATTTGCAACACAAAGATAGGTGGAGAAGCCCATGAGGATTGCGCAGTACAAGCCAGGTGGTTTATATATTTCATGAAGCCATCCCAAAGCATTGAAAACGCAATAGAGGTTGGCTATCAAGTGGCAAAATATTGGAGCATGTGTTTTGCTAGATTTAGCTTGATAGTGTGTAGAAATTGAGGGTGTGCATGAGAGCTTGTGAGGAGATTTTGTACTATGATTTTTACATGATCTCCATGAAATATAATATACATATAGTTGGGGTTTATAGCTTTAAGCTTTCCCATTAAATACTGTGTTCATATGTGTGATTGTTTGTGGTTTTAATGTATGCATGCAATTGATTTTATTTCCGCATGTGATGATCAATGGTAGAAGATATTCTGTATTATGCATGAAGCTAAAATAGTGTGTGATCAGGAGAATCTCGGTGAATAATATATCAGTTATTCAAATTTCTACATGGTATCAAATCGATATTGATCATTGGAGCAATTGTAAAACATTGAAGCAGTTGAGTTTTGTGCTGGTGGAATTCGAATTTGCAGCAATGTTTTCTTGGTTTCGAAGTTGAGATGTCTTTGAACAGATTGGGATTGGAGTATGCCCTTGAGGGCAGCTCGAATTATATTGTATGGAAGGATAGGATGGAGGTAGTGCTGGATGAAAATTGGTTGAAGGAGTTCATAGATGCAGAAATTCCAAAGCCTACTTCTAGTGATGCTGTCGTACTTGACGCATGGAAAAAGAAGACAGAAAAGTGTCAAAGGATTCTGTTGGAAGGTGTGAAGGATCACATAGTATCCAGCCTTCATGGTAAGGCTTCTCCATTCTTGATTTGGAAAGCTTTGATAGACTTATTCCAAAGCAAGAGCGACCAGAGGAAGTTGGCGCTCAAGGACAAAATCAGGATCATAAAGATGGAGAAAGGCGACAGTATGCCCAAGTACCTCACGAAGTTCATCCAATGCAGGGATGAGCTGGGAAGTGTGGGGGTGATTGTTGATGATGAGGACTTGGTGAGCTTGGCTCTCCTTGGGCTTCCGAAGAGTTGGCACTCCTATCAGGACTCTGTCAATGGTTGGGAGAAATTTCCAGGATGAGAGCGACTTTGGTCGGATCTTGTGCAAGAGGAGATAAGGTGGAGTACCGGGGATGGATCTTCATCAAAGAACTCTGATGACGAGAATTTCGCTTTGGCTGCCAAATCAAAGAAGGGGAATAGCAAGAAAGCTTCTCAATCCAGTGCGAAAGGCAAGAAGCAGGACATGTCCAAGGTGAAGTGCTTTCACTGTCACCGACACGGACATTACGCCACTAATTGTCCAAAAAAGAAGAAAAATAAGCAGGCTGCTAGGACTGCAGCTGGAGAGGCCTTAGCCTCGCAGTTTGAGCTAGATTTTTCACTGATCGCATGCTTGGTATCAAGTGTGATGGGTTCAGTATGGTTTCTTGACAGTGGTGCATCTTTTCACATGACAGGAGATTGAGATTTGTTTACTGATCTGGATGAGAAAGATCTTGGAGTGCACATCGAGATGGGCGATGGTGGTAGATACAGTGTGACCGGTATCGGTACCATTTACTTTGAGAGGGAGTCTGGTAAACCCTTCATATTGAATGAAGTGATGCATGTTCCAGGATTGAAGAAGAATCTTATCTCTGTGGCGATGTTAGAAGACAAGGGATATGATGTTGTCTTTAGCGAGGGAAAGGCTTTCCTGCGCAGTAAGGCAACTGGTGAGACCCGAAGGATAGGGGTTCGAGTTAAGAACCTTTATCAATTGCAGGTAGATGGCTGCGCAGCAATGGCATGCAAGGCAGAAGGAGTGGTGAGCCGGGATGATGGCGAGTTGTGGCACCGGAGATTGGGCCACCTTCACCATGGAGCTTTGAAGATACCGCAGCAGATTTCTACTGGGCTTCCTAAAGGCACTCTTGCGCAGTCAGATCAGTGCAAGGGGTGTACCTTGGGAAAATTTGTGAAAGCCACCTTTCACGAGAAGGATAGTCATGCCACGACGATCCTTGAGAGAATTCACACATACGTGTGTGGACCTTTCTCAGTAGCTTCGACAGCAAAGCACAAGTACTATGTGATCTTTGTTGATGATTTTTCTCAGAAGTGTTGGATCTTCTTCATGCAGAAGAAGAGCGAGACATACTCAAAGTTCTGTGAGTTCAAGGCACTGGTTGAGAAAGAATTGGGGAAGCAGGTGAAGGCTCTTAGGAGCGACAATGGTGGTGAATTCATCTCTGGCGAATTCAAGGACTTTTGCAGTGCAGAAGGAATTCGAAGAGAGCTCATAGCACCTCATAACCCACAGCAGAATGGGGTTGCTGAGCGGAAGAACAGAACGATCGTGGGTGCTGCACGGGCGATGTTGCATGATCAAGGCCTACCCATTCACTTGTGGGCAGAGGCATGCAATACTGCAGTATATGTGCAGAACCGTTGTCCTCACAAGATACTTGGCATGAGTACACCCGAGGAGGCGTTTTCTGGTAAGAGGCCTGATATTTCCCATTTGAGGATTTTTGGTTCACCTGTTTACATTCATGTGACTAAGGATGCCAGGAAGAAGCTGGAGCCGACCGTGGAGGTTGGGATATTTTTGGGGTACACTGATACGCCCCACAACTATCGTGTGTATTTTCCAGACAGTCGCAAGACTGTTGTGCGACGGGATATCAAATTTCATGAGGAGAAAACCATGAAGTGTTCGCTTGAGAGGGAGCCACACTTGCATGCATATGAGGAGCTATTAGTTCCTAAGGATGAGTCTCAGGATGTGGATCAGCCACAAGATGAGGTTCATGGAGTGGAAGAGACCACTCAGGCAACGCCAACCATCAGAGGGCGGAAGCGCACTACAGAAGCTGAGTGACTGGCTCAAGATGCAGAGAAGGTTGTAGGAGCACCTACATCACAGCACAGATAGAGACAGTCACCTGACAGGTATACTGGATACATGGCTCTTATGAGCAATTGTATCATGACAGAGCCATCCTCTTTCAAGGAAGCTGTGGAGGACCCCGCATGGGTAGATGCCATGGTGGAAGAGTATGATTCGATTGTCAGAAACAGTGCATGGGAGATTGTCCCGAGGCCGGAGGGGAAATCGGTGGTGGGTTCGAAATGGATCTACAAAGTGAAGCAGGCAGCTGACGGGAGTGTGGAGAAGTACAAGGCAAGATTTGTTGCCCAAGGCTTTTCACAGATTGAGGGGATCGATTATGAGGAGACCTTTGCACCTGTCGCAAGGTATTCTTCCATATGTACGATTCTTGCTCTCTCAGCGCATATGGGGTGGCACATTCATCAGATGGATGTGAAGACTGTGTTCCTCAACGGAGTGATTGAGGAGGAGGTGTACATAGAGCAGCCCGAAGGTTTCGAGATCTTCAACAGCGAGTCACATGTGTGCAAGCTCAAGAGAGCGTTGTATGGGTTGAAACAAGCACCTCGTGCTTGGTACACACGGATAGACAGTTATTTCACCGGACTTGGATTCTCCAAGAGTGAGGCAGATCCTAACCTATACCAGATTGTGGTGGAGGGTAAGTTTCTGATCATTGTACTTTATGTAGATGATTTGATTTTTATGGGTGATGAATTGTTGATACACTCATGCAAGGTTGATCTTGCAAAGGAGTATGAGATGAAGGACTTGGGCCTCCTTCATTATTTCCTGGGATTGAAAATTTGGCAGCGCAATGGTGGACTCTTTTTTTCTCAGGGTAAGTATGCCCGAGAGATATTGGAGAAGTTCAACATGTATGGATGCAAGCCTGTTGATACTCCTCTTCTTGGTGGTTAGAGGAAGGAGGATGCTACTTCAGCGGAGGTAGTGGATGCCACTGTTTATCGACAGTTGGTGGGGTCGCTTATGTATCTGGTCAATACATGACCCGACATATGCTATGCTATTAACCAGCTTTCACAAGCTATGGTTAAGCCAACATCAGGATATCTCAGAGGCACATCAGGATATGGATTTATGTAGGTTGTGACAATGGATGAGGTGGAAGCTACATGGCTTCACGGATGCGCATTGGGCAGGCAGCCCACTACAAAGAGAACATCTGAGGATTTTCAGATCGGGTCACAACAGCTTGGCACAAGAGAGAAGGTAGATCCGTGGCACCCACCAATAGAAATAAAAGATGCAGCAAGTTTTACATATGCTTAGGCTATATGGATGATAAGATCCTGGCTCAGTTGTTCGGTCTACACTTAGATCCTATCGTGATTTATTGTGATAACTGAGGTTGCATCAAATCCCTGTTAATCCAAAGAGATTTCATGATATATCTAAATTACCACATCCCGTATCATCATATCGAGATTAGTAGCTGAAGGTCATGTTATCACATTCCATCGAGGATCGCATGCCGATATCTCGATGGCTACGCCACCAGAGCAAATTCGAATACCACAGGGGCAGGATAGGGGTTGCAGATAATCCATATCTTTTTGAGAGGGAGTGTTGAGATTGCAACAAGATGATGAGCTTAATGGAAAGGAGTCGCCTTCACTAAGTGGGCCCGCAGGCTATTTTTGGCGCAAAGTCTATTTTTAGACATATGGACCATGTTCTATGAGTTGCAGGATGCTATTTGTGGATGGTTGGTCAAGTCGGAAAAAATAGATGGACTTCTATTTTTAGACATACTGGGCGGAATCTATTTTTAGATTGCCAGTCTAAAAATAGATATGTCGAATATTATTAGCTTTTAATAATATTTGGACTATAAACATTATCTTATCCTCTTGGAGCACTTCAGTTTGATGCCTGGATGTGGCACAAGAGTCGGCGAAGTGAATTACACTATTCGAGGGTTAAGGAGCTATTTCTGGTGCATACTTCATGAACTCATGTGACAGAGTTTGGTGAGAGTTGATTGAGGTTAGTGGATTTGTGTCACTGAACTAATTGATACAATTAGTGAGAGTGGTGTGAATTAATTATTAATTAATTCACTAATTATAAACTCATAAATCAACTAAAGAATGCATCATTTAACTTCAGTGCATGGACAGTTTCAGTGGAGACCAGTGCAAGAATAGGTGAAAGAGCAGGTTAACTATCAGTTGTGACTATACTGTTGCTATTTGCAACACACAGATAGGTGGAGTAGCCCATGAGGATTGCGCAGTTCAAGCCAGGTGGTTTATCTATTTAATGAAGCTATCCCATAGCATTAATTACGCAATAGAGGCTGGCTATCAAGTGGCAAAAGATTGGAGCATGTGTTTTGCTAGATCTAGCTTGATAGTGTGTAGCAAATGAGGGTGTGCATGAGAGCTTGTGAGGAGATTTTGTACTATGATTGTTACATGATCTCCATGACATATAATATACAGATAGTTGGGGTTTTTAGCTTTAAGCTTTCCCATTAAATACTGTGTTCATATGTGCGATTGTTTGTGGTTTTAATCTATGCATGCAATTGATTTTATTTCCGCATGTGATGATCAATGGTAGAAGAGATTCTGTATTATGCATGAAGCTAAAATAGTGTGTGATCAGGAGAATCTTGGTGAATAATATATCATTTATTCAAATTTCTAAAAATGAAGTTTATCCCAACTAGATTAGGGCAACCGACTCAAGTTTTAGTTAAATACTGCACAAATTTTCATTATCAAAGGGGGGAACCTTGTTAGACTCTGTGTTGTAAAAGATAATTGTATTGGAGCACTATAACTGTTTTGATTTGGGCATCAATAATAAAGAGACCATTCACAGGATTCATGAGCTATGTTAATGGTGATGTTCTTTCCTCTATGTTAATGTTTTCCTCTGTCTTTTCATGCCGTGCATCAGTTTCTCTAATTACAAAATATAATTTTTAGATTAAGATTTGCTGTGAGAGCTCCTTAATTCTATCTATTTTTTTATCTTAATTTTTTCCTCTGAAGTATAGTTAAGTAATTCTTAACTGCTCTTTAGCTATTATTGAACTCATTGCTTTATTTCATCTCATATCACACTGCCAATAAGATCCAATCTGCATATTTAGCTTTCCCTATGAATGCCCCTTGAAAAATTTGATACACAATTCAACCTCTTATGACTCCATAGCCCAATGGATTAAGTTTCACAGCTCTATCCGTCCAACCACCCAACCAATAAAAACCAACAGTTCTCATAATCTCTATAAGTAGCCTAAATAAAAAATTATAATCATCAAGCTAAATCATAAATCATAAAGAATAGAGAGAGCCCTCTCTGAGTCTAAGAAGGCTAGGTCCTGGACTCCAAAGTGGTTTGATGTTGTCCTATGTCATTTTTTCTTGCTAATCTTACAAATTATGGAAAGCTAACACCATCAAAAAATCCTGTAGGGTAGTGTATTTCATGTGGTCAGTTTCTCAAGGACAGATACCTTAGAGTTTTCTGTTTAACCTTCATACTACCCTAGAGTTTCATAATATGATTGCTGACAAAATCCGGAGTGCTTGGGTATTCATCAAACAACCACATGTTCCGGCTACACCACATGCACCAGTGATAGATGATGGGAATTCTCCTAAAGGATTTCCCATGCCCCCCCCCCCCCCCCAACCACCATATATAACATTTCTCTCCATTGTCGTATGATGAATGATTCAATGTGTAGTTGACTGCAAATCGTTTAGAGGAATTTCCTTGCAAAAATATAGTCATAAAAGAGATGGGTGTTGTTTTCAGCATCACTTATGCAATGACGACATATCCCTGGCCCATTAATGCCCCTTTTATGTAAATTAATCCATGTGAGGTTCTTATCTTTCCATACCATCCAATAGAAAATAATCATTTTTTATTGGAATTTTTGTTTCCATAGTCCCTGGAACTAGGAAATATATTCCTATCCCACCATAATTTTCATCATGTCTTTATAAATTTCACGGATCACTATTTGTCATTTATATAATAGTCCTCCCTAGTTGACCCGATCCCCTCTTCTTGATTTGATCATTCCCATACTTCCTAAACTCTCACAATATGTATTCCATTCTTCCATTAGAGAGTCTAAAATACCCAATTGTCCAGTTGAGTGCCATTTCAGAATTCCCTCATGCCAATCAAGAATTTTCCTCATAAAGAAAACGCCTTTCTGATGAAGGAATGAGATCAGCTCCCTACTAATTTTAATGTTTTGTGGATAACACCCGAGTTCCAGTTCGTTAATGAGGATCTGTCCTCCATTTTTGAAGCTCCAGCTTAGGTTTCCCTTAAATTGTGTCCAAATTTTAATGAAGTCGATCCATATTGGTGATACCTTTCTCTCCTTTAAGTTCTCCTCCAAGTGTAAGTCCTCCGTCGACTTGTTTTTGTAGTATTTATAATCCGTAATATCCTTCCACACCCCCGGGGTGTGAAGGATTCTCCATAGAGACTTCATCAGTAGGGCCTTACCGAAGGTTACCAACTCAATAACCCCCCAACCACCTATTTCTTTTGGCCTAGCTATCATGTCCCATTTTTCTAAGTAATATGAGCCTTTCCCCAGGCCACCATTCCAAATGAAGTCCTCTATGAAGCTCTGAATGTTGTTGATAATCCTCATCGGAATGCTATATAAGTGTGCCCAATAAATAGTGAGTTGTTGTAGAACTCCCTGAGTAAGGACAAGTTGCCCTCCCTTAGTCAACCACTTACATGACCAAGCCTTAATTATTTTCTTATATCACTCCAATAACCATGTCCATATATATATTAGAGTTGAGTCTTTCAATTCTTCTGTTTAATAAATTGTATCTAGCAGGAATTGAGTTTTTTTATTTCATTTACACTAGTTTAATAAAATTTCTATTAATATGGACTGACAAGCTTGTTTGGTTTTGTGTTATTCTTAGAGTTTTGGTTCCATTGAAAGAGGATCACCAACATTGAAGAACTGGGAAGAACAATGCAAGAAATAAGTCAGCCCCCCCTTAAAAGGCCTTTTAGGCTACTGACAGAGGTATAAACATAAATTTCCTGATTTATATACTCTTTCATCTCATCGACATAATACAGTAAGGGTCACCTCTAAAAGGCCTTTTAAGATATTGATTGAAGTATAAAGTTATAAACACAACTCTCCTGATCTACATGCTCTTTCATCTCATCAACATAATACATTTATGGTTTCTTTAAATTGTACATATATAATTCATTTTATAGCACAATATCAATTCCATGCACTTCAAAGATTCTTTGGCTTCCATTTCATTCATGTGTTCTGTCCAACCCAATTTTTTCAAGTTAAATTACAATACTCAAAATTTTAGAGCTGTTTAGAAATTATATGGATGCTACATGATAAGTCAAGTATTATATTAACAGACCATATGTGATTAGCTTCTCTGCGTTTTACTAGAATGAGAATTTATACCCATGGAAATCCTTCACAAAACCCTAAGATAAAATCAAACTCTTATCTATTTTCTTGTCAAAAAAACATACCCACGTGATATATCTATGTTATTGTCAAAAAAATAACACCCATTTCATACAATGAATCTTGAACTCTAACAACTAAAAGAGTGGTCTGGTATTATTTCTTGTCAGTGTTGTCACTTTTTCACGCATTTGTAGATGATATTGTACTATTGTTAGATCTTGTGATACTAGTCATGTGAAGTGATGACAACATTTACTTGTTAGTATGGTCGTTATTCTCAATCAAATATGATAACATCTAATTTTTAAGAATGAACAGATTTGTTATGGTGAATAGTGTATGATTGTAGTCTGTTATCCTCTTAAGTTCATTTCTCCCAAATTCAAAACAAACTTTATAAAAAACCATGCCACTTAAAAAAATCTACCAGGATGATACTATGTTAGCCTATGGTAACAACCTTCAATATGGGACATATTCATTGTGTGAAACTGTAATGCAGTGTTAGATGTGCCAACATTTTGTTTCATTTCAAGAAAAAAATGTAGGTTAGTGCATGGCATTATCTGATATGATGACACCACTTGTGTTAAGTTGTTAACTAAAGAAGTATTGATCTTGTGTTTAAACATCTATGTGGTTCATGTATCTTAAGGTCTAACTTTGTGAAACTAGTCTGGGCCATTATTAAAGAAAGTTTTTAATCACGTTCTAAAAAAACTACAATCATGTTGAAGTAATCATCATATAATTCATACTTAAAAGGTTACTTCCATTAAGTATGTATTAGCGACCCCAAAATTTTAGAATCCTTATTGTTAGGAGTTAACCAAACATCTTTGTTGATAAAACCCCAATTAGTGTTATCATTAATTGAAACATATCTATTGATATACCTAGAATATAGTCACTACAGTAGTTGTCATTGTATCTATAATTGGTTACAGTAACTGTAGTAGCGGAGATCAGTAAAAATATTTACTGCAAACAAATGTCTATTGGATGGATTGACTATATAATCTATTTTCCAGCAAATGGGAGAAATGAAAGTCCAACAATCTATGAAAAATATGCAACAAAAGATGAACGAGGAAGCGAAGCACCGAATACCGATTTCTCAAGGATTTCTATCGACAATTGATGAGCCACAAGTAAGTTCCACATCTGAATCTAGAGAAATACTTTTACATTGTCAATGATGATTCTGATTTTCATGCCCAACATAATATTTGAATTTCAACATTCCATTCAAAGTCTCTTTCATTACATTACATAAAGCGGATTTTACCAAATTTACAGGTTTTTCCAAAGCCCCCAGTCAAAGTAAACATGAAGCCATTGAATGTAAAGCTTCACACCGATTCTAGAGCAGTCCAAAGGGCCAAATATTATCATTCGGTATGCCTAAATCCAATTCCTAAGTGATCTTATGAATTTCTGTACAATATGAAAAGTTACTCATCATTAATATAACACTTGTTTTAGTTTCTAACAATATATAACAGCTATTTATGTTTCTGGCCATTTTTGCAATAACTCAAACAGATGGAAGAAAAAATCCAGTATCTTGAGCGACTATTGACATTGGAATTAGTACTTCGACTGCTTGAAGTGCTTGACCAGACATATATGAAAATATAAGGAAATTTAATGATTTGGTTTATGAGATTGGTAGGTGGTTTAAACTCCCATTCACTGAAAAGAGATTTAATTCAAATCCACTGTTCCACTAATGAGGGTATGGGGTCTGATGTGGTAGTAAAAGAGTGAGTTTGTAGCCTATGAGGGGAAGAGAATGTGAAATGGAAGAAGAAACAATGGGTCTACAAGGAATAAATCCACTGCTTTTGGTAGAAAATAACACAAGTAGCAATTTTTCAATATTTCAATAAGAGAAAGCTATTTCTAGACAAACAATATTCTCTCTGAAATATCATGGAAGATAACTGTTATAAATGATGCTCTCTACACTGTCATCATGTATATTTCATCAAGAAAGCTAACTGTGTGAGACTAATAAATTTTGATAAAACACATGAACATGTCAAGAGACTGATAAAAACGCATAACAATATGAGGGATTACAAGCCACCATTGAAGATAATAAGATATGGAAACACAAGCGAAAATTAAAAATAAACACACTAGATTGATAATAAGTCCTCAGAAGTTTCTTTCAATTTTATTCACTGAAAAGAGTACTGATCATATGAGCTAAGATTCTAAAACCACCAACCCATTTTACATAGCAGTTTTCCATATATATACAAAAATATAAAACTGTCATCTCCACAAAGGGAGTAAACATGTTCCCAAAATTTATTACGATCTCGTGCAAGAGATGAGGCTTATCCTAAAAATGTAATACAAAGTGCTATGACATAATCAAAATAAACAACATCAAGGCTAACCATTCGAAGTGGTTGTATGATTTGGAAGTCTATGGAAAGACTCATCTCATGTTCTGGTGCAACCAACTCCACAAAAAGTGTAAACAACAGTGAAAAATGTTGTGTGGTTGTTCCTTGAATGTTGCCTAGTGCCTTGTTAAAATGTGCTGGTGTTGAGAGTGATGGTAAAAATCTCTTTCAGAAAAACTTTGTTGCTATTCCACTGTTTCTTTCCTTCTTTGGTGGAAAACCCATTGTAATGACGGAAAACTCGAAACCTTTTGGATAGAATGGCAGAGGTTAATTTTATGTTATATTAAAAAGAAACCCTTTGAAAAAGGTTTAATTGATAGGGGAGACATGGAGTGGAATTAGTGAGAGGGATTATTAAATGAATGATAATCGGGAGGGGAAAACCCTTTAGACATATATCGCAATTGCAGATCGGGGTCAGAACGTTTTAAACTTAAGACACAAGCGGGAGGAAATGTAATCTGCGATGGGGTGATGATGTGGCAAGGAAGTGGGGTCGATCGCAGATCGCGCATTGGAAGTTTTTATTATGAAACGCAGGAGTTAAATGTTGAAATTGGCGAAGTTGGATGTGCGATGAGACAGAAGGTGGGGCCCAGACAATACTGCAAATCACACATTGCAAGTTTTGATATGAGACATGAGAGTTAAATGTTGAAACTAGAAAAGTGCGATCTGTAATGAAAGCGGAGGGTAACGTGACATGAAAAACATTCACCCGCAAATCGCAAATCGGAATTTTTTAGGATGCGGAAGTGAATGCTATAAATGAACTTTGCGGTAATGCAATGCGAAAAGGTAGGCGGGGCCCTTTAAGTGGATTTTCAAAGTGGAAAGTGAAAACTTCATTAAATCTTGGTAATATGATAAAAAGATGCCGTAATCATAATAAGAAGGGTTTATAATGAATTCAAGGTGTATCAAAGGGAATTATGGGTCCTAGACCATATCGCAAATCTCATTTCAGGGGTTTTGTAGGAGAAGGAAATTGTACGTGAATGGAAGTTAAAACTGCGAAGAGCAGATTACGATGAAAGGTTAAGGGGTCCACAATTTTTATTAAGTGCGATAATTTATATCATATGATATATGATATTACCAAGGTTTGTTGTGGTGTGGATAAAGCTACGATAAAAGAAATATATGGTAAGTTTAAAAAGAAATATGATATGGCTGTTAGTGGGTGCGCGGGGCTGATTTTTAACTATTAAATTGAATTTCATTAGTTAAAAAGGGTTTTTGGAAGAATTGAAAGGGTGGATTTTGAGTTTTTGGAAAAAATGAAAGGTAAAAGAGGGAAAATGAAATGAATGAAGATATAAATGAAATTTTCTCACCACTATACTTTGACAGCGACACTTTCATCTTACAACCGAACTGAAAAGGCAGATTGATTCCTTGGAGAATGATGACTAGACTTTGAAAAGCTTTGAAAAATTGCAGTGCTAACAGCGACAAAGTTTAGAAGAAAAACGACTCTAGATGGTATAATCCTCTGCATTTTGAAATTTTTTTTCCTCATTAGTTAGATATATTTCAGCACCATGTGGCAATGTAGATGAGGTAAAATTTCAGAATATTTTTGATATATAATAGACAAGAGCCAAGTCAAGAAGAAATTTACTTAAATGTAACTTGATTGCAGATTTTTGAATTGTTAAACATATACATTTTGGATAGGAAGATTTCCAAAATATTCTAAAATCTGCATAGGATAGCCAATGTTAACCTTGAGCTTTGCCTCCTCAAAATAGAAAACCATTATATAAACTATTTTTAGATACAAATAGATTTATATATTTATGCATTTTATCACAAACTACTTAAATAACATCATCAACTTTGTCAGCCCAAAATAAAAAACCATTATATAACTGTTCTTACATAGATTTATGATAACTCAATTATCATGATCAACTAGCTGAAGAGGAGGAAATTCAGAGATTAAGAAAGGAGATGGTTCCATATGCTCAACTCATGTCCCATTTTGATCATCCATTCACACCGAAGAAGTATGGTATCTTTCCTGTTTCCCTAATTTTTCTTTCTTTTTTCCCCTAATTTTTCTTTTTAAAATAAACATATAGTTGTAATGTATTAAAATAAAAAATTTGTAGGTCTTCGAAGTCCCCTACGATTCCTAGGGAACCGAAATTCCACAGCAATCACTGCCATACAAAATGTCCTGCACACCAGCAAGTTGCATCATGATAAAAATTTCCCAAAGAAATAATGGACTAAGCCAAAAAGGAGTTTTATTGAACAACTTGTTCCAGTAGGCATTGTTGCTGAGTTAATGTGGAGAAATATGGCTGACCTATTATAGAAATTTTGATTGTGATTACATTTTATTGTATTAGATTATTGGAAAATGTGCAATTAGATTATTGGTAAATGTGCAAGTTTTGAAATAAATATAAATTCATTTTGATATTTCGAAAGTGTTGGCCATGAGTAATACCTTCAATTTTGGAAAGTTGAGTAGGGTAAAATGTTTGTTCATTAGTATATAAAATGTTTTTTTTGAAAAGAATAATATTCGAAAGTTCTATAAATTTATTTTTTAATTATAGAAATGAAAAGTAAACTGCACTTATATATATATAGGGATTTATATTGTAAATAAATTTTGGAAAAAATTATTAAATAATATGTATTTTTTATTTTATAAAGTATTTATTAAATAGAATGATAATTTGATAGTTTTATAAAATGATTTTTTAAATGTAAATAGTTTATTTTTAAATTGTTAATTGGGGTTATTTTGGATAGTTGGGAGAGAATGAAGTTCTCCCACCTTGGTTCAATTCCCATAAGTGACATGCTAGATGTTGACAATATAGACAATATATATATATATATATATATATATATATATATATAAATATATATATATATATATATATATATATATATATATATATATATATATGAAATAAATTGCACTTATATAGATTTATATTGTAAATAAAGTTTGGAAAAAATTATTAAATAATATGTATTTTTTTATTTCATAAAAAGTATTTATTAAATAGAATGATAATTTGATAGTTTTATAAAATGATTTTTTAAATGTAAATAATTTATTTTTAAATTGTTAATTGGGGTTATTTTGGATAGTTGGGAGAGAATGAAGTTCTCCCACCTTGGTTCAATTCCCACAAGTGACATGCTAGATGTCGAAAATATTGACAGTATATATATATATATATATATATATATATATATATATATATATATATATATATATATATATATTGCAATTGTCTAAAACTTGTCTTCTAATTTATTGAAAAAAGAAGTTTATCTTTGATTTTCAAAATTTACTTTATAAAAAAACAATTAAGATGACAACTTTTACAATACACACATAAACTAGGAGAATTAAGGATATGATTGGTTATAAGCTTCCTCTACTTGGGCTTTCTAGTTTGGTCCTTCCATGCTAACATTATTTTGAGGCTCATGAATGGTGTGCTCATCTTTGACCTCCAAAGTTGTTGTGCCTATTGACATTTTAGCGATATTATAGAACTAAATTCAAGTTGTAAGAAGATATCATGATTGCACTATGACCAATGTGTCATTCAAACATGTCCTACCAAAACTATTAAAAACTTACTTTTCATAGAAATTTTCCATTGTCCCACTTTCATATGAACTAAAAACATAAGGCATTTGGTAAGGCCAATTCTCAATTAAAATTGTGTGGGAGTACTGAGGAATTTTATGTTGTTGTGAGTCCATGAGACTGTGGCATTCCGTGCCTGTGGATTCAAAGGTTGCTGCGAAAGATGATGTATTTCCAAATGAGACTGTTGTACCCCAGGAATGGTTCGTGAGTTACAATATATATTCAATGGGCAGGATGGAGAGCATTTTGGGTGAGGATTTCATGGATTTCAGACCCGAGAGATGGCTGAAATATTGGGAATTTGTGGGGGAAAATCCTTACAAATTTACTATGTTCAAGGGAGGGCCTCACATATGTTTGGGAAAAAATATGGCATTCATACAGATGAAGTCCATTGTGGCCTCTATCCTTCATAGGTTAAGTTTCGAAAGATGATCTACAGGTTTAATCAGAAGCTTATTATGTTAAATTTTACTGAACCCAGATCCGAGATTATTTAGCTTAGCTTGTCTTCGCTTAAATGAACATTTGTGTTTTTTTAGGTGGAATTTTACAGTGTTGGAATTGTTTTGCTTGATATCAATTACAGAAATACTACCCACTTATGAGAAGTTAAGAACTGCGATTCTTGCAAATGTGAATGACAAAAAAATCGTTGATCTTGATCAGGTCGAAGTTAGGGTTTTCGAACTCAAGACCTGACAGCAGTTGATGGAGAGACTTCTCAAAGTTGCAGACAAAGATAATGAATGCTTTCTTCACAGGCTTCGAAAGAGGATCAAAAAGTTTGATCAGAAGCTTATTATGTTATTTTTTACTAAACCCAGATCTCGGATTTAGATTTTTCCTCTACACTACTCTTCTTATGTTGTAATTGTCTAAAAATTGTCTTCTAATTTATTGAAAAAGGAAGTTTATCTTTGATTTTCAAAATTTACTTTATAAAAATAATTAAGATTTGACAAATTTTACAATACACACATATACTAGGATAATTAAGGAAATGATTTCTTATAAGCTTCCTCTACTTGGGCTTTCTAGTTTGGTCCTTCCATGCTAGCATTATTTTGAGGCTCATGAATGATGTGCTCATCTTTGACCTCCAAAGTTGTTGTGCCTATTGACATTTTAGCGATATTATAGAAATAAATTCAAGTTGTAAGAAGATATCATGATTGCACTATGACCAATGTGTCATTCAAACATGTCCTACCAAAACTATTAAAAACTTACTTTTCATGGAAATTTTCCATTGTCCCACTTTCATATGAACTAAACACATAAGGCATTTGGTAAGGCCAATTCTCAATTAAAATTGTGTGGGAGTACTGAGGAATTTTATGTTGTTGTGAGTCCATGAGGCTGTGGCGTTCTGTGCCTATGGATTCAAAGGTTGCTGCGAAAGATGATGTATTTCCAAATGAGACTGTTGTACCCCAGGGATGGTTCGTGAGTTAGAATATATATTCAATGGGCAGGATGGAGAGTACTTTGGGTGAGGAAATCATGGATTTCAGACCCGAGAGATGGCTGAAATATTGGGAATTTGTGGGGGAAAATCCTTACAAATTTACTGTGTTCCAGGGAGGGCCTCACATATGTTTGGGAAAAGATATGGCATTCATACAGATGAATTCCATTGTGGCCTCTATCATTCATAGGTTAAGTTTCGAAAGAGGATCAACAGGTTTAATTAGAAGCTTATTATGTTAAGTTTTACTGAACCCAGATCCGAGATTATTTAGCTTAGCTTTTCTTTGCTTAAATGAACATTTGTGTTTTTTTGGGCGGAATTTTACAATGTTGGCATTGTTTTGCTTGAGATCAATTACAGAAATACTGCCCACTTACGAGCAGTTAAGAACTACGATTCTTGCAAATATGAATGACAAAAAAATCGTTGATCTTGATCAGGTCGAAGTCAGGGTTATTGAACTCGAGGCCCGACAACATTTGATGGAGAGACTTCTCAGAGTTGCAGAAAAAGGTAATGAATGATTTCTTCACAGGCTTCGAAAGAGGATTGAAAAGTTTGATCAGAAGCTTATTATTTTATTTTTTACTAAACCCAGATCTAGGATTTAGCTTTTTCCTCTACACTACTCTTCCTATGTTGCAATTGTCTAAAACTTGTCTTCGAATTTATTGAAAAAAGGAAGTTTATCTTTGATTTTTCAAAATTTACTTTATAAAAAACAATTAAGATTTGACAAATTTTACAATACACACATAAACTAGGAGAATTAAGGATATGATTTCTTATAAGCTTCCTCTACTTGGGCTTTCTAGTTTGGTCCTTCCATGCTAGAATTATTTTGAGGCTCATGAATGGTGTGCTCATCTTTGACCTCCAAAGTTGTTGTGCCTATTGACATTTTAGTGATATTATAGAACTAAATTCAAGTTGTAAGAAGATATCATGATTGCACTATGACCAATGTGTCATTCAAACATGTCCTACCAAAACTATTAAAAACTACTTTTCATGGAAATTTTCCATTGTCCCACTTTCATATGAACTAAAGACATAAGGCATTTGGTAAGGCCAATTCTCAATTAAAATTGTGTGGGAGTACTGAGGAATTTTATGTTGTTGTGAGTCCATGAGGCTGTGGCATTCCATGCTTGTGGATTCAAAGGTTGCTGCGAAAGATGATGTATTTCCAAATGAGATTGTTGTACCCTAGGGATGGTTCATGAGTTACAATATATATTCAATGGGCAGGATGGAGAGAATTTTGGGTGAGGATTTCATGGATTTCAGACCCGAGAGATGGCTGAAATATTGGGAATTTGTGGGGGAAAATCCTTACAAATTTACTGTGTTCCGGGGAGGGCCTCACATATGTTTGAGAAAAGATATGGCATTCATACAGAGGAAGTCCATTGTGGCTTCTATAATTCATAGGTTAATTTTCCAAAGAGGATCAACAAGTTTAATCAGAAGCTTATTATGTTAAGTTTTACTGAACCCAGATCCGATTATTTAGCTTAGCTTGTCTTCGCTTAAATATACATTTGTGTTTTTTTTGGGCGGAAATTTACAATGTTGGCATTTTTTTGCTTGAGATAAATTATAGACATACTACCCACTTACGAGCAGTTAAGAACTGCGATTCTTGAAAATGTGAATGACAAAAAAATCGTTGATCTTGATCAGATCGAAGTCAGGGTTATCGAACTCGAGACCTGACAACAGTTGATGGAGAGACTTCTCAAAGTTGTAGACAAAGATAATGAATTGTTTCTTCACAGGCCTCAAAAGAGGATCAAAAAGTTTGATCAAAAGCTTATTATGTTATTTTTTACTAAACCTAGATCTGGGATTTAGCTTTTTCCTCTACACTACTCTTCCTATGTTGTAATTGTCTAAAACTTGTCTTCTAATTTATTGAAAAAGGAAGTTTATCTTTGATTTTCAAAATTTACTTTATAAAAAATAATTAAGATTTGACAACTTTTACAATACACACATATACTAGGATAATTAAGGATATGATTGCTTATAAGCTTCCTCTACTTGGTCTTTCTAGTTTGGTCCTTCCATGCTAGCATTATTTTGAGGCTCATGAATGGTGTGCTCATCTTTGACCTCCAATTTTTTTGTTCCTATTGACATTTTAGCGATATTATAGAACTAAATTCAAGTTGTAAGAAGATATCATGATTGCACTATGACCAATGTGTCATTCAAACATGTCCTACCAAAACTATTAAAAAATTACTTTTCATGGAAATTTTCCATTGTCCCACTTTCATATGAACTAAACACATAAGGCATTTGGTAAGGCCAATTCTCAATTAAAATTATGTGGGAGTACTGAGGAATTTTATGTTGTTGTGAGTCCATGAGGTTGTGGCATTCCGTGCCTATGGATTCAAAGGTTGCTGCGAAAGATGATGTATTTCCAAATGAGACTGTTGTACCCTAGGGATGGTTTGTGAGTTACAATATATATTCAATGGGCAGGATGGAGAGAATTTTGGGTGAGGATTTCATGGATTTCAGACTCGAGAGATGGCTGAAATATTGGGAATTTGTGGGGGAAAATCCTTACAAATTTATTGTGTTCTACAAAGGGCCTCACATATGTTTGGGAAAAGATATGGCGTTCATACAGATGAAGTCCATTGTGGCATCTATCCTTCATAGGTTAAGTTTCGAAAGAGGATCAACAGGTTAAATCAAAAGCTTATTATGTTAAGTTTTACTGAACCCAGATCCGAGATTATTTATCTTAGCTTGTCTTCACTTAAATGAACATTTGTGTTTTTTTTGGGCGGAATTTTATAGTGTTGGCATTGTTTTTCTTGAGATCAATTACAGAAATACTACCCACATACGAGTAGTTAAGAACTACGATTCTTGCAAATGTGAATGGAAAAAAAGTCATTGATCTTGATTAGGTCGAAGTCAGGGTTATCGAACTCGAGACTCAACACCATTTGATGGAGAGACTTCTCAAAGTTGCAGACAAATATAATGAATGCTTTCTTCACAGGCTTCGAAAGAGGATCGAAAAGTTTGATCAGAAGCTTATTATGTTATTTTTTACTAAACCCAGATCTGGGATTTAGCTTTTTCCTCTACACTACTCTTCCTATGTTGCAATTGTCTAAAACTTGTCTTCTAATTTATTGAAAAAAGGAATTTTATCTTTGATTTTCAAAATTTACTTTATAAAAAAAAATCAAGATTTGAATTTTTTTACAATACACACATAAACTAGGAGAATTAAGGATATGATTTCTTATAAGCTTCCTCTACTTAGGCTTTCTAGTTTGGTCCTTCCATGCTAGCATTATTTTGAGGCTCATGAATGGTGTGCTCATCTTTGACCTCCAAAGTTGTTGTGACTATTGACATTTTAGCGATATTATAGAACTAAATTCAAGTTGTAAGAAGATATCATGATTGCACTATGACCAATGTGTCATTCAAACATGTCCTACCAAAACTATTAAAAACTTACTTTTCATGGAAATTTTCCATTGTCCCACTTTCATATGAACTAAAAACGTAAGGAATTTGGTAAGGCCAATTCTCAATTAAAATTGTGTGGGATTACTGAGGAATTTTATGTTGTTGTGAGTCCATGAGGTTGTGGCATTCCGTGCCTGTGGATTCAAAGGTTGCTGCAAAAGATGATTTATTTCCAGATGAGACTGTTGTACCACAGGGATGGTTCGTGAGTTACAATATATATTCAATGGGCAGGATGGAGAGCATTTTGGGTGAGTATTTAATGGATTTCAGACCTGAGAGATGGCTGAAATATTGGGAATTTGTGGGGGAAAATCCTTACAAATTTACTGTGTTCCAAGGAGGGCCTCACATATGTTTGGGAAAAGATATGGCGTTCATACAGATGAAGTCCATTGTGGCCTCTACCCTTCATAGGTTAAGTTTTGAAAGAAGATCAACAGGTTTAATCAGAAGCTTATTATGTTAAGTTTTACTGAACCCAGATCCGAAATTATTTAGCTTAGCTTGTCTTTGCTTAAATGAACATTTATGTTTTTTTTGGGCGGAATTTTATAGTGTTGGAATTTTTTTTCTTGAGATCAATTACAAAAATACTACCCACTTATGAGCAGTTAAGAACTACGATTCTTGCAAATTTGAATGATAAAAAAATCTTTGATCTTGATCAGGTTGAAGTCAAGGTTATCAAACTCGAGACCCAACAACAGTTGATGGAGAGACTTCTCAAAGTTGCAAACAAATATAATGAATGCTTTCTTCATAGGCTTTGAAAGAGGATCGAAAATTTTGATCAGAATATTATTATGTTATTTTTTACTAAACCTAGATATGGGATTTAGCTTTTTCCTCTACACTACTCTTCCTATGTTACTGCTTTACAACATTTCCTTTGCAACATATGGTGCAATTGCTAGTATTAATAATGTTGATAATTTGAAAGAAATATGATTTTACTACCTCTCCATGATGAAACCGGTGTATAACATCTCTAATCCACTTTCACTTTAGCATTGAACTATTTGCATTAATGTTTAAAGTTGTATCGAAATTTCTTAGCTTGTATGGTAAAAAAATCAATAATTGGAATAAACAGGAGACCAAATTTTATTAAGAAAAATAGAAAAAAATATATTATATTTTTTTAAAATATTTATTATGAACAAATGAAGGATATTTTAACGTTCACGAGACTAAAAAAAATCTATGAGACTACCCACTTCTTTGTTTTTTCTCCTTTTGTAATTTAATCCTTTTCTTACTCAAATTGATGGTGAGCTAACCCAACCTTCTAAGTGTCCCCTCACTGAAAATATAATTCCACATAATTGATGCTAACATATTTCCATAACCATCTCTAATGTCTCTGAAAGAATCACATTCCAAAATGAAATTATTTTCCGATTCCATTTCCCCAGAAGTGAAAAAAGTACACACTCATTTTGCCCAAGCTTCTTTAGGTCTCTTCAATAATCTAGTTTCACACCAAAGTTGATGTGAGTTAGTTATTAATTGGGAAATAAGAATTTTTTCTCTCCACAAAATGCTAACACCAATGTACTCTTTTTGTTGGAGATCACAAGTGGGGTTGAATTCCTGAACATAGTACTTCTTCTTTCTACCCAACTCTTTTCCCCATATACACTTACAAAAATTCTCCATAACAAAATTATTAAACTCCTTGATATTTGGGGGACATGCATTGAGGTAAATATTCAATTTTTTCATCCATTTGTGGTTTTGTATCATCCATGATTTATTTCTTTCACTCACGACTTGATTGAAGATAAATTTCGGCCAACTACCTCCTTCCATTTGCTGAATTATTTTTAGATACCATATAAGACACACCATAGAAATTGCCTCAATGGGAGATTATCCTGTTTCAATCAACATGATCTCATAAGGAATCAAACTTTTTATTTTTATCTAGCTCATTATCGAGCATTTTTGGATTTTCTCAATTTGTTTCCATTTTGAAACAAGGATGCTGCTAGCCCACAATTCACACCCATATAATATCACTGGACAAACTAGGTGCCCAAGAAGCACCTTGTTAGTTTTCCAATCTCAGAACTCTGCCTCTCTACATCTATTTTGAAGTGCACATAATTTTTTCTACCCTGCTAAAATTTTCTTCTTTCTGAAATCCTCCCAATTAAGCTTGTTGTTGAAATCTATCCTAAGGGACTTGTGTTCATTTACCTCTTAAAGAATTTTGCCTTCAAAGAATAACGTAAGTTGGATTTGCTTTATTTTATTAGAGAAAATCATTATTTTGGTCTTGTTGGTATTGAATTTCATCCCCACTACTTTACAAAAACTCTCAAGGGCATATAGGTGCATCTGTAACCTATGGGCCAATTTAGCAAATAGTACAAGATCATTAGCGTATAGAAGAAGCTTTATCACAAACTTTCCCAACCGAACACCATCCCCACCTTGTTGATTTATCCACTCTTCCATTTTTTCAATATATAAACCAAAAATGGTATGGGGGTAAAGAAACGAAGTTGGGTTACACTTTTGTGAGAATCGGGGACAAATTTTTTTTTCTCAACAATTCGGCTGAAATTTTATAAAATTTTGGCCAAACTATTAGAGAGTTCAGCCGAACTTTTGAAATTAGTTTAGCCAAACTCATTCTCCCGTTTACATTGATGATGTACTGCCGACGTGGGAAAACAATTTTTTGGCTGGAGATTGGAAAAACGACAACATAAGTTCGGACGAACTCTTAAAATAGTTTGGCCAAAATTTAGTTTATAAATACACCAGCTCGGAGCCGTTAATGGGTTTCAGGCTTATTACTGTGATCATGTTTCTTCTGAGTCTATTGTGTGTTTCGGGCTTGCGTTTGCATCTGCTGTGTGTTTCAGGCCTGTGTCTGCATCTGCATCTACGTCTTGGTCTTAGCAGAGTCTTGCCATTTGGTCTTGGATCCAAATTTTGAATTTCCAGGTTGGCTCTGAATTTCGAATTTCCTACTTTCAATTGCTATAAATTCTATAAACATGTCTTGATATTGTTTTGTGTGGCCGTGTCCAGTAAGTGATCATGTTTCATCTGCATCTGCTATGTGTTTCGGGCGTGCGTTTGCATCTGTGTCTATGTATATGGTCTTAGCAGAGTCTTGTTGTTCGGCCTCGGCTCCGAATTTCAAATTTCCAGGTTGGTTCTGAATTTCTAATTTCCTGCTTTCAATTGCTGTAAATTCTATAAACATTTCTTGATATTGTTTTGTGTGGCCGTTTCCAATAAGTGATAACTCTTGACTGTATTAGCACTGAGTTCATTGAATGAGATAACATTTAAATCTTCTCTTATCCAAGCTCCTTTCTGTGGTGGTAATGAAACATAAATAGCACCAATATCGTGGCTTTAATTAACTGCAATTACACTGAATAGCATAAAAAATGTATAACACCAAAACTATCCTTCGAAGAAATACAAAATTCATCTGAATTGCTTCTTTGTATTTAGCCTGAAATTTAGTCCTTCTATAATTGTACCAAAGCCTAAAGTCACCCATCTAAACTTGTAATTAGGCTGAACCTATCTCTATAATTTTAGTACAAAATTCTTTATTGGTAATGCGAAAACCTCAGCTAGGTATACATATTATTTTTCCACAGTAAATGAGCCGACATGACTTAGTGACTCAGTGAATGAGATAACACTGAAATATTATCTTATCCAAGCTCCTTTCTGTGGTGGTAATGAAACATAAAAAGAACTAATATTGTGGCTTTAATTAACTGCAATTACACTGAATAAAATCAAAACAGTATAACACCAAAACTATCCTTTGAAGAAATACAAAATTCATTTGAATTGCATCTTTGTATTAACCTAAAATTTAGTCCTTCTGTAATTTTACCAAAGCCTAAAGTCACCCATATAAACCTGTAATTAGGATGAACCTATCTCTATAATTTTAGTACAAAATTCTGTGTTGGTAATGCAAAAACCTTAGCTGGGTATACATATTATTTTTCCATAGTAAATGAGCTGGCATGACTTAGTGACTCAGTGAATGAGATAACACTGAAATCTTCTCTTATCCAAGCTCCTTTCTGTGGTGGTTGTTAGTGACCTATAAATATAGGATTCATAATTTTGACTTGACTGATGGTAATCTTGTAAATATTTATATACTTTGCCTTCTGCAAGTTGTATTCTCATATTTTGTGTAAAAAAAAAAAAAAAACCAAAAAGAGGGTAAAAAGTCCTAAAAGAAAAATCAAAGGACTTAGAAAAAATAGTATACCCCCAAAAAAAAGATGAATAAAACATGAAAGTGTGAAAGTATAAATGCCACTACTTTTACCTTTTGAAGTTGATTATGGCAGAGTGTCAATAAATGCCATAATCCATGATGAGTTAAACAGTTTAATCTTGACATGTCATGTTTCAATTTCACTAGTTGTAAATAGAGAATAAAGAATTGTCATACAGTTTAATCATGAAAATTCAGTAGTTAGGTAGAGAATAAGTGAATCCAATAGTTTAATTTGGATTCTTGGATGAGATAAGTGTAGAATTAGATAATTTTATTGCTTTCAGAAAGAATAAATGTTGTAAAGGTTGCTAGCTCAAATGCACCTAATCAAAATGGAAGAAAAAATGTTAGTAGTGAAAATTGGGTAGGTAGAAGAAGGTGATAAGCATCATTGTAAATATTATTCACCAGGGCTGCAAATAACTAATTTCCCCTCCCCATAGCAATTTGATATTCTAGACTATCAGTCAAAGAGGCTGAAGGCATTTCCTTGACTTCTGTTGGGACCGAACCCAAGGCTCAATGACTGATTAGTTGAAAATGTTAAGTTTCTATATTAATCCCAAAAATTTTCCTCATTTGCCCCTTCATGCACTCATCACCATTTAACTTCATAAGTGAGAACCCTTTTCTTACTTAAATATTACTTAAAGGCCCATTTGATTAACTTCCTACATATCCTGAAGTATAAAACCCTCAAAATGACATTTTATCCTAAGTTAAAGTGATCAAGTTATGATAATAAAGCTCTGCTTTAAAAATTCACTTTTCTTAGTTATATTTATGTATTTTGAGTTTCAACTATCCCTTTTGTCATATTAACTTTAACTTATTTATTAATTCCCTAGAAAATAACCCTCTCCTATTAATATAATTCCCTTTATTAAATAGCCCCAAAAACCCATTATTATAACTTTAGCCAAAGTTTATTATCCCCACATGTTTTAATAAAAGCCCATAATAAACCCCCTTTGGCTAAAAATATCATTATTCAAATATACTGCTCCTTTATAGTTTTAGATAGTTCAAATAGTCTAAAAACTATATAATATAATAAAATACAAAGAAAATATTTAAACATATTTTATATGTTTAAAACAAAAATCCTGAAGTTAATCTAAGCTAAACTTCGCAAAACTTATCCTTCTGTAATATTTCCCCTCCCGATTACCCCTAACCCAAGGTTAAACCTTTAATTTTTCATACTATGCGAAACTTGATGTTTCGTATAAATCTTAAACCCTGGTTTAAACCTTGTTAAACCCCTCCTCACCATCGAGTTTAACCTCAACCATCCGATCATCCCGATCAAAATAAATGGATAATATTGAACCCTAGTCCCACCCCCTCACATTCAGTCCTGACCCTCCGATCATCTTAATCCCTTTAATCCGACGATCCAAACTAAAATCGATAAATCCTTCCCCCGCCCCCACCATTTCCTATCAGATTAATTTTAAATCGTCGATCTCCTCTTACCAAATCAATGGCATAAATCATAGTACCTGGTCCCACCTTATTTCCCCGTAGCTTCCCGACGCGTCTTAGCCGTTCGCTTCACTCAACCAAATCCGACGGCACGGATCCCATATCGCATTTCTAAAGTGATCGGGTGAAGTTGCCCAAAATTTTTGCGAAAAAAGCTATTTTATGAAAGCACCGCCCGCTACGTGTCCTAGTTTCACTGGATCGCATTGTAAAAGCTAAAAACCAGTTACCGCTCAAAAGAAATGTGATAACCATTTGTGGTTTCTCCTTCAAACGCACGAACCGCTCTCGCCATTAAAACCAAACCTGCAATAAATGTTATGTTTTTTGATAAAAATTAAGCTTTCAGACTTAATTCTTATTGTTTACATTGCATTTTATGCCTACATCCTCTCTGAAAAGATTCATAGACACCATTTCGAAACTGCTTATAATCCCAGAAGCCATTTCACCTCTTAATTTCGCCTTCGAAGAAATATCAGTACCTTCTATCAAACAAGCTACAACCAGTTTGAAGACTGGTACCACCTGCAACCTTCTGCGACCGCGACCATACCTATTTAAAGGTATTTTTCAATAAATCTAAGCCTGAAAATTCCTAATTTTCAACAAAAATTAAACTACTTGGAATTTCAAAGCCAAAAGTACTCATTTGAGGGTACTTAAACCTTGAAAAAATAGGGGAAACCCTGTAAAATTTTTTCCAGGATTTGTCATTTCCACCTGAATGATTTTCATCATCCAAAAGCTATTCCTACGATGAAATTCCATTTGAATTCCCAAATAAACCATTGAAAATCCATTTCCTACCATCTGCACCTTGCAAATCTACATTTTCCTCATAAAACCCTCACCCAGATTTCGAGTTTTTCCCAAATCAACTTAATTGACCTTCTGCTTCCATAAAGAGCTGAGCAAACAATTTAATCTTGCTCATTTCCTTCAAAAATGATTAAGAAGCAGGTCACCCCTAGAACTAGAGGTCCCAAACCTCAGAAGCCTGCCTCCAGCAAGCTTCCAAATCCCAAACCTCCCAAAATTGATAAACCTACTCCTGTCCTAACTGCTGATTCTACTGAAGTAGTCAGACCTTTACAGCCTCCTGTCACTACTGAAGAAAACAATCGTTTGATTGACTTGGATTACATAATTTCTGATGCTACTCTTGAATTTGATCTTATGGAAGTACATAGCTGGTGTTAGGAAAAATTTGAGAAGAAAATGTCCAATGATATACTTGTATGGGACTCCAACTTGCCCAAATATGTGGTTCCCATCACCCATCCTTCTCAGGATTTCATTAGGTTGTGTCAGATGCATTATATTCCTGATCAAAGATGCATGGTTAACAAATATAGTGAGGTCCTATTTTACATAACTGCTGAATCAATCAATGATATGCTCCAACTAAGCCATGATCCACGAGCAGTATCGTTGTCAATTGAAGACTTGACTCAGATGTATTTAGACCTGAATTTCCCTAGGAAGTTTGAAATCCTTCAAAACTTCATGCCCAGTCATGTCAACCTTCCCAAGGTAAATCCACCTTATGATACTTTTGATTTTCCTGAAGGCTCTAGACAGGTCATTTCCATTCTGTCATTCATTTTAGGCTATGTTAATGATGAATTTACAGATGCCTCCATTTTAGGGTTCCTCTCCACTTTGTCTCCTGGACAACAGCAAGAATTGGTCTTTGACTTTGCCAAATTCATTGCTGAAAATACACATTATCAGCTAATAAAGTTACCTGATGAAGGAGTGTTCAGATATACATCATACCTGTTACATATTTTCTTTTTCTCTCAAGAAGATAATTTTCCCTTTACATTACAGAAGATGGATATGGAGGGCAAACCTCTTTCAGTAATATTTTGGACTTCTCTTCTCAGAAAAAACAACAGTGAGTATAGTTACAGTGATTTCAATGACTTATTTATCAGACCTGCCATGAGTTTGTTTGATAAAGCAGAGCCACCAAGGGTAAATGAAGAGATCAAAAGGATTTTACAGTTGTTTGAAAATTGTAAAGTTGGAGATTGGTATTTATATAAAAATCACACAGAAATCAGAGTGTATGGTGCAATTTTGGCTCCATACAAATTACCAAAGCTTCTAACCACAAGGATCTTTGCTTTGGAATACTTAAGACAAATTTTAAATGCTGATGCTGTAAACTTTATAGAATCCAAAAAGAAGGCACAATTCAAATTGAAAAGTCAAATTGGCTCTTTCATAGTTAACAACAGAGATGCTTTGAAAGAAGTAAGAAGCAAATTAGCAGCATTCAAGTTCCAAGAGAGTTTTTACTGGAACTATGACCCTCAGGGTATTTTGATAAATCTCAGGGTCAAATGCAAGGTGACCCCATTCCTCCATGAATCAAAGCCACTAATTGAAAAATATGCCAATTAGTTGGAATGGGTTGCAAACACTTTAATTGATGATGATCAGGAGATACAAACAGATAATCTAGAGGAAAATCAAATGGACAGTACATAGGTGGTTATAGTTAACCAACCAGTAGAAGTATCCAATAAAAGGCCAAGTAAAGAAGAAATATATTTGTCCGAGACAATCATTGAAAACAAATTAAAATAGTCTACAGCAAAAAGGCCAAAATGACTACTCTAGAAAAAGAAGGATTCATAGATGTGGATGATACTAATGATCAGCAAATAGATGATGAAGCCACTATGATTGTTAATGAAACACTCAGGGAAATTCAGAATGAACAGGTACAAGAACAGGGAAAAAGCAAGGAAATGGTTGAAGTAGAAATGGATACACAAGCTCCCTCTTCTTCTAAAACAACAGAAGAAACTGATTCTAATATTCAGAAGAGGTTCAAGAAAATTAGGGAAAAGAATTAAGTTTATTATAAACTTCTGAAGGAAAAACCAAGAGATAAAGACAGACTAGTGACAACATTTGATTACTCAATAAATAAAATGATCATGTCTTTTCTCCAACCAGTGGTAACAGATCCAAAATCAACCATAGACTATAGGAAGACAGAATTTGCAGTCAATGCTGATACTATACATGAACTAGATCAGATATATTTCCACAAGTGTGCATCAGAGATGCTATATTCTAAGGTAGTAAGAAAGACCATGAGTGCTACCATGCTTTAGAAAACTGTATCTAATTTTCATACCCAAATGAAATTAGATAAAGCATCTCTTCATGCTAAGGATTTGAGGATCAAGTCCTTAGAAGATTTGGTGATTGAAACAGGAGAAGATCCTTCTAATACTGAAATTGCTAAGAAGTTGAGAAGGAAAAAGAATGAGGATATTGCAGCCTTAAGAAAGCAACTCAAATTTCCAGAGAGTGAGCACCCTCAGGCAAAAGAAGTTCTTCAGGAAAAAATAGAAAAAGAGGAAACTATGCAACTTGTTTTGAAGATGACAGCTCAGATTAAAGATATGGAAAATCAAATAGAATCTTTAATGCAAGAAAATGAAAGTTTGAAGAAAGCTCAGGAAGTCCCCATTCCCACAGTTATTCCAACTGTAAGTACAATTATTCCCTCTACATTGGCAGAACATTTGGCACCGAAAGGAGTATTGGCAACTTCAGTGTCAATTACTTCTAAAGATAGCTCTGCCACTTCTTCATCTACTTCACAGGTAAATCCAACAGGGGAAACAACTGCTATAGTAAAGGCTATGGAAGACATGTCCTTGAAAGATAAAGAGATAATCAGCTTAAAAAGCACCATCAAAAATCTCGAAACATCTAACAGAGATGCCTTAATCACTTCCAAAGGACATGAGCAGAGAGCCAACAGATTGCAGGAACAAGTAAATATTCTTCAACAATAGGTTAATCCCACTAAGCAGGTATCTTATATCAAAAATTATCTTTGGAACGACATCATTCAGGGCATACAATTGCAATGGCCCTCAATCCAAATTATTTATGAACAAAAAGAGTTACTCAAAGCAGCACAAATAGAAATACAAAAGACAAAAGAAGAACTGGTTGATAAGCCCACTCAAGCCATGAACCTTATTACATTTCTGAATAGTAAACATAGAGAAGAGCTTGAAGAACTAAAAATTCAGGATAGAACTGAAAGTATATTACAAATTAAGAAAGTCCTGAATAAGAGAAATATGATGAATAATTTGTAGGACAGGTGCAAGGATATGAACTTGGCAATCACAAGATTTTGGGCCAAATACACAGTACTAACACAAGCAGGCCTACCAGATATTCATGCATTGAATGAAAATTTGATGCCACAGAAGGATTATGATAACAAAATAAGGTATTATGCCAAAGAGCAGGTCAACAAACCTTTACCACAAGGGTCTCCTACTGGTAAAGACATTTTGGAATATTTTGAAAACTTGTTCTTTTTACAAAATGAGATCAAACATATTTTCATGGTTAAGCCCAATTTTTCTAAATATACAGAGGCAGATGAAATTTAAAGGAAAATGAAGAGTATGAGAATTCCCAATGCAGAGCAATGGCAGGAATTCATTGATTTACTATGAAAATTTGCAGTCAATGTATATCAAGATGAAAAATCAGTGGTTAAAGAGTATCAGTGGTCAAAGTGCATCAGTGAAAACAAAATTTATTGCTGGTTATTTTTAATTTACAACAATAAACAGTGAAGAAACAGAGTAAAAGAGTATCAGAGAAGAACGTGAAAGAAGAGGAGTATACTGCAAGTCATCTTAACCACAATATATTGTCCCAAGTGCCAACAATACTTCTAGCAAGACAAATAATCCGTTTGATTAGATAAACTATTTTATTTTTCTTGTAAAAGAGGACAACTCGCCCATATATTTTGCAGCTGTCCCTCTTCTTATTTAATAATTCCTATTTTCTCTTGAGATATTTTCTCAAACTTTTGAGATATTTTGTAAACAATTTACTTGTATAAATACTTCATTCTTCGAAGTATTTTTTGTGGAATAAAATTATCAAGACTACTATAGACTTTTATGTTGAAAAAATTGGGATTTTATGTGAGTTAAGTTGAAGCAGAAGGCTGGAAACTAAAGCAAATAGACATCATAACTAATGATCCTCGTGCTGATCAGATGAGTATTGTATCTTCCAGTTTTCATTGTTTATTTCTTTAAGTTTCATTCATACATCTTGTGTTATTTTCCATATTAAATGAATAACTAGGAAAGGTATTACAAAATTAGTGTAAAAATCTCTCTGTTCTTACTAGTTTTCATGTTTATGTTTTCTACTGATTTCCAGACTTTAGAATTCTTAATTGATCTTTAGTCTCGTTTGACCTCAATTTCCATCTTCCTTTTCTGTGATCCAAGGATTCTTAACTTCCCTTAGTCCAGATCATACCACTTCATCAAAATAGCCTTTTCAAACCCTCTGAAGATCATCTATCTTGCCCTTAGTAGATTTGTTCTTTTGATCTTAGTTTTCTAGTCTTGTTTGCTATAAATTTGACCCCATTTCCCAATGGTTAGGTAGATTTTTCTATGGTTTCCCTTATAGTCCTTTATTCCCACCAAAATTTAAAAAATCAAACCAAATTGTCCACTCATAGCTAGCCTAAAATCCATTACAAAACAAAGCTAAATCTTACGGAGAGATCCCTCTCTGGAACTCAGGAAGGATAGATCCTGAATTTCAAAAGAGGTTCTTGGTTACCCCTGGTTTTCTTTAACTATAAACCAAAATCCCACGACCCGAGAATTACTAGGGTGATAACAGTGGTAATGAAACATAAATAGCACCAATATTGTGGCTTTAATTAACTGCAATTACATTGAATAGCATCAAAACTATATAACACCAAAACTATCCTTTGAAGAAATACAAACTTCATCTGAATTGCATCTTTGTATTTAGCCTGAAATTTAGTCCTTCTGTAATTGTAGTGAAGCCTAAAGTCACCTATCTAAACCTGTAATTAGGCTGAACCTACCTTTATAATTTTAGTGCAAAATTATGTTTTGGTAATGCGAAAACCTCAGCTGGATATACATATTATTTTTCCACTGTAAATGAGTTGACATGACTTAGTGAAGAGTTGTGTCTCCATATAGGACGGCTTGAATATTTTTATTTGAGGCTGACATGTATATTTTGAGAGAGGCTGACTTGAAGGTTGGCTTTGAAGAAGATTTGTTGTGGAGATCGAGGACGGTGACCTTGCAAAAGAAAATGTCTTGATGGAGGATTCCAATAAATTGACTTTGGCTCAATACTAATTACTTTATTTAAAAGGCCAAAATGTATCAATTTAAATCTGTAATGACTAACCTAGAATTCCACAATGGGTTCCTTAATCTAAATATGACCCAAGCATGAAACCCATGCTTTAATAAGTCATTTAATAATTGTAAATTATTTTTAACAAATATATTAATAATGAAGACTGAACCTAGCTACATTCTTCAACGTCTAAGAGACACAATTGTATTGTGATTTTTTCCCTTCTTTCCAACTTAGCCCATCCTTATAGAAAATTCCCTTTTAATGAAGCAGATATATCCATAGTGATCCACTGATATTTTTTCACGAACAACTATTCCATTTTGGACTTATATATCTCAAAACTATGCTCATTGAATTTATGCATATATATCTTTAAACTACTCAACTATTTTATTTTACCATAGGAATCAATTCGATATATCTCCCATTTTAATGGGTCTATCACATTTCGAGAAAACACATTAGCCATAAAAGTTTCCCATTGAAACCAAAAGTAATTTGATATAAAACATAGGTTTTAACCTTATATAGTTAATTGTTTCAAATAGATTCTTAATAAAATGAAAAATATTCAACGCAAAACGCATGCATTAACATACAATTTACTCGAGAAACCCAAAATGATAAGATCATTATTTTTATTAGTATATTAATTTTTAGACCATCAGACACACACACACACATATGTATGTATGTATATATGTATATGTCCCACGACAATTATAAACTACCAATCCATTACCTTGTATCAGATAAAACTTTAGTTCTTTAACTGAAACTGTAGAACCATGGGGTAAACTACCATGCACTAGAAAAATGCCAAAAGAAAAAACCATGTGATGAAAACCATCATAAAGGGAGAATTTTTTTTTCCCAAAAACGTTTTTTTGCGGCACTACCCATGAACACCTATGTGTGGGGGATTTTTCATCTCTATGAAACCCTAAAGTAGGGGTCCTTTCCTCCTATTTTATTCCCACCACTATGCTTAGAAAAATATATAATGCATCGGGTTATTCACATAAAGAATATAACACATACCAAACATCCAATAATTCTCCTTAATGTGACCATCAATGTTGCAATGGTTAGAATTATTTCTACTACCCCTTGCATGGATGTGTAGTGGTTATTTTATTCTTATCCTTCCCCCATTTCCAGTTCTTATTCCCCTCCTTCAAAGCTTCATGGTGCTATTTTTTCTTCAAACCACTTAAGTACCCTTTATTTTGGCCTATGGTTTCTAGATAATGTGCGGATACACATGGCTCATACATTATCCTTAGCTTGGAAAGAATCACTTGTTTTTGTAGATGGTTATATAGACCCCACATATACTTAAGGAGTAAATTTGGGCTCTTGGGAAAGATATCCAACAATATGACCATATTTTTAAACTTAGTACACTCTTATACACCCTTATGTCTACGTAAAGTAGTGCGGGTGATTCCACGGGTCCTATACACACTTCATAGGGTATAATTGGGATAGGTAGTGTTAACTTCTACAAGTTCTATAGGAAGAGTCTGTAAAGGGCGAAGTAGCTTCTGTATCTCATCTTTTATGAAAGGTGACATATCCAGTAAATGCTCCTACAATCAATCTCTGGAATAAATAGAAGTTCTTCATTTTAATATCCATAAACCACAACCATTTTAAGGAAAATAGTGTACATGTGTCATTTCTCCCATACATGTGTCATTTATCCCATAAACTCTTAAGGAAAAATTTAAAGCATGTGTCATTGGCTTTCTCCCATTAAATTTAAAGCTTGTGTCATTTCTCAAGGCTTTCTCCCATTAATTCAAGGCAAACTTTGAGGCCTAAAAATTGAAAGCAGCTTAACGTCCATAAGATAGGATCCCCAAAACTCAAATGGAGTAAAATGTAAAATGTTAAAAGTGGAGTGTTTTATGATGTAATGGATCTTAATAATCTAGATTGACATGGCTGTATTGAACTTCCATAGGATAGTATCTCCGAAACTCAAGGTGAGTAAAATGTAAAATGTTAAAAGTGGAGTGTTTTATGATGTAATGGATCTTAATAATCTAGATTGACATGGCTGTATTTTATTAATGTACCTAAATTTACACCTTCCATTTTTCTTTATTCTTTTAAAATGTTAAAAGTGGAGTGTTTTAGGATGTAATGGATATAAATAATCTAGATTTTGTTAAATATAATGTAATGGATCTTAATAATCTAGATTTACATGGCTGTATTTTATTAATGTACCTAAATTTACACCGTCCATGTTGCTTTATTATTGTAAAATGTTAAAAGTGGAGTGTATTAATGTACCTAAATTAACACCTTTCATGTTTCTTTATTCTCTTAAAATGTTAAAAGTGGAGTGTTTTATGATGTAATGGATATAAATAATCTAGTTTGACATGGCTACAATGATATTATGATAGTGTAGGTTGATGTTGAAGTTGTAAAATTCTTGTACATATCAATTATTATAAATTATTAAACAATTTGATAAGTGCTAAATCATACTTATTATTAAGGACATAACTCATTTATGATGATAGTGTAGGTTGATGTTGAAGTTGTAAAATTCTTGTACATATCAAGGATGAATGATAGTACAAGCCAAAAATGACATTATTATAAATTATTAAACAATTTGATAAGTGCTAAATCATACTTCTTATAAAGGACATAACTAATTTGTCATAACAGAACTCTGATATATAAGCATAATCTTCAATTCCATTGTTTTGTAGGTAAAGTAATATCTTCACATTAAAGCATTTTATAAGGTTACTCTAAAACTAAAGGTTTTCTCCCATTAATTAAAGGCAAACTTTAAAGCCTAAAAACTAAACATAATGTGGCTGAACTTCCATAGGATTTTAGTCTGTCTATTGAGTGTTAAATTCTACAAGGTTCTATAGGCAGAGTCTGTAAAGGGCCAGGTAGTGTTAACTTATATAAGTTCTAAAGGCAGAGTCTGTAAAGGGCCAGGTAGCCTTTGGATCTCATATTTTCTAAAAGGTGACATATCTAGTAAATGCCCCTACAGTCAATCTCTGGAACATATCTAAATAGAAGTTCTTCAATTTAATATCCATAAACCATAATCACTTTAAGGAAAACTATGTACATGTCTCATTTCTCCCATAAATTCTTAGGAATTTTTTTAAAATCATGTGTCATGTTGGCTTTCTCACATTAAATTTAAAGGATGTTTTTAGTAAGTTCATAAAATAATTTTGCAAACCATGTGAATGTCATTTCTCCCACAAACTAAAGGCTTTCTCTCATTAATTCAGGGAAAACTTTAAGGCCTAAACATTGAACCTAAAGTGGCTGAACTCTCATAGGATTTTGAACTTCCATAGGATTTTAGTTTGTCTGTTGAGTGTTAACTTCTACAAGTTCTAAAGGCAGAGTCTATAAAGGGCTAGGTAGTTTCTGGATCTCATCTTTCCTCAAAGGTGACATATCTAGTAAATGCCCCTACTGTCAATCTCTGGAACATAAATGTAAGTTCTTCATTTTAATATCCATAAACCACTACCACTCTAAGGCAAAACTTGTACATGTGAAATTTCTCCCTGCTCCCATAAAATTTTAGGCAAACTTTAAAGCATGTGTCATTTCTATTTCATTTCTCCCACAAACCCATAAAGGTGTGACTTTTTACATAACTTCATCAACCACCACAACTAGTTGTTTTAGTAAGTGCATAAAATAATTTTGCAAAACATGTAAATGTCGTTTTTCCCACAAACTAAAGGCTTTCTCCCATTAATTCAAGGCAAACTTAAAGGCCTAAAAACTAAACCTAAAGTGGTTGAATTATCATAGGATAGTATCCCCCAAACTCAAGGATTTCCCCCATTAATTCAAGGCAAACTTTAGGGCCTAAAAACTGAACCTAAAGTGGCCGAAATTTCATAGGATTTTAGTTTGTTGGTTGAGTCTTCACTTCTACAAGTTCTAGAGCACTTTGTAAAGGGCTAGGTAGCCTCTAGATCTCATCCTTTCTTAGGGCATGTAAAGGGCCAGGTAGCCTCTGGATCTCATCCTTTCTTAAGGCATGTTATTTCTAGATGTGATTTCTACCATAACTTTTAAGGAAAAGTTTCATGCAAACCATGCATGAACCATGTATATGTGTCATAAATCTCCGTTAAACTCTAGGCAATGCAATATTTGACGCATCTCATTTCTAGCTGTGAACCATAAAATTTAAGTAAAACTTTAAGATAAACCATGTACATGTCATTTATATCATGCACATGTGTCATTTCTCCCTGTTAGGAAATTTACCGTTACTGAGAGAGAAATAATACACAAACATAACCATGAAAGAACCCAGCAACAAATCACATAAACATAAACACCATGTTTATCCAGGAAAACCCCAAATCCGGGGAAAAACCCAACCAATGAAATTTCATTAAATATTGGCCAAAACCCTGGCCAATCCGACCAAGTGAGCCTTCACCGCTCCTCAATTCTCATTATTGAGTCTTTCATTTTTATGAGCTCCCGTCTGTGCAATCTGGTCAAAACCATGGGTGCACAAAACCATGTGCCCCAAAACCACTACTGTTTACCCTACTCAACATTGACTCTACCCCGAGTCATGTTTACCTAACAATTCCCCCCTTAAACTTGACTTGGGGCTTCTTGACTAAATCCAGCCAAACCTGCTAAGTGAGACAAGCCCGCTCACTCTAGCTCTTCCCCCCTCAAATTTTTACCCAGGGTAACTGTTAATTTGGCATCCCCCCTATCACCTAGGTCTAACCCAGACTTTACCAGCGATTACCCAGGGGTACGCATGCCATACGAGGTCTTACAGCAGTATGCCCATTTACATGTAATAAAATTAACTCCATTATAATAAATTTTTTTTTTGTTTCATTGTTGCTGTCCTTTGTATGACCATTCTCTACATTCATACATGATGTCCTCTCCAAAGAGGACATCATAGTTGTACATCAATCTGCCGAATGACATCAATGTCCATATAAAAAGAATCCATCTACCGGATTACATGGGTCACCAGCCTCTGTAACCGCCAGTTATCTAGGAGTTCTCTTCAGATACATGGTTCATCAATTAATTTATCCACGTGCTCTTTTCCTCTCTCATTTTGACAAGCTCTCTTCAATCTCAAACTTCGAGATCAATTCTTCTGCTGTTGGTTTGAATATATTCCTAGTGGAGCTACCCTTCTCCACCATCAACCACGATCTTGCTCTTCGACATGGTCCTCACGAAACCAAGTATGTCCATTCCCTGCTATCCACATTGTGAAAATTTATTAATCTTGATCCATAACCGTAACACTTCAAGCGTATCCCAGTTTCCTGTACATGTGAAGGTATTGGTGTTTTCAAACGGTTGACGGGAAAGACAGTCCTGTCCATCGTAGCCATAGCTGTCACTGCCTCCACGACTACTAAAACTCTTGCCACGTCCTTTTTCGAGGCTCTGATCTCCTCTTGCAACAACGTTGTACCATTTCTTATGCAATCTTTGCCCCAAACCTGGATCTGCGTCCTCACAGCTCCATGGCTCACTCAAGTTCCTTGGGATGCATTTCTCCACCATTTTCGACCGCAGCATTTGAACCCAGATCCATTCTCGATCTGAACCCATCGATCCCCATGAGAATCGTATCAGTCCCCAGGTTCCCATCGCACTTCTAGATTTTGTAGGTGTCTGAACGCGTGATGCGGCCCACGGAGCTCTCGAATTGGAAATCGATCTCCATGTAAAAGTCCTGCATCCGCCTCATGCATATTCCTTCTGCGCAAGTTCTCACGCCTTTGGGTTATCGCACACAAGTCCTGGGATAACGAAGCCAATGAATCGTGCGAGCATTTGTCACAGATTCACATCGAACCCATCTCGCGTTGTCGACTCCAATGAATTTGTATTCACCAGCCTCAAGCAGCGTCCATGACCTTAATGAGTCCCTTGTGGCCACATATGCCACATCCAAATATTCCTTAGCGCTGCTCTGCGATGTATGATTTTCAAAAAAAAAGTTGTTCTCGTCCTCTCATCCTCCAGGTGGAACGATCAACACATTGCATTGCTCTGATCTAGCCCTGGGCTCTCATTTTCAGGCCCATCTCTTTCGCCGCGTCGAGAGCTGCCCTAATCACGTCCTACCACGATGGCGTTGGTCTTGCTGTTTACCAGATTCCCCCAATGTTTGCAGACCACCAATGTATCTGTTTGCACACTTAGGCTCCATCTTTAACCTTCTCGAACCATCATGAAAGCACTCCTCTTTTGCGCAGTTGCATGGATGCGCCATTTTGACTCTGTCAATGATTGATCTATTCCAGATCTGCTAGATCTATCTTTTGCATATGCAAATCCATTTGTGTTAAAACCCTACACAACAGATCTAGCTTTTCACACGCAGATCTGTCCAATCAAACATCATATTCACACGTAGATCTAACCAGATCTAGATGTAGATCTGACACCTTCACACATAGATCTTCCCTTTCACGCAATAGCAACAAACCATAGATATAGCAGAAATCATTAAACTTAGCTCCGATACCAGTTGTTAGGAAATTTACCGTTACTGAGAGAGAAATAATACACAAACATAACCATGAAAGAACCCAGCAACAAATCACATAAACATAAACACCATGTTTATCCGGGAAAACCCCAAATCCGGGGAAAAACCCAACCAATGAAATTTCATTAAACATTGGCCAAAACCCTGGCCAATCCGGCCAAGTGAGCCTTCACCGCTCATCTCCAGGCCTACATTACAATGAAGTCTTTCCAGCCCTTTTATAGGCTCCATCACATGCAATACCATGGGTCAAAACCATGGGTGCACAAAACCATGTGCCCCAAAACCACTACTGTTTACCCTACTCAACATTGACTCTACCCCGAGTCATGTTTACCTAACACTCCCATGCATTTTCAATAAATGTCAATTTAATATATTTTTATTGAATTTGTTTTTTTTTTCAAGGATAAAAAAACCCACTAAATATGGTTGAAAAATTGACATTATGCATAGATGTTTCTTGCTATCCCAATCCAGGGAAAGCAGTGGTTAAATATGTGCTTTCCAATATTGGGACTAGCAAAGTCGTCCAAAGGAAAATGAATATACCAGGAAGAACAAAAAACAACGAGGCATATTATATTGCATTGATAGAAGGCTTGGGAACAACTATGGAGTATGGATCAAATGGAATTGTAGTTTTCACCAATTCTGAACTTGTGTGCAACCAGATGAATGGTGTGTACCAAGTTAAGAAGGAGAGGCTAAAAGAACTGCATGGAATAGCAAACAATATTGTTAGCCAATTTCAATTTTTTAGTATAAGACATTGTACAAATGTGAATAAGATGTATGCTGATCTATTGCATGGGGAAATTCCAATTCATGATTCATCTACCAAAGATTAATTAATAGATGAATTAGAATTATACAGGGCAATGCCAATGCAAGATTCATATCTCAAAGATGAATTAGTTTTGAGACGCCCTTCTTCAAAAATTCAAGATTCATCTCTCAAAGATTAATTAGTTTTGAGACGGTCTTCTTCAAAAATTCAAGGTTCATCTCTCAAAGATGAATTAGTGTTGAGACAATCTCCTTCAAAATTGATTTATGGACATTGTAACATATCTTGGATATGTGTGTGTTTGTACTTATAAATGCGTCTTTTTTAACGATCATGTGTTTTTTTCAATTATATACCAAGTGTGCTCCCACCACACCATGTAAAGCGCAACTTGGTGAATTTCACATTTGAAACAAGTGGTGAACTTCACATTTTTATAAAATTAAAATGTGAGGACTTCAACAAAGTTCTGTTTAAATGGAGTTTCATGCTTCTTTTTTAATGACCATGTGTTTTTCCAATTTTATACCAAGTGTGCTCCCACCATGTAAAGCGCAATTTGGTGACCTTAACATTTTTATAAATGTTTTTTCTTAAATTGAGTTTCACACATCAATTAGTGCTTTGAAAGTTGTGTTTTACATAATTTGTGTACACTAAATTACCTTAATTTTCTGAAATGTATTTTGAATTTATTTTGAATAGTAATTTAAAAAAATAATTGTAAATGTCCATTGTAGATATATATATATCATGGAGGATGAACAACGAAGATCAACATAATCCCATATCTCTACGAGAGAGGGAGATAAGGGATCACGGGATGTTCATGGTATTTAAATAAAATCCTAAATATCCATACATATACATACATGTGTGTACATATGGAATTGATTTTTTATCAATTTTTTGAGATAAATTAGTTGTTAATAAGTTTCATTTTTTATTTTTTAGGAGCTAAGAGGAGAAGGGTGTCTACTCCATCAATGGAGCATGCCCATGGTTCATGCAATCGTGGTATGGTTCATGTAATTTAATCAATGAATATGTACATGTATTTATATGTAATAATGTATTTTTGAATTGATTATAAATTCATATTTGTTTATGAAGCTTCTCTCTCATCTCGTGAGGTTGGTGGTGGTTCATATTCCCTTAGAGGTTCATTAATAAGTGCTGGTGGATTGTGTGAAAGTGGTGATATGTATTCCCTCAAAGGCCAACCAACAGATGGTCGTGTTGGTTCTCAACCAATCGGTGGTCGTCTTGGTTCTCAACAGGGTCGTTCTGGTTCTCAACAGTCTCAGAGTGGGCAAGATGCTAGCCAACCACATCAAGGTGGCCATAAATTTGAATATTTTTTTCATTCAATTTGTACAAATTTGTTTACATGTGTTTTTTTAATATACAAAATTTTATATATTGATGTAGGGGCTGAAAATGCTGCTCCAAATGTTGCTCAAAAAATACGTAGGGAAGAACGCGTCATTCAAAAAGAAGGTTGTCCACCAACCATGACTTATCCGACCAAAATTTCTGATATATGTTGGGAAACAAACATGCAGCAATGCACCTTAGAAAGGTGTCAACATCTTCATGCAAAATTGAAGAGAGATCTCATGGCTTTGACTCTACCTGCTGAGAGTCGACAAAAATTGGAAATAATTACACACTCTTTAGGCGAACTAGTAGATGTGTACCAAAAGCTTGGGCCGACCACTGATACTTTTGTAGATGTCATGAGAAAAATAAAGGAAACTGTGATGGGTCCTGATAAATGGGAGGTTGTTAAACAAAGAGTTACAATAGAAATGGACAAGTCTATGTTTAGTTTCAAAGAAGGGCTGAAAATAAAGATGTTGAAGGTGCAATATTTCAAGCACCCTCATATAGCTCACTATTTGTATGATAGACACCTTGCGGCTGATGGAAGACTCCTATGGAACGACGAGGTTCCGTTTTAGTTTGCAAAATTATTTTATGCAGAATTATTTTTGCAAATGAAACCCAGTTACAATTACCTTCCCTCTGAATTTTTTTGTCCTAGGAAAGGCTAATTATGTGACCGTAGGGGTGCTAGGTGTGATGTTGAGTTGCCTCACCCTGAGCCACCATTGGTTAGTCGAAATTTTTGTATCGAAAATTTGTAGTCAGAGATGGAATCCACTTCTCAAATTAGTCGAGAAGGAAGGAATTCCATCATTGAAAATGTTTATAGTGAATTGGGTGGAGTCGATGTTTGTCCTAATCGATAAAGAGCACGTGAGAATGCACACACTAATCTTTTGTATTATACAAATGAAGATATTGACAACATGAGTGTTGAAGATCTCAAAACATATGCAAAGAATTATCACAATGGTTGGAAGGACCAAATTGTTCATGAGGAAGAGGGTATGGGAACGATATGTGTTAATGGTTAGGGTTCAATTATTTTAACACATGTACAATTTGTAATAAATACATATATACATACATTTATTTGTATACATTAATCTAACAATAATGTATCATTATATGTTAACACCATTTTTAGTTGTCATGCTTGATGAATGAAGAAAATGTTAATATCACGGTCGGAGTCTCCGGTTCAGACAATCAAGATGGGTGTCACCATCAATCATACAATCAAGATGGTTTTCACCATCAAGATATGTTGGCAAATGTTAGTGTTTTTTAAGTGAACATGATGATGTACAATTATTTTTTATCTATTATTATATATATCGAAACATGATGAGATATTTTTAAAATAAATAATTGTGCACACATGTACATGTACATATATATAATAAAATGTTTTAACAGATTCTGATTCCATCCGATGTTTTTGGGATGGCGGTACCTTCTTCTTCCTTGGGAGATGTGCCAAATCCACCATCACAAGTATGAACAATTTTTCACTTTTAAAATTTATGTTTTTAAGTTATATATTCCACCTCAAAAAGTTCCATTAAAAAATGAGATATATCTAGATCTTGAGTTATTTTAAATTTTTTGAATTTTAGGTTTTTGGAGATTTTCTTTCTGAGCCACTCTTAGGAGATGTGCCAAATCCACCAGCACAAGTATTCAATTTTTCACTTAAATATATATATGTTTTTAAGTTATAAGTTATAAATTGAAGTTTAAAAGTTTTATTATAAATTGAGATCTAGAGATTTTGAGTTATTTTAATTTTTTTGAATTTTAGGTTTTTGGAGATTTTCTTTTGGAGCCTCTCTTAGGAGATGTGCCAAATCCACCAGCAGAAGTATTCAATTTTTCACTTAAATATATGTTTTTAAGTTATAATTTATAAATTGAAGTTTAAAATTTTTATTATAAATTGAGATCTTGATCTTGAGTTATTTTATACTTTTAAATTTTTTGAATTTTAGGTTTCTATAGAGGATTTATTTTCTCCACGGACTCTAGCGATGGAGATAGGAACATCCACACCATTTCAACCATTTGAACAAGTTGTCTAACTTTTTTTTTAATATTATTGAAAATAAGTTTATATATGCATTTTCATTTGAAAATTTTTAATATATATATAACTGTACATGTATATTGTACAGTTTACTATTCAAGATGTTCTTGTGGGGGAAGTTGTAGTGGATGAGTAACAAATGGACAGGGAACCTCGTATTTCATGATTTTTTTTACATTTTGTTTTTTACATGAATTTCTATATATTCTCACTCAATTTTAAAACATCAAATTTTAATGTTTGTACACATTGTGTACAAGTTCCCCATGCTTCACAGGATAGCTAGAGGATTGTGACTTTGCTGGGAGAGACACTACATCCATCTGTATTTGAAGGATGATGCACATGCACTATTTGATGGATGATGCACATGCACACGTGCAACATTATATTTTCAATAGATTTAGTCTTAAATTTACTTTTTTATATATAGTCTTATCTAGATGCAGTCATATATAACTTGATACTTGATACTTGTGAGATCTACAAATTTTGGACATATTTTATGTGAACTACATTTGGTACATGTGAATGTGATATATAATGTTTTTAAAACTCAAGCTTTGGATGGTTGAACTACATTTGGCATGTGAAGTAATGTTACAGTGTTATATATAATTTGTTTTGTTTTTAAAACTCAAGTTTTGGATGGTTGAACTACATTTGGCATGTGATGTGAAGTAATGTTGTGTTAAATAATTTGTTTTGTTTTTAAAGTGTTATGGTTGAAATACATTTGGCATGTGAAGTAATGTTACTTGATACTTGATACTTATGATCTATAATGTTTTGTTTTTATAACTCAATTTTTGGATGGTTGAACTACATTTGGCATGTGAAGTAATGTTGTGTTGTAAAATTTTTTGAAATTAAAACTTAAGCTTTGGATGGTCAAGAACTATATTTGGCATGTGAAGTAATGTTGTGTTATAATTTTTTCTTTTTTTTTTAAACTTAAGTTTTGGATGGTTGAACTACATTTTGCATGTGAAGTAATGTTGTGATCTATAATGTTTTGTTAAATTAAAACTTAAGTTTTAGATTGTTGATCTACATTTGGCATGTGATATAATGTTAAATGTTGTTATTGGATAGTTGAACTACAATTGGCATGGCATGTGAAGTAATGTTGTAATATAATCAAAAAGTTCTTAAAACTCAAGTCTTGGATGGTTGAACTACATTTGTCATGTGAAGTAATGTTGTGTTATAATTTGTTTGGTTTTTAAAACTTAATTTTTGGACAGTTGAACTACTAGTAATGTTGTGTTATAATTTGTTTTGTTTTTAAAACTTAAGTTTTGGATGGTTGAACTACATTTGGCATGTGAAGTAATGTTGTGATCTATAATGTTTTGTTAAATTAAAACTTAAGTTTTGGATGGTTGATCTACATTTGGCATGTGATATAATGTTAAATGTTTTTATTGGATAGTTGAACTACAATTGGCATGGCCTGTGAAGTAATGTTGTGACATAATCAAAAAGTTTTTAAAACTCAAGTTTTGAATGGTTGAACTACATTTGGCATGTGATTACGATATTATGTTTTGTTTTTAAAATTCAAGTTGTCGTTTTCCAAACAAAACAAAAAATCACATGAATATTGTACATGTAGAAATGATTTTACACGTGTTTGAATATATATGTTAAAATGACTGAAGTACAATACACACACACACACACACACACACACACATATAAACAATCATAAGATTCTAGGTCTTGTTAGATGTGTTGAAAACAATCATAAAATTTTAAAAATCCATTCTATAATGTATATATATCCAGTACGTGCAACATTTTTCATCAATGCATGTATAGAAAAGCTACTTTCAGTTAATTCCATTCTATAACATATATATCCAGTACGTGCAACATTTCTCATCAATGCACATAGAAAAGCTATTTGAATAGTTAATTTCTTTCTAGAACATATATATATTCAGTAGGTGAAACATTTTTCATCAATGCACATAGTAAAACTACTTGAACAATTAATTGCATTCTAGAACACATATTATCCAATATGTGCAACATTTTTCATCAATGGACATGTAGAAAAGCTACTTTCAGTTAATTTCCTAGAACATGTATATATCCAGTACATGCAACATTTTTCATCAATGCACATAGAAAAAACTACTTTCAGTTAATTGCATTCTAGAACATATATATCCAGTACATGCAACATTTTTCATCAATGCACATAGAAAATCTAATTTAAGTGAATTGCATTCTAGAACACACACACACACACACACACATATATACAATACTTCTAGAACATATATATCCAGTACATGCAACATTTTTCATCAATGCACATAGAAAATCTAATTTAAGTGAATTGCATTCTAGAACATATATATATATATATCCAATACATGCAACATTTTTAATCAATGCATGTATAGAAAAGCTACTTTCAGTTGATACTAGTGTGCATGTACCAAAACAACGTACATGTGCAAACACTTGCACATATAACATAACAAGGCAGCTCAATTTTTAGTTGAGTTCTGGAAGTTCTAAAACATGAATCCAAAGAGAAGAAATTTTTGGGCGGTTCAATCAAAAAAATTCCAATGGAATGCCATCTTCAATGATCCATTCACGATTGGATTTTGACATTTTCCATTTCTTCATTTTCGTTTTTTTCTTTGATTGAACCTCTATCAACTTTATGCGTGCTACACACACCAAGTGACTATATTGACAACTTATGACATCAGGTTCATAGTCTTTAAAGTAAACAAAATCCCCACTTTGATTAGTTTGTTTGAAAAAATAACCTTTCAGAATAATAGATCCTCTTTCATATGGAAACCCGTGATCATTATAGTTTTCTAATAATTTCATTTTTCGTTCAATGCAACGCATCAAATAATACTTCACATTTTTATCGTTGTCAATTGGTGCAATTACATCAAAAACATCTCCTGCACAATAAAACAAACTTAAAAAACTTATGTATTTAAATTTATTTCTAGATCTCTATCATTTGAAAGAAATTCAAATGTTACCTTCTCTAACAAGATCAGAAACTCGATCACCATCAGATGATATTGTAGTCTCCTCTGATTTCATTTCTTCAAACATTGCAACGGACATTTTCCCCTTTGTATTTAGCTCTGTATGTTTCCAATATTTTACATACATTTTGTTTTCACAAACGTCATTGGATTATGTGTTGTCTATGCAAACATGAAAAAAACAAGAATATTTTCTTTTATCCAATGCAAACACATTTGTGGACAACTTTGTTTTAATTGAATGCAATTTTCGAGTCTCTTTTATTGTTTCAACGTAATTTCAAATTGATCTATCTACATCTTCGATCCCAATATGCCAAAAAAACCTATATATGGAAAATTCAAAGAAGAATGTAAATATGATATCAAAATACCATCAAAGATAATCATTGTGATAAATGTACACTGTTTAAAATTAGATATCCAATAAAAATTATATTGAATGTACCTTCGCACTTCGCTTGATCGGTCAGTCTCATTGCTTAGAGCAGCGTTGCACCATTGAACAACTTCTTTAGCGTCCACAAGTCGGTTTGCAGAGGGGTTCAATTGATATCTTCGAAGTGCTCGTTTTATGCATGCCCCTGCATCGTCATGTTCTCCTTTTCCATGGCCAGTCTCAAAGAAATTCCAACAATGTTTAATGCAGGTTTTCTTATGAAGACAACACAACCAAAATAATGATCGTGCAGATTTGAATTGACCTGCGCATCCGTCTGACCATATCCAATGTTCATTGAATGTTATTCCACGATTTTTCAATGAATCATAAATTCTTCCAAAACAATGTTTTACAAAACATGTATCATGTGTACGATCGTCACTGATATAAAAGTGATATTCTTTAATGATATGTCGATTTTCACTCGTGCTTTCTATATGATCGACGTTTTGTTCAGCATGTCTATATAGAATATGGACGAGCATGGAGACTTGGTCAGAATGATAGTGTTCACTCTGAATTTCTTTTTGTGGAACAAATGTGTAGTTTTCTGCAAAATCAATTATTGACAAAATGGTCCCTAGAGGAAAAAATTCACGGGATTTTTTGAATTTCAAGTCTTTCCATCGAGCTTTATGGGAATTCTTGGTGTATTTATAAATTTCTGCCTCAAACTTTCTCAAAAAATCTATCACAAAAATTTCTTCTTCTTGTATTTCAATTCTTTTAGCACTATTTGAACCTTGAATCGACGTATGGATATATTAATATCTCTTCCATTTCACTTTCATGTTGGACAATGATTGATCATTTATATCAGTACGATATTTGTTTTGAAATTTATTCAAATTTCCACAATCATCACATTTTTTACCACCAACACATTTCTTTTCACAAAATAATTCATCGCTTTCTCTTTCACATAGAATTTGAGATATGAAATCACAGATAGTGGAAGGAAGAGGTGAATCTTTCCAAAATTTTCTACCAAAATTAAGAAATGTGTCATAATATAACTGAAATTCCACATGGCAACGACAACAACAAGTGTCGCATACAGTGATAGGTTTTACATACCATGGTTTTTGTTGAACAAAAGCACTGATTGAGACATGAATTTCACGATTCTCTTCTTTTAACTTGTTGAACAACTCTATCTGAGTGGTTTCCAAGAAATGTTTTTCATGTTCTTTGTACTGATTTCGTGCTATTCTTCTTCACATCACATCCCTTGCATTTGGTGAAACACATAAATTTTTCTTCCAATATTCATATATTGTTTTTTTAACATTTTATCTAAGTATATCTTTGTATGGTTTCCTGCAAATAGCTCTCCAACAATAAATTTCATCATTTACATCTATTTGCAACCGAAATTTCTGATGTTTGTGCAAATTTTTTCGTGAGGTTCTTAATGCTCGTGTCATAGATTTTAACAAGTGATTATCTTTAGTACTTGATGAAACCACTGCCATATGTATTTCTCTACATACAATTGAAAAAAATTTCTTTCTAGATCTTCTAATTGAATTTATAGCACTATTTATATTTTGCATCACATTTTCCTTCATTTTTTTTTCTTTTGTTGATTTTTGAATACCCAATAAAGTTGTAGCTTCTTTGAATTTCCTTAATGATACGAGACCTTTCAACATTTGGGCTTGAACTGTCACATTTTCCTTTATGAAGTACATATCAAAAATGCGTTTAACACGATATCATATAACATGGTCAGCTCTTTTATCTCCATATGTGTGAGTGTCAACATTTTCTAACATCTCATCATCGACATTGATTTCATCTGTACATATTCAAATGAATAGTACATATTATGTTTACATATTCAATAAATAACTAAATTAATAAATATGTATAATATTAATTATAAACCTTCCAGGAAATCACATAAGAAATTTTGGAACCGACACATTTTGAACTACCAATTGTAGTTCATGAACTACAGTTGGTAGTTCGAAACGCGTTGGTTCCAAAAGTTCTTATGTGATTTCTCGGAAGGCTTATAATTAATATGTTGTGGCTCACAAAAGCTTGCACTCTCAAATATGTATAATTTCAATAATACGTGCATGTGTTCAACACACACACACACACACACACACACACACACACACACACATATACCTTGTGATTCAATTTCTTCACTTGAATTTATTTCAACATTTTCACCATCTTCAATCATTGGTTCAATATCTCTTTCACTTTCTCTTTCAATTTTTTTATCTCATCATCAATGTTTTGAGGAATATCTCTCTCTGTTTACATTGCAAAATATTTTTCAAATTAGTTCATCAAATAAAAATTAAGCTTGAACACATTTTACACTAGGAAAATTTTAAATATCAAATTCATAATATTTACATTTACATACCTTCTTCAACTTCTAGTTGAGGTTGATTTTCCCTTTCAATATTTGAAAGTGCTTCTCTCTTTCTTTTGCGATATTCTCTCCCTTGTTCTCTACGTTCCTCATTGTATCTTGTTTGATCATATTTTCTCGTGCAATTCCTTCAATTTCCCATATTAATAGAGTATGAAGTTCAAAAATTTTCCTTCAAAAATTTAGACAAAAACTCAATTAAAAAAAAACATCACAAAAGATTTAATTAAAAAAAAAACTCATTTTAATTTTTTTTTCAAAAAATACATACTTCAATCCGCAACATTTACTTTAAAAAATCAGAGAAAAAAATGTCTTATAAAAATGAAACGAAGCTCAAAATATTTCCTTCCAAGTCCTGCAAAAAAATTTCATTTAAAAAGTTAGACAAAAGCTAATTTTAAAAAATAATTATACAAGATTTACTTCAACCCAAAACACTTACTCTAAAAAAATTTCACTTCAAAAATACCTCCAAAAAAATGTCCATTGAAAATTAATTCCATCTTCTTAAAAAATGCCACTTTAAAAAATACTTCAAAAAACCCTCTAAAAAAATATCACTTTAAAAAATACCTTCAAAAATGTCGTTTGAATATTAAGCCTAAAAAGAGTCCTCTCGAAATTAAGTCAAAAAAATGTCTTTTGGAAATTAAGCCCCAAAACCTCTCAAAACAAAATATATCCAAAAAATGTATTTTGAAAATTAAGCCCTAAACCTCTAAAAACAATGCAAATTAAGGCCAAAGCATCTAAAAAAAAAACACCTTAAAACCAAAAAATGTCTTTTGGAAATTAAGCTCAAACGCCTCTAAAAACAAAATACATCCAAAAAAATGTCCTTTGAAAATTAAGCCCAAAACTTCTAAAAACAAAATAGCTAAAAAAAATCAATGAAAATTAAACCCAAAACTTCTAAAAACAAAATACCTCAAAAGAAAAAAACAATGAATATTAAGCCCAAGACCTCTAAAAAAAAATATCTTAAAAGAATGAAGCTTAAAAAACATCCAAAAAATGTATCACATACGTCCAAGAAATGTCCTTTGAATGTACCTTCAAGAAAAGTCCTTAAACCCAAAACAATCCTTTGCAAAAATTTCCTTTGAATGTACCTCCAAGAAAATTCCTTAAACCCAAAACAATCCTTTGCAAAAATGTCCTTTGAATGTACCTCCAAGAAAAGTCCTTAAACCCAAAACAATCCTTTGCAAAATCAGACCAAATGAAGAAACGTGCGAAATTATGCGAAAATAATGAATGCTTTTACGTCAATTTATGTTGCCATGAAATGATTTTTTTGGAGGGTCTTCATTGTATTTTATGGCTGACGGAAAGTCAAGTAAATGTTCGGCCAAACTTTTATAATAAATTCAACCAAACTTTTGTGTTGTTAGACTTGATAGGCCATCGGCGCAAAAAATAATTCGGCCGAAATTTTTTACAAGTTCGACCGAACTAACAAGTCTGCAATTACGTAGATCCAAGCTTTGAATACATGTCTTCGACTTTGGCCTGATTAAAATCCATGAAACATTCTGAATTAACTGTCAGAACGAAGACAAGCATTTTCATAATTCAATCTACTTTCAAGAAATATAACTTTTATGGAATTTCATAAATATTTACTAATTTTAATTAATTTTGTAATAAAATGGGTGAAATTTTTTTTTGAAGGTCATTATGATTCAGTGAAATCAATATTTTGTATCTTCCAAAATACACTGTAAAAAAAGTTGAAAAATTATGGTGCGTTACATTGGTTCGTCATCTGTAATGGGTAGTTTTAGATTTTTAGTTTATAACTTATATGTTGAGAAATTTCGTGCATCGCGAAACATATTCAAAATATGTAGTTTTTTTCATATTGGATCAACTCAAAAAATTCTAGTAATTATGATATGCATCAGTTGGTTTTGTAAATATAATGAAACCGAAGTAGACTCTATCTAGATTTTTGTAACACATTTTGTTTCTAAAAAACACAAAGTTTCAAAGAATACACTAGTGTGTATTAACATGACTTCTTATGAATCCTTTGATTGTTAAAAAACACACACTCAATGAAACGCTAAGTTGACATATCAAATTTGTATAAAAAAATTCCAAAAAATAAGTAAGAGAAAGCTAATAAAATTTCTGACAACTTTTATTTTTATCGCAAAATGGAATTCTAAACAGAAAAATTGTTTTGGCTTGCAAAAAGTTGAAGAACAGAAAAAAATGAATTTTTTTTCTCAAAAAAGGGCAAAAAGTGTTACCCAAATTCACATTGTCACCCATGGGGATAAATGGAAGCCTTGCTTGACTCCGATGTTGCTTCTAAAACTTTCTGAAATGCTCGCCAAAGTTCTAATTTTGACTTTCACCTCTTCATGAAGCCTATGGAAAACAACTCTATATTGGATAGGAATTTCAAGTTCTTCCATTTTATGCCACAAATTATCTCAAGGGACCATGTCAAATTCGTTTTTGAGTAAAAAAAGCAGCAAAATACTTCTTATTTACTCCCCCAAACCTTTTGAACAATGTGTCTCACCATGATACCATGATCTAATGTAGAATTCTTCGGCCTAAAACCCTCTTGCCCTTTCACCCTCTTTTCTTTTACTTCTTCCCACTTACTGATTCTATTTTCTATCATGTCGCTGAAAAGATTTGAAAACAAAGGATCGATCATAATGGTTCTATAGTTGGAAATATTATTAACGTCACCACTTTTAAAAAGGGGTATTGCTAAACTAGTTTTACAACCCTTGGAAATCCTTGCGAAATGACATTGTTGAATATTTCCATGATGTGCAGTGCGAGAATGTTCATTCCCCACTTTAGATATTATTGCTGAAGTTCAACCATGTCCTTTTCCTTCCCTGTTTTCAACTTTTTAATTCCTGTCTCCACCTCTTGTAATGTGAAAATATTTGTCCCCGGATGTGGGTGATAGTTGATGCACTCCTAACACAGGCCCTTCACATGCCAACGCTACTGGCGATCAGTGTGGAGGGAACCCATCACCATACCCTCATCTTAATGGCCTGACGGTTTTTATAGAACATCATTAAATGGCACAAGGTTGGCTTCCTGGGGAATTCATATCCCCTCCACCGTCACTTGAAGTCATTACTCTGGACTTTAATGGTTGCTCTGCTTGTCTGAGGTCATTACCGCTCAATGGATTTTTTGTTTTTTTGGTCTGCCATTTTCACTTGGTCACCTTTTCTCACCTAGTATGTCCATTTTGTCAACTTGCATGCTACTACGCTCTCTCAAGGCCACCCTGTTCTCCTTGGCACTCTCAATTTTCCTCCTGGTATACTCCCAGTTTGCTCTGCAAATCCTCCTTGCTAGTGTCTTTGGCCCATATGAGGGAGCGAGAGAGGCTCCCTTCTGGCACGCACTTACCGTGGCTCCCTTCACATTCACTCATTGGAAGAAATAATGGAGGCCTCTATTGGATCCAATCCCTCCACCACTACTCCTCTCGATCACACTCCAGCCCTTGAGTTTGATCCGAGCCATCTCCTAGACGCAGACCCTCATAGCTCTCATCTCAGCCATTAGGCGGGTGGAAAATGGAGGCAAAAATCAACCATTTTTGTTTCTTTGTCACCCCTGCCGTGGAAATTGATCAATCTACCAGTCAAGCTCCCAACAATAGAGGATATTAGGGTCTTTAATCTTTCTCTGGATGGAACTTCGTGTAGAGACAATGCAATGACTATTCGGTCATGGTTGCAGATCCCTCAGGCCCACCTCGACCTCTGCCTCTCCTGAATGCTAAAGCTGAAGCCATCCTCTGAGAGTATGAATGTTTAGTGCTGGAAGAAATTCCTAAAGAAGAAGATGATGGAAAAGGAACTCGGTAGCTCCTTTTCTATGTTCTATTTTATACTATGTTTATGCATGTTTGTTACAGATTTTTTTGCCTACTTTATTGTTCTAGATAGACAGGAGGACAATGATATACTCAAGACCTATAAGAGTTGGTTTCCCCGACATAGACAACTCCTTTTTTTTTTATCCTTTTGAGCCAAACTTGGATGGGGATAGGCTAATTAACATAATCTATTTCTGGTCCACATCATTTTTGTATATTATTTTGTATTATCAATATAATTTAGCCTAACTTACAAAAAAAATGTGAAAATCTTTATAGTTGCGTTGATCTTGGGAGGAGGCTGAACGTCTAATTATTTTTCATAGAGTTGTCTTGCATAGTCAAACCACTGATTGGTTGTAATATTATTTTCAAATTTCTTCTTCCTTGGTTGAAGTTCCTGCCAAAAATGTTTTGGGTTATTCTTTCCTAGATATATTAACTCTTCTCGCCTTGTTTGTATGAACTCGTTTTTTTTTCTTTTTTTTTAAAATCTACTTATATAACTTTACATTAATCTTCTCCTTGCCTTCCTTTTTCAAGGTTCTCCTTGCCATTTTTCGTCCTCATCGAACCACGCATTCACAGGAAAAAAATTTGATTCTTATTTCCTATTTTTATCTTTTATGCTTCTCAAGTGCACCCTGAATTATATTTATTAACTCATGACTGTTGAGACTTTGGGCACCAATTTTCTCCTTCTGAATTAATCTCTCCAACATTTCTTTGAAAATAGTGCAATTTTCTTGTGTTCGAATCATTTCCCTCTTAATGCTGATTGTTGAGAACATTGGGTTTTCCTCCTATTCCGTCTTTCGTCTAACCAAGATATTTAACGAGGGTTACATAGTGGCTAGTACTTGTTGCTTAGCTTAAATATAGTTTAATTAAACTAAAAAATAATAAAGGCAAAGATTTCATCACAAAAAAAAAACAACTAATAAAATGTTGTTGTTGAATGTTATCACCAAAAATTAAAAAATAGGATTAATTAATATTGTTTTTATTAACATATATACACTTTAATATATATATATGTGTGTGTGTGTGTGTGTGTTTTATTTTTTATTAATATATGTATATTTTTATAAATAAGTTTATTAAAAAATATTTTTAATATAATAATAGGTTAATATAGCGAAACAACTATATTTCATGAAAATGGAAATATTAGAAAAAATGAAAAAAAAATCAAAAAGTTAAATAAAAAAGAAATAAAACTAAAAACAAAAAATTAGTAACTAACAGAAATGGAAGTTATTAAAGAGCCTATAATAAGACCTCAACCAATCACCTTACAAATAAATAAATTAAAATAATAAAATAAATAACAAAATAATGAATTCCTAACATTAAACTAGGACATAATTTTTAGTAAAAGACAAACTAATAAGTAGTCAAAAAAAAATTGAATCATAAATAAAATAATAATTATAATAATTCTATGAATACATAGTAACTAGTACCTTAGTTTAAATGTAGCTTAATTAAACTAAAAAATATTAAAGACAAAATTTCATCACAAAAATAAAATAACTAATAAAATACTATATTGTTGAATGTTATCACCAAAAATTAAGAAATATGGTCAACTAATATTGTTTATATTAACATATATATGCTTTAATATGTATGTGTGTGTTTTATTTTTTATTAATCATATAATTTTTTATAATTGAATTTATTAAAATAAGTTTTCTATATAATAATAAGTCATCTTAAATTGAAAATATGGAGAAAAAACTATAATTCATAAAAATGGAAAAATAGAAAAAAAAGGAAATAAAAAAGAAATAAAATTAAAAACAAAAAATTCGTTACTGAAATAAATGGAAGTTACTAAAGTGTCTATAATAAGACCCCAACCAATCACTTTACAAATGAAAAAATTTAAATAATACTAATTAATAACAAAAATTGAATTCCCAATGTTAAACTACGGATAAACAACATAAATATTTGGTCAAAGACAAACTAATACACACAAATACATAATATTGTAAGTGCCAGATATAATAATAAAATTACATTTTAAAATGTATTAAAAATATATAATAAAATTACATTTTAAAATTATTAAAAATATATAATAATTATAATGTTACAAGTATACTAGGGAGATGTTATGTTAATTTTGATACGTGATATACAGTTTATATATCCCATCCATGCTAAACTTTTAAAATATAAATTTTGATATATCTGTCCAAGTTGATTTCTTTGGTTAAATTAATTTATAAAATTCAATAATTGATGTGTATATGGGATATATAGTTTATATATCCAATTCAGGCTAAACTTTAAAAATATAAATTTTGATATCTCTATCCAACTCTATTTCTTTGATTAAATTAATTTATAAAATTTAATAATTCATGTGTATATATATATCCTTTCATGGGAAGATTACATTTATTTGTTTATGTTTTTATGTATATTTTAATTTGTTTTATATAAGTTTGATTTATAATTATTGTTTTTTTAAAGTTAATATGAATCTATTTATATCGAGAAAAATATATACAATCAGTAGAAGAAAAAGTAGATGATCTCACTCCGATAGGGTTTGTTGACCAATATTTGCAACAAGTCACAAAAATACCAAAATAAGGCTAAGGACAACGTCCACAAATGTGAGGGCCAGAGGCACCAAAAGACAGACAATGCATAAAAAACACTTGAGAGCATACTAGTCATTCAACGTATTGGAAGTTGGGTTGTCCGGGGTTGTTCCTAGAGGAGGTAGGGGGTGTTAGTTGCAATAGATGTGCCCTTCGAAGTGCGTTAGCCAAGTCTACAACTTTTCCAATTTTTCTGCAAGGTGGTTTTGGCCTCGCCAAATCACCACCACTCGCTCCCTTACATGGCACTGGAAGTAGTGCATCCTATCCAGTGTATCCATCATCTCAGCATGCTCCTCCCAACAAACTCGTTCTGCTACATCCACTCAATCCATCAGAGTTTAAATTATCTCCCTACAATTTTCCAAACAAAGTGTTGAATTTCCTGTAGGCCGTGAATTGCATGCCAGCCAGATCCCGAGTGAATAGTGCCACGTCATCGTCTGCCTTGACATTGAAATTTTGTGCCTGCACACTACCACCACCACTAGACCCCCACTTGCCACCACCAGGATCGCTGCGCATTCCCACACTAGCAAGCCGAGACGACCAATAATCTTGCCACCCCGACGAGCACCAACCGACACTATTATCATTTCTTCCAGATTGGGTGCTCAGGGATGCTACACAGGTTTTTCCACCTAGCACAATAATTGGGTGTTACATGCCCCTTCAACAATAAATAATTATGCAAGGTGGAGCATGTAAGGTTTTAATTTGGGAAGAGGGCAGTCATTCAAGTCTTGGAGAGCATGAAGGTGGTTTATTGCATTTGTATGTTGGTCTACGTGTGATGTAATGACCATTGTTTTAGCTCCATTATTATCGAAGCTCCATTACACTACTTCCATAATGTCCTTTTTTCTCCTCTGTAGCTCAAGGCTATGTATATTCTGGAACAAGGATTCTCTCAATGTGTCGAGTTTCTCTCTAGGAGAGGGGTCCCTCTTCATCTCTAATTCTGCAAATGAAGGAAGATCCCGATCTTCTCTTTCAGTAGCTCTTCCTTATCCCATCATGTTCAGTGCCCTTAATTTCCTTTGGTCTTTTTCTTTCTGGGTTGGCTAGTTTGCAGGAATGGTACACCAACATTTTGGTGCTCGTACAGGTGGAATTAGTGGTAAGGGGTCGAAAATATCATGAGGATGAATTTTTGCAAAGGCCTCCGTGATTATTTTTTAACATATACCTCACTTTGTTTGTGAGAAATTGTGAGATTTTGAGGTAGAAGTGGCAATAAATAATGCCTATACTTCAGGATCATAGGTCTTAGTTGATATCTTGGATTGGGTTCCTAACCTAGGTCATACTAGAAAATAAAATTTATATTGGAGAAAGTCTTCATGGATAGACACAAGGAATAAATCCTTTAGATGTTAAACAAGGTGGTCTTTCATCAAAAGTTGATGTGACTGCACCTCAAGCATATAAAAGAGTAGATTTTGTCAGGTTTTGGTCCTAGTGGAGGCAACAAGGATCATCCTATTACCATAGAGGTGGATGCCTTATGTTCTACATAATTTTCATGCATTTAGATTTTCAATTTTGCAGAATTTCTTGTCTATATAGGATTAATGACTATAGGGTGTCTATCATATTTACCAAGAATTTTTGAGAATTTCCTATGCTAGCCTTTTCATTTTTTTAAACTCAATGTCAATGTATGTCTCCTAATCTATCACTTAAGACTTTGTGTGTTATTGATTCCTTGTTGTTTTTTTAGTGTTTTATTTTTCGCAGGGGTGGACTAGTGATAGGAGAGGCTTGAACTTTATATTTCTCTCAATATAATAAAAATATCATCTTACAATAAAAAAAATAAATTTTGATTCACAATCAATTTAGGGAAGGACTTAATTCTTTTGTATCATTCAATTGGACTATAAAGATTACTAGGTTTCTTTCTCACTTTTAAAACTATATTTAGGTTTCTACTTCCTCTTTTTGAAATATGCGGAAACCATTTTGATATCCCTCTTTTAAATGTCACGATGCATTGTAATTAAACATAATAACTAGACTGAGAGAAGTGGACATGGATTCAGAAGTATGAAGAGGAGTTTCTTGGGAATTGATTAAACTCAAGGTGATTAATTGAATATGTCTCTAGTTTTTTAGTAAGTTTAATGGCCTGCACACCAGGTAGGGAGGTGGAGTATGCACTTCCTGAGTGGAGGACAAGTCCCATACCACCTCTACCCTTGAGGGGTGTAGGTTTTAACCCTGTACATAAATTATCTGCAAATGAATCTTAAAAACAGAAAATAAACAATAGCGAGAGCATAAAACATAATTCAAATAAACACATAGATTTTTCCCTAGATCCCAAATCGGGACGACCAGATTGATTTTTCATTATATTCATTTTAGTGTTACAACACATATATATACATGTCGAAGCATACATAAACCCCAGTCCATTAACCCTGGATTAGAACATAATCATAGTTCCCTTGAATGGATCTACAAAATACTAGGGGCCGAAAACCATCATGCCCCAAAACCATGTGCAAACCCATGCACAAAACCATGGGCGGATCCGCCCACCAGAAAATAAGGACCAAAAATATCGCCCCCCCTATTACCCCCCCGCGCGTGATTAGTCATGGAAAGAATATAACACAAACCCAACAAGGGGGGGCGATATTTTTGGTTGGTGGAAGAAAATAGGCCCATGGGAAAGAGAAGACATTTTTTGTGGTAAGTTGAGTGTGTATCGGATCAACATGCCCTGATATGTAGGAAATACCATGATAAACACACATTGTATGTGAGAAAGAGTATACTTTAATTTTGAGATAATTCACCATAAGAGGATGCTCGACAGTAGTGTTAACATAGGAGTAGGAGCATGTTGAGGAGCGTCGGAGTGAAGAGAAGACCATAGAGGAGAAAGTGGAGACACAATGTAGTTTGGATACCTATGGGGTTTAGTGTGTGGAACCGTTATTACTATAGATCCCTACATAATGGAGTGGTGACCCTGTGAGTTTGGGTTCCTATAGGGTTGGAAGGTGAAAATACAGCATGCTCAATGTTAGGACCTTGTAATGTACCTTTTTTCTCATACATTCCATCTTTTTCCGATCCATATTTAAAGCCTATATTATCACTTTAATCTATTCTTCCAAAGGTATATAACGTTTCTTCTCTTTACTATATGTTTAACTAGTTTTACATGTAATTTTACATTACTCTCATACTGAGCCATTAATCGGAAATATATAGTTGCTAAATTTTTTTTAACACTGCAGTTAATTCATCGTTGCTATCTGAAGACCGCATTGCTGAAACAGTCCAAACAGTACGCAAATCCCGTTGCTGAAACAGTCCATGATTTGCGATGTTGAAACAATATTTCAGGTACGACAACAACAAGAAAGGATAATTAAGGGAGTTGTTACACTGGCCGCAACAACTGCACCTCGAAGCTAGCACCATCATAACCATTGTAACAACATTTTTGCTATGGAAGAACAAAATATCCTATTCCAGCATAGAAGATCAGATCAGGTTAAGAATAGGATTTGTATGATGTAATCAAATGTGTAATAGATGTCTCCTCTTTAAATATAGGAGACATCAGCATTAGAAAGGGGATTACGGAAGGCTTAGTTCGAGAGGGAATTACAGAGAAGGAATGTGGACCGTTTTGTAATATGTTACATTTGACAGATGAATAAAAGATTGTTCTGAGCATTTCTTCTTAATTCCTTTTTCTGGGGAATCTTGTGAGAAGGAAAGGGCCCACCTTCCTCATAAGATTCACCCATTAATTTCCATAGTGTGTAATCATTATTTTTTATTCACGCCTTGTTAAAACTTTGTTTTGTTGAAATTATTTCTGCATTATTGGAACTCTGTTATCTATTGCTGAAACTCTGTTTCCATTGATTATTGCATTGTTTTCATATAATTCATTCCTAGGTAATCGTTGATTATTTCAATTGGTAATCTTGTTTACAGAATGATTTTGTGAAAGCGTGGTAGTCAGAAACAGGTGTTGAAGATTCCTACTTGGGGAATAGGGTCTTGTTCTCTATTATAGCATAATTGGTCTTTTCTTCTGCAGATTGGTTTCTTTTCCTAGATTGTTGTTTTCTTAATCTAATCCAGGATTCTTCTGATAATTGTCTACAATAGAAAGATTGCTTTTGCTGTAACTCAAAGTAGAACTTCAGTTTGTTTGAAGCAGGGTGTGATTAGTGTGATTTTTACTACAACTTTTCATTGCTTCTGAGATTGAGCATATACAGTGTGTGATTGCCTTTGAAATAAACAAACTTCCCTAGGTTGAAAATTTATGTAGCACTTGATTGTTTAAATTAATAAGCAATTAAAGTGAACAACACTCAAGATCCCTGATAAGTAGGTGGAGACACTATGGGATTTGATTTCAGCAAGTGGAGCCACTGTGTGCTTCGGATTCCTATAGGTAGTTAGATACACCAGGAGCTTTGGAGCCCTATTGAACTAGTTTATTGGCAACAATTTGAATTCCATTTAACACTTAACTCCTCAAACCCTAAATTGAGCTCGGGGGTGTTCAACAGCAAGAAATATTGTAGTGCAGCTGGACCATGGTTGGGTGGAGAGTTGAAGTCCCTCCTTACGTTGCCAATCATTAAGATTATTCGATAAGTATATATTCACTTGTATATAGATACATTACACTATGAATGGTGATTATTATTGTTATGTGTTATAAAAATGTATGTATTAACATTGGTTGCAAAGGAATTTGTTATTATTGGTTGTCTATAATGAGATGGTTATGTGAATGGTTCTCATGGTTTGAGGGACTTGGAGATCCCTGTGGTTGCTAATATGTTCCTTAGTTATAAATTTAATTACATGGTCTTGTATGAATGTTTGATTTTCCCAGTTAAACTATTATTGTGTATAATTTCCATCGTCTAACATGGTCACAAATATTTTTTTGATTAAGACTGCTAATAGTTCTTATGCTACAATGTATGTTTCATCAATGTATCTAATAGTATAGTGCGAGATTTATGATGTGTTTTAATATGATGCAGTGGCATCATAGTTCATGAAGTAGTGTTAGCCATGGCTTGGCTTGTTTCTATGCCTATTAGTAGGCATGTTGATGGACTCATTTATCATATTATGGCCATGTTAGATATGAAATATTGGCATTGTAATATAGGTTTCATTCCTATCACAATAATGGTGTTGAGCATTGCTAGATATCAATAAAGGCTTCAAAACTCCATCAAAGTCCTTAGGAATTATCATCTTGGCTGTCACAAGGATCCAAACTTGTAATCAGGACGAAAACATGTCTTGTTAGATTTGTAATAGAAGTTATAAATTTTTCCAAGAGTGGAGAGCTTATTAACTTGTGATATTGACTAGTAATCAATTACGTAACCTGCCACTTAATGACCCTACTTAGTGCTAGTTAGCACCACATGGGTTGCACCAATGTATTATGTGTATTCTATGTGGAGGGCGACATTATTGATGGGGGGTGATACAATAAATCATTCCCATCCATAAATGAGCATATGTACCTACAAGACGAGAAAGCCTTGATGTTAGGGAGAGGTGAGTTATCGTGAAGGGGATTAGCCCTTTAGGACCCCTAAATTAGGTTGATGTCGAAGATGCCATGAAGGTTGGGTAATGCTACATGGGATGCCACATGAGATTACATATGACATATATTGGATATGTGGTATGGATGTTGATGTGGCATGCTAACAACATGACACATGGTGGGCAAAAACGAAATTTTGGAGGGAAAAGTGACAAGATTTAAAGTGACACGTGGCACCACAGGAGGATTCCACATCACAAGGTGATGTCATTCTGATGTTAGTATGATTTTAGTAGGTCAAGAAGGGATAGATGACGTGGAGATACATGAAGTGTATTTCAGGGGGCACCATGGGTCCTACCACATCATCCTAGGACAGAAAGAACAACATCAAAATTGGTGTCTAGATATGAGATGATTCTTGTTAGTTCCTTCTATTTAGTTTTTAGTGCATGTGTGGTATAATAGGGATATGGTTGCATATTGATGGGAGTGTTAGATGGGGATTCCTCTATTGGTTGACATAAAAATGTTCGTCACACTAGTGATGCTTTGAAGAAAATCCCTTTTATAAGTAAGGCACATTGGCATGGTGGAACTGTGGTGATGCCTTAATGGGTTCCATATTGGAATGAGAGTTACATGGAAGAGCCATGTAGGCCACTGAGCTTACCACACGGAAATACTTGTTGATGTGGAAATGATTAAAGGGGTCAACTTCAAATGGACATAACTTCTAATCCAGGAGTCATATTAAGATAAAATTTATATTGTCGAAAATATCTTGATGAGATAGATGTGATGGTGTTATATGAAGTGACTTCCACACAATTCAGTTGATAAGGAAATTTGTAACCCCATCTTCATAATGAGACAATGGATATTGGGTTAATAAATTTAAAGTAACACTTTCAATCAATCGTGATAAGTCTAAGGGGATGGGAGTGATAATTACACAGTAGCATCAGAGCGAGGTTCTACACTAGACCTTTGGAGATAATATTTGAATTTTTGATATAGAGAGTCAAAGTGCCCAGGTTTAGCACTCAAAATGAATGGACCTAGGAGAATAGGTTTAAGACCTCTATTACAATGTGGAATACCACACTCTATGTTATTTAAAGGATGATTATTTGTTGTGTGAAATGTGTGCTGAGTATAGAATTTGAATGGTGATTTTTTGTTACATGCATGTGTTGATATCAGAATTGTGAAAGGTAGGAATGACATATTCTGATATGCTAGTGGTTCTCTAATTAGCATACTAATTTCAAATTTTATGGCTGCTAGTATTGGTAGAAAGGATGATTTCAAACTTAGTGATGGTATGAATATAAACATGTTGATATGTGCTTTTGATTCTTAGAATATGCGGCTGATATGAGTTTTAGATGTGTGATCCACAATAGATCAACACAACATGCTAGCCTATATAGTGTTGGCATGGTAAGGTGCCAAGTCAATTTGTTCATCTTGATATAACTAATAACTGGGTGTGTGTGACAACACATAAGAAGACTCAATTGTAGTAAGAAATAAAATGATGGACAACAATATGGTATCAAACACATGTATCAAGTACATCAAGAGAAAGAAGGGGAAGGTTCTCATTATGGGACGGAAACCTTTAGGAGATTGAAAACTGAGCTAAATATATGCAAGGTAGAGAATAAAATGCTTACTAGAAAGAAAAAATAATAGCCATGGTTGAACACAATGCTGCTAAAACACCTATCATACATGCAAGAGTTGTTGCAACAAGAATAAACCTCTATAGATATAGGGGAATGCCATGTTGACAATACTAGAAAGGAACATCATAGGCTTGGAGAGAAACAAATCCAGTTTCATGTTGGCACTATGGAGAGGCACATATGAAGAGAGATTTTCCTAATAGATAGTGAAAGAGGAGGAAGCGTTTATGTGAATTCCAATCGCATGAACCAAAAAGCTATAATACATAAAGAGATGAGAGATCATCCCCTCAAGCTCTCTGAGATATTGAAAGGTCCCTTCTTGGTTATTGAATGGAATTTTCATAACATATTGTGCAGATGTTGGTGATGTACACATTGAACACCAAAACGCAAGGGATTGATTTTGTTGTGGGCTAATGAATGATGTGCAAAGGGGATGTTTTTCATGTTTTGTTGTTGTTGTTGGCTACAATTTCTCTTGTTGTTTTGATTGTTGAATTTGAGCATTTCCATACTACTTTATATTTTTTCATTTGTTTCTTATCATGATTTTTATTTGTTTTCATTCTTTCTTCATTCCTTTCAAGGTTTAGTCTTGGTTATTTTTTGGTTGTGTAAAAGGAAAGAAAAGGAGCTCTAGAGAAGAGTTGAATAAAACCCAACCAAAAGTGCAAGGCCCTGATTAAAACATGCACATAAAATAAATGGCAGTGGAAGGCATACGAAGATGTCAGAACATCTAGGTGGACCTAGTTTGGGCCACAAGAATAAAATGGAAAGTGACATGATAGCCATGAAAATAGCATAAGGAGGAAATTCCCTTGACTAAATTTGATGGTCGATATGCGTGTTCATGTATTTTATATTTTATGAATATGAGAAAGATAATAATAGTAGTAAAATGAGTATATACATATAATCACTATGTGAATGAGATGAAAATATAATTTGTACTTATCATATTTGGGTAACACGGCAAGGTTACTTAATGGATTCTAAGCTATATAGAATATCATTTGGTGAGTGGGAAGGAATGACCCATTGTTGATAATTATCATTATTAATATTTTATTTTTATGCTCTCAATATTTGTTGTTGGCATGAATGGAAATGATAAAGGTTGTAAATTAACAACATGTGAATAGAATGGAAAAATACATGCTAGAATTGGATGCAAAGTAAAATCGCTTTATGAAGTTTTCATTAAATTATAGGAATATATGAGTTTATGAATTTATGACTAATGCATTTGGTTGAGAGCATTTCTGGAGCTATTGATTATTGCAACAAGGATTTTATCAACTAACTAGTTGGACCCTTCAAAAGGATTTAGCTGAAAGTGTTGGTAATGAAAACCAAGAAAATAAGACAAGTAGTAAGCCTACGTAAAAAAAAATGGGGGCTAAAGGAAAGGAATAAGGTAAGAATTTCTTCAGATGAATTTGGAAACTAATGTTTCGGTTTAATGCATGCTTTGCATGGATACCAAGAAGTGGTATGGTGAAGGAGGGGAGCCTTCGATGTGAAATATTGAAATGAGTTTTGCAATGTATGCTAAGTGAAATGGACAATTTAAAACATAGTTACTGATCGAACGAGAATTATCACCTCAAAATGAGAAATATAGCTAAAAAAATCCAAAAAATATAATAAAATAGCCCTAAATGAAATGTGTTGATGCTAGAACAACGTTTTTTTAATTATGGGGTAAATTTTCAACATTTTTTTTTAAAATGGAAATAAAACCCATTTTTTTTTGTGTGCAAAAAACATGAAAAAACACCCTGAAAACTAAAAGTGCTGATGTTGGAACAACTTTTTTTTACAGTCCTCCCCTCCCAAATGTTGCTTGTCCTCAAGCAACAGTAAAGAAGGATGCTGCAAAATCTTCTCTTCTTCCTAAGTGGCATCCTCATCAAGTAGATTCCTCCATCGAATCAGATACTCTCTAACCACCCTGCTCCTTAGCTGCCTATCCCGAGTATCCAAGATAGCCTCCGGTTGCAAAACTAGATGGCCCTAATCATCAATAGGTGGGAGATCCATGGTGGCAACCACATGTTGTCTAGTGGCCTTCTTGAGGCATGATACATGAAAAATGTTATGGATCTTACTTCCAATAGGAAGCTCCAACTCATATGATACTTCCCCTACATGACGGATCACCATGTATGGCCCATATAACTGAGGTTTAAGCTTCTCAGCCCCCTTCTCCTTAAGTGTAGACTGTCTATATGGCTGAAGACGAAGATAGACCAAATCATCCACCTCAAACTTCCTTTCTATCCGACCATAGTCTGCATATAAATTTTGTTGGTTTTGTGCAATAGCAATGTTGTCCTTGAGGGCCCAAAGTATATCCTCACTCTCCTGAATCCAATCCTTTGCTCTAGGAGCCTTGCTTGCTCCAAACATAACATCAACAAATGATAGAGCATCATAATAGCTCCAAATGAGGTCATGCCAATGGACATGTGAAAGGTTGTGTTGTAGCAATACTCCCCCAAATGGAGCTAGCGTAGCCATGCTCTTTGCTGCCCCGAAACATAGTTTCGCAAGTAGCCTTCCAACCACTTGTTTACTATCTCTATCCGTCCATTGGTTTGTGGGTGATAGCTGGTACTTGGTGTCAACTCAGTACCCACTAACCGAAAAATCTCCTACCAAAAGCCACCCATGAAGCAAATATCCCGATCACTGACTATGTTTTTTGGAAGACCATGGAGTATAAACTGTTGAATCTCTAATTAAACTGAGAGGGGGGGGTGAATCAGTTTAATACATTCCTGATCTTTTAAAATTTTCAATAAACTTATTTACACCTTCATTTCAAACTCTATTTGATGTGAGAGTAATCTTAGAATGTAATCTGAAAGTATTAGTTTAATAGAGCAGTAGACTTAATTTGAGAGCAGCAGGTATTAAGCAAATGATACATATCAGATCAATACATAAATATCATGCACAGAGACACCAGATATAAGTGGAAACCCATAAAGGAAGAAAACCACATCTTATTATTGTTGTGATGCAAAGGCAAGCTCCAACTCCCTCTCACCACTGTTTTTCTGCAGGCACCAACCTACAGGAGGCTCCTACCTCAATTCTGCAAGCTACAACTTGCAAGGAAGCACCAACTCCCTTTAGTTTTCTGCAGGCACCAACCTACAGGAGGCTCCAACCTCAGTCAGCTACAACTGACGACTATCAAGCTGCAACTTGATAGGGAAGCTCCAACTTCCTCAATTTATCAAACTGAATGTTTGCTGATTTTCCTCAAATATCAGCTCTGTTCTGTAGCTTCTCTTAATCTTCTCTGCCTTCTATATTCTGCATTCTCTCTATATATGCTCTCTCCCTTGCTCTCAAAAACTCTCTCTGCATATCAAGATGATATTATTTATAGATTTCCTCACATGACTGTTTGTATTCTGCTGAATTTAAATGAAACATGTCTTTTCATTTCATTTCGTTGGAATTTATTTTCTTCAATTTTCAATGCATCACAAACAATAAAAAACAATTAAAATATTTACATTCGAATTACAAAGTGAATTCCAGCTCACTCATTCACCCTCTTGGCTAGCCGCGCATTTGTCTTTTCTCTTAATCGTCTTTGTCCTTTCTCTTCTAGATGCCTTTCTGCTATGGCCGCCGTACTCTTGAATTTATGAGCTGCATTTTGGTTTTATTTTTATACTAAATAGCTATATAAATGAATATGCCACCGTAATTCAACTTTGCCAGGCATATGTCTTGTTGATGTGGCGAGTTCCGCAGGCCGGAACATACATATATTACAATTGTATTACATTAATAATCGCCCTCCCGTTAAGCTGAGGCCCATGGGTCTACAGACCACGCGGCATGTTTTAATACAACCGCAACCATGTTTTATTTAACTCACAGCAATTATTTTATATAAACAATTGCCCTCCACCTTAAGCCGAGGCCCGTGGGTCCACAGACCACGCGGCACTTTTCAATACAATCGCAACAACTTTTTATATATAACAGCACCTTCACAAATTTCCATTTGCGATTAGAACTGGAACTCAAACACTTGTTAATCATAGTTAATAAGCCCATCGGGTCCGGGCTTCAATCAAATGCAATCGGGGCGCATAATAGAAAAGTTCCGATTGACCAGTGCCGATGCGATTTGACCGTAACTCAAATATGTATTAACCCCTGCTTATAATAGGATCGGGTCCGCCATTTCAATCGCATCGTTTTACAAAAGACATGCGATTGGGAACTCGGATGCGATTAGCATCTATCAACTCCTACTTATAACACGATCGGGTCCGCCATTTCAATCGCAATCACAACTTTCTGTTGCGATGTTCCGCTGCCCTTGCGATCTCCGATTGCGATTGGGGAGGGGTCCCACCTTATCAAACTTTGTTTTGTACGCTCCATAATATAACAGACATATATGTATACTTTGCCAAAGGGTTAAGCGATTCCCGGAATATGGTTTATATGTTTGAGATGATCACTACCTGCAATGATTCTTATTATACATACGATCGTATCAATCAAGTCAGTACTCGGAATTTTATATCCGTCCTCCGGGTGGGCTGGCCTCTAATTATAATGCCTTCCTCTCGCTCTCGTCTCGCTTCTACTCGCGAAGTTGAGAGTGCGAGCCTGAATTTTGTAAATCGTCTCGCCCGTCTCTCGCTTCTGCCATCAGCTTCGCCTCATTCTTCAGTAACGGTTCTTCACTGTGCTTCTATGACTGTTACATTTTGACTTTCTTCTTGCTGCCTCTATTGCTTTCGTTGTGCCTCTTTTGCCTTCCTTTGCTACAGCACTGCCTCTTTTGCCTGAGTGCTGCCACCTTTGCCTGAGTGCTGCCTCCTTTGCCTGAGTGCTGCCTCCTTTGCCTGAGTGCTGCCTCCTTTGCCATCAATGACAATATTTCCAACATAAACACATCTCTAAAGAAGAGCTAGACTACCTGTGAAGCAGTATATCATGCAGAAATAGCAAAAAAATGTCAATAATTTGTTAGTTGATCAACAACTACAAAGATACACCCCACTCGAATCGTAGGTAGAAAAATGTGTGATGAAGTCCATGGAAATAATTTCCACTTTTCTATCCAGAATAGGGATGGTTGTGCTCCAATTTTTTCTGCTAGAAAACTACACACTCCTTGATTTTTTGGAGGACATCATCCTTGAGACCCTTCCATGAGAATCTCTCCAAAATAGCCTAGTATGTCTTGGCGAATCCTTGATGCCCTGCAAGTGGTGAATCATGTGTTGCCTGCAAAATGTTCTTCTTGAGCTTAGAATATCTAGCCAAGAAGACCTGATCTCAGTAATAGATGACATCATCCATCACTATATACCTCTCACCAGTCCCCTGTACATCTAGGATCTCACATGCAAAGCGGTCTTTGGAATATTCCACTAGCAAATGGGCCTTCCAATCTGTATCCATGCTCATGAAGGGCAGCGCTGCTGGCCTCCGAGATAGAGAATTTTCCACTACATTTCTCTTCCCCTTGACATATTCTATGTCAAATTCATATGCTTGGATCTTCCTCAACCATTTCTGTTGCCTCTCCTAAAGATGCGTTTGCTCAAGAAAGAACCAAAGACTATTGTGATTAGTCTTCACTCAGAATTTTTTACCCACCAAATATTGTCGGAATTTGGCTAAAGCATGCATAATAGCCAACATCTCCTTATCGTATATGGGATACAAATTCTCATGTGGCAACAACTTCTGACTCTCAAAATCTATGGGGTGTCCCCCTTGCATCAACACTTCTCCAATGCCTTCTCCCGAAGCATCACATTCCAACACAAAGGGTTTGGTAAAATTTGGTAGAACTAATATTGGGCAGCTACTTATCACCTCCTTGAGTTTGTCAAAAGCTCTCTACACTATAGCTGTCCAACTGAAAGCTCCCTTCTTAGTTAGATCTGTAAGTGGTGCTTCTAGTTGAGAGAACCCTTTAACAAACTTCCGGTAATAGGTACAAATGCCTACAAACCCCCGAAGTTCTGTGACATTCTTTGGCTTGGGCTAATATCTGATGGCATGGATCTTCTCTTCATGAACTCTCACCCCATCTACTCCAATGATGTGGCCTAAATAGAGCATCTTTGTGAGCCCAAACTCACACTTGGAGAACTTAGCATAGAATTGTTGCTCTTCAAGAATGTGTAATACTACCTCAATATGTTGTAGATGCTCCTCCCATGTGCAGTTGTAAATAAGAATGTCATCAAAGAAGACCAATACAAATTTCCTCAAGCGACCATGGAAAATGTGGTTCATGCAAGATTTGAATGTTGTTAGAACATTGTTTAGCCCAAAAGGCATCACCAAGAACTAAAAATGACCATAGTGGCATCAGAATGTTGTCTTGGGGATGTCTTGATCCCTCACTCTGATTTGATGATACCTCGATCTCAAATCAATCTTGGAAAAATACTTGGATTCTCTTGGTTCATCGATCAATTCCTGAATCCAAGGAATTGGGTATCTATTCTTCATGGTCTTTTTGTTCAAGGCCCTATAATCAATGCACATCCTCAATGTGACATCCTTCTTCTTCACCTAAACCACTGAAGAGGCAAAAGGATTGGTGCTAGGACGAATGTATCCTAAGGCCAAAAGCTCCTGAATGGAATTTTCAATCTCATCCCTATAGGCTTTGGGATGCCTATAGGGTGTGGTGATCACTACTTGGATCCCCTGCTCCAACTCAATAGTGTTCTCAAATCCTTGGTCAAGAGGTCTCCCAGGTGGGATATCTCCAAATACTATGGAATTTCGGTCCAAAATAGATTGTACATATGGATTTACTGGTGAATCCTTGCCCCCTGCTTCTAACATATGCAGTTCTACTGCCCACTGTATGTCCCCTCTAATTAGCCTCCATCCTTTGTGCTATAAGACAATCTTGGGTGGATACGTATGTATGCCTTTGATTTTCTGATGTTACCACTCCCCTTCTCTGTCCATTCCATCTCTAATGTTTCCCAATCTATGGTAACCTTCCCTAAGGTGATTAACCACTGGACACCCAATATCACATTGGTGTCTGGAATATCAACCATAAAGAAGTGGTATGTCAATGTGTAGGTCCCCATAGTGATGGTTAATGTCAGAACATATTTGGCACACTGTATGGTTCTAGCTCCCGGAACCAAAACCGAGAAACCCTAAAAATGTTCTATGTGAATGCCCCTCCTCTGCACCAACTGAGTATCAATAAAGTTATGGGTAGCTCCACTATCTACCAATACTAATACTCTTTTCCCCAGAATAGTTCCTCTGACCCTTAATGTTATATACTTGAGAACTCCCCGAAAAGCTGCAAGAGTCCCTCCCATTGGAGCAAATGCTCCCACTACATCTCCTCTGGGTGGTGCACCTCATCCTGCTACTACAGGGATGGTCTCCTTATCCTCATCAGAAAATATCCCAATACAATGTGCCTTCCCTGCAACACATTGATGGTTTTGTACCCATGGCTCTCGACAAGTGAAACAAGTTTTCTTTTTCCTTAGATCTCTTCAAGCATTATCATCAAGAGGTTTCTTCTCAGTATCCTCCTTTGTGTGAGAGGAGATAGTTTTTTGAAAAGGGGTGTTTGCCTTGGGTAAAGCATGTTGTAGCTCTCTAGCCCTCTCCATAGTTTCTTAGAGCATAGTTAGTCTAGTGGATTTCACCAACCCATGTAATGGTTCAACCATCCCATCAATGAACATGCATAATCTCCAGGTCACAGTGAGGTCAGATACCATGACTGAAAGATTTCGAAACTCTGAGATATAAGTCTCTAGATCCCCTATTTTCTTGAGCTTGGTTAGCCCCACAAAATGTGCTTCTGGATTCCTAGGATCAAATCTCTCCACCAACCTCCGGGTGAAGTCTGAATAATAAGTGACACTAGCATGTCCAAGTGTAGATAGGCAATGAAACCACCACTCATGTGATTCACGTTCTAGGTGTAGCACTGCTATTTTAATAGCCTCAATTTCTGAAAATCTATTGAATTTGAAATAAGTATCCAAATTCTCTACCCAAGCCTTAGTTATGCACTTGGGTGATCCATCAGAATAAGGCAAAAATAATCTTCCCAAACTACGCTGTAGATATTGTTTTTTCATGTACCCTCCACCTTTATGGTGATTGGAGGATCTCCTACCATCCTTGATCTGACAGAACTACTAAAAGTTCAAATGCTCCTTGAACCTCTGAGATTGAGATTCATATTCCAAAAAATTGTCACCAAAGGTTTCTTCCCTAAATTTTCCTCCCTCCTCGCCTTCCAATGATAGGAATGTGGGCATGGTGGAGCATTGTGAATAAGGTTGTGCTACTGATTTCTCCCACCATAAATTTGAAGTGTCAGAGCTTTATCCATGGTGAAAACCTCTATGGGATTCCTTCTGTCTATCTAATCTCATCTCCTTGATATCTTTTTCAATGTTCTACATGGTCTGAAGAAGAAGTTTTGGAAACTCTTTCTCCTCCATTTCTATAGATGTATTGCCCCACAAGCTAAGCTAATATTAGAGCTATGATACCAAACTACGTTGTAGATCTTGGTTTTGCATGTACCGTCCACCTTTATGGTAATTGGAGGATCTCCTACCATCCTTGATCTGACAGAACTACTGAAAGTTCAAATGCTCCTTGAACCTCTAAGATTGAGATTCATATTCCACAAAATTGTCACCAAAGGTTTCTTCCCTAAATTTTCCTCCCTCCTCACCTTCCAATGATAGGAATGTGGGCATGGTGGAGAATTTTCAAGAAGGTTGTGCTACTGATTGCTCCCACCATAAATGTGAAGTGTCGGAGCTTTCTCCATGGTGAAAACCTCTATGGGATTCCTTCTGTCTGTCTAATCTCATCTCCTTGATATATTTTTCAATGTTATGCATGATCTGAAGAAGAAGTTTTTGAAACTCTTTCTCCTCCATTTCTATAGATGTATTGCCCCACAAGCTGAGCCAAGATTAGAGCTATGATACCACTGTAATACTAATATTACAAATTAGGAAAAATAACAATATTGAACACCAAACTGAAATGTACAGCAAATAATGATGCAAAACACATGATAAAATCATAGATCCATTAGATTATGTATTTCAACAGCAAAATATACATTGTTTTGAGGAACAAATCACTCAAACTAGGCAAACAAGCCTCCAAAACTCAGAAACACTAGAATCCCTAAGGATGTTGAAATACAAAAATGTCAGAATACATGAAAGTGCATTCCTAGTGAGGGTTACTGCTACAAGAAAAATGGAAACAAGTGTATCTATCGATATATTACTCAAAAGAAGTTGAAAATGGAGAACTAGTCTCTCAAACACAATCCCAAGATAACCCGACGAGGGTTTCTTGAATGACACAAGATGAAAAAGTACCAGACTACAAATTTGTGGCTGAATCATGTTGTATCACTGAAGCTCTACTGTAATATGGCTGAAATGACAAAGATATGGCCATAACTTCTCCTCCCTAGCTTCTCCGGGTGAAAGGCTGCTCCTTTCACTAGGAAACTAGCTCATAAACAAGGGTTCTCAACCCTCCACTGCAACACCCTATAGAATAACGCAGTTCCTCAAGGAGACTACGCTGTGGCTAAAGGTGACTACTTGGTCCAATGCCAAATGGTGGAAATGAAGCTTAGAATAACCCTCCTAGATGGCCTTCTCAAGTCCTCCAAGGTAGAGTATGGGATTCTCGCCTGGAAATACCCTTGTACTAAACAGTACAACAAACTCAGCTAAACAGTTGAAGCATGCAAGAAGTCATAAGACTAAAAAATAAACAATATTTTGAATGCTTCTCATGGCTTCTATCCCTTCCTTTATATCCTTGGTTAGCTTACTCACCCTTGGCCCCACTCATTTATGATGTTACTTCCATGCAAAGACTCCTCCTCCAAAACTGCATTGTCCCCACTAACTCCACTCTCTTCTTTGGCAGCGCTATTGATTTGGTCAATCTTGACCCATTCTACATGCATTGCCCCCTTTCACACCAAAGGTGGCTTTATTTTTACTATCTAAACTAATCCACATCCATATTGGAAGTTATTTATTCCTACTAAAGAGATTTAAGGGTCTCCCTACCCCACTTGTTCATCTAGACAATGAACATAAGCAACATATAATATTCCTACTAGCTAAAAGCTAATTAGGAATATTACATGGTATCGATCTCGGTAGCACTGTATTTTCCCTCGTCACCCATCTCAATATGCATCTGGAGATATTTCTCCTCCAAGTCACTGAAAATTTCCTTCTCTCCCATCATGTGAAAGGAAGCGCCACTATCCAAATAGCACATTGATTCCAGTGCACCTAACACTAATGCAGAAGCATCAAACCACCCTTAATTAAAATTGGAATTCAATGTTGTGGGAGGAGAAAATGTGGATAGTCGTTTGTAAATGGGGGCTAATTTCCATGAAATATAGCTAAAATGATGGAATCGATATGTTTCTAGAAGTTTTGATTTATTTTAATTATCTTCCATGTAATTAAACAAGGAGATTTCAGGGGATAGTTAAAATATTTGTGGGAGAAAATCGTGGATCTTAGATGATCCACTCGCTTTGTAATTTCTTTATATAAAAAAATTGCGTTGTATGTTGAGGGAAGCACAATGTAACCTGAGGGAGAATTTGTGATTCGGGCCGTAGTGACCTTAGCTTGTATTAGAGCTTGAGATAATAATGGAATCTGTTTATTTTTAAGTATCCAGAAATGTTCTGGATCTTGCAGTATCTGTGTGTTATTTTATTTTTATTTCTCAATATATATACACATTCTTTTCTATTATCGATAAGTTATGTGAGTAAGAGTGGGAAGAATGAAGTTCCTATGAACTTCTCTGTAGATTAAAGCTATGGAAGAACACAGATTTACTGAAAAGCGAACTCCATCGACAGATATCAGAGTGACAGCAAGAGACAGATGGACCAGATCACATTGCATTGGGAGAAGATGGTTTTGTGCACATTGCAATCGATGTTCGTTATATTGATCTGTAAAGCCATCAAAAGTTAAACAATATAAGTTGCGATGCGATGAAGAGGAGCCATGTGTCGGCGGGGTCCATGTGCATATTGCATGGAACATGTGATATAGGTAGTAGCTACCGATAAAGTGATAAATCAACGAATTTCCGAGGTTCGATGAGTGTAAGGATGCGAAGATGTGATGTGATATCGTCATCACCATGCTTTGCATCGACGTTGTTATTTTTTATGTTTAAAGTTATTTGTTATATTTGCTGACATGCAATATTGTAAACTTTGAGATCTGTGATATTTTTTTGGGAATTATTGTGATCTATTTATAATTACAATAATCCGATTCCGTTGTTGTGTGCTTGGAGAATAAATGTGGGCCCATAAACCACAGGTCTGCGATTTTGTGTGAAGTTGCAGTTTTGGCTGCATCAGACACCATGCATGCAATCAATGATAATTCAAGCTCAAATTGCGAGGCAAAGGCCTCACCAGCTGCAGATTCGACAACCTTCTTGTTCCTCTTCTTTTGCGGACAGTTACTAGCAAAATTCCCATGTTCGTGACAGTGAAAACACTTCACCTTTGAAATGTCCTACTTCTTGCCTTCAGAATCAGATTTAAAATGGAATTTATTCCCCTTCCCGTTCTTCGCCTTCACAACCAAATCAAAATCCTATTCATCATCATGCTTAGATGTAGAGCCATCTCTGGTGTTCCGTTTGAACTCCTCCAACACCAAATCTGACCATAGTCATTCCCAATATGGAAATTTTTCTTGACCACAGTTCATCCCGACATTGGACAAACTTCATAAGATATTTTGAAATGGTGTAGTCCTTTTCCATCTTGATCTTCCTGAGTTTATCTTTGAGCACCAATTTCCTATGGTTGCTGCTGCTTTGGACTAGATCCGCCAAGGCCTTCCACATAGCATATGGTGTGGCTTTCCCATGGAGGCTTGAGACAATGTGGTCTCATACTCCCTCCAACAGGATCCTCCTTGCCTTTTCCACTTTCTTTTTCCATGCATCAAGATTGGCATCATCTGCAACATCTAGCTTAGGAACATCTTTTTCAATGAATTCCTTCAAGCCATTATCTTTAAGTATTGCCTCCATCCTGTCCTTCCAAGCAATATAGTTTGAGCTTCCCTTGAGTGCATACTCTAAACTCAAGCCATTAAAAGCCATTTCGATCTTGAATTAGCTGTAGCACCAAGAAAGCCTTTCTGCAAATTCAAATTCTATCCAGTCACAAACTTAGTTCCTTATTCACTTCTGCAATTTTTTGTTCTCTGATACCATGTAGAAATTATACAACAAGAATGTATATCTTGGATTCACCCGATCTAACAATTTACTAAATTTAAATACTGAATCGCTTCTACAAATAGTTTTCGGAATTAAAAACACAATCGCTAATCACATGAACATGAAGAAAGATCAATCACACACAATGCAGATAATTTCTCGGGGAAAGATTACAACTAAAAAACCCACTATATTCTATTTTTTATTAAGAATGGATCATAAAAAAATTACATACAAAGCTCTTCTCACAAGAGCCCTCAGTACATCAGCTAATTGTCTCGCACTATCATACAAAAATTGGCAAATTACTTATCCAATTTACTGCTTCCAGACAGCCTGCCTTGCTTGCGCAATCCCTAGTGAATGCAATCTTGCCTACCTTGACTACGCAAGTATCATTGGCACATCCAATGAGTGTTTTCTTGCATGTGTGCAAGCGGATAATGTCACAACTGATAGTCGAATTCCCTTTCACCTAGAACTAAACTGGGTCTCCACTGGATCTGACATGCATGCAGTTGATAATAGTAAATCCTCAGTTGCATGTGAGATCACTGATTGTGAATTAATTAATATTTAATTCACTAAATATCTCACTAGTGTATCTTCAGTTACAACTAGCACAACTGATTTTAACTCACTTAACTGAGTTAAACTGTTTACGACTTGCAACAACTCATGCACCACTGCACTTCGAACTCTGTGACAACTAGAATTACTATGCATGTCCCACCAACCAACCTTTAACTCGAATCCACTAGCTAACTGAATTTACCACTTCAGTTAGCTATTTCAACTCCACATTGAGAATAGATGATAGTTTAATTTCCATCTAAATTAAGGGACAATAAAAATAGATATGCACCCAAAAATAGCACTGTCAGCCCCACCCTAGTTTGGGAGCTTAATGGAACTAGGTTCTTAATGCACAAGGCGTGGGTGTTGAATATTCTTATTGAATCTCAACAATAATCAATTGATATGATAGTTTCTTTAATTTATTCCGCATGAACTATAATATATATGGTATTCTCCTCATGTTTTTAATTATCTAGATAAACAACTCATTGGGTTGAGGTTGGCCCTTCCATTGAATTATCTTGCTGGGAAAGTATAGTTGATGGCTCCTTAATACTTGTATCGTGTAGACAAATAATTACACTTATTATATATAGTGTACATTGAGGGATGATATACAAGGGAAAGTGGACACATAGAGGTACTTATATGTAGCTATACTAAGGTAAGAAAAGGTTGGTAAAGTTCCTAGTACATCCAATTTTATAGCCATATATCATTTACTTCAGGTATTGACTAATAGTAAGGTTGATAGAATACACTAGCAGTTGTATGATTTTTTTTTATAGGCCTATAGGTTTTTCTATCTAATGTGAGACTCTCACATAATAGTTAGCCACTATGATGAATAAGACATATAAGCTACATAGAAATTTCAATACAACTGAAAGGTGATGACCTCCATTTTACAGATTATTGAGATTTTTATTTCTACCATTAATATAAAACACATAGGGACTATAGTCATAGGTGGAGAAAGATAAATGAAGGTTATTATTGATGTGATATATCTAGTGGAGGTGGATTCCCATACTAATCCATATAAGGTTATTACTAATCTTCCATGAAGTCATTAACATGATCGATTCATACTGAGAGAATAAGTACCACATAGGACTTATCCTTTCATTATTGTAAGACCTAATTTCCTACCAGTAGCATAAGATGTATTCCAGGAGAGTTGGAAAATATCTGAATAGTAGGGTTGTTAAGCCTCACCTAACTATTGTGTCTGTTTACAACTTTCAGAACCGACCTTGCAAGGGTGAGGGAGATGAACGAAGGGGGATCCTTGACTGTGTTTCAATATTCAAGAGACAATATTCCTCACGGGGAATTTTAAATCCATGCTACTCATACCCAGTCAATAACATATCAAGGAATTAGCTTAAAAGTATGCACTTTAGATTTGGTACTCCTAAACCCTACATAAATTTGTTTTGTATAAAATCTAAAGGTGTTGGTTTTGTTTATCTTATAAAAAATATACTAGAATGATTATGATCATATGATGCATATTTTTTTACAACTAGATATGTTGAAAATGCAACAAGATGATGGAGCTTAGTGAAAAGAAGTCGCCTTCACTAAGTGGTCCCGCAGGCTATTTTTGGCGCAAAGTCTATTTTTAGACTATGTCTATTTTTAGACATATGGATCATGGTCTATGAGTTGCAGGATGCTATTTATGGATGATTGGTCGAGTTGATAAAAATAGATGGACCTCTATTTTTAGACATTGGGCGGTTTCTATTTTTAGACTGCCGGGCTAAAAATAGAACAGTCAAATATTATTAACCCTTAATAATATTTAGACTATAAACATTATCTTATCCTCTTGGAGCACTTCGGTTTGATGCTTGGATGTGGCACATGCAGCTGAAAAAAGGAAATACACTTTTCCTATGGTTTAGTTGAGCTATTGCATGGTTGACTTCAGTTAGAACTCATGTGGCAGAGTTTGGTGGAGTTGATGAGACAGTTGGTGGAGTTGTGTTCTGTTTAACTTAGTTGAACTAGTTGTATTTAGTCTAACTGACAAATACACTAGTGATGAGTAGTGTGAATTAATTATTAATTAATTCACTAATTATTAACTCATAAATCAACTAAAGAATACATCAGTTAACTGCAATGCATGGACAGTTCAGTGGAGACCAGTGTTAGAGGTGGGTGAAAGGGTGAGTCTACTATCGGTTGTGACTATAGCTGTGCATGAGATTTGCACACACATTGATTGAGATTGCCAATGAGGATTGCGCAGTACAAGCCAGTGGGATTCGAACTTGGATCTCATCATTATTCATCTTGGATTACGCAGTAGAGGCAGGCAGACTTGTGGAGGAGATTTGAACTTGTGACTTGTTCTATATCTGAGCTAGTTTGTGTGTAGCATGTGAGATAGTGCTGAGAGCTGTGAGAGCTTTGTGCTATGTATTGTTACATGTTCTCTATCATTATAATATACAGATAGTTGGGGGTTTTCAGCTATTGCTTTCCCCATTACATACTGTGTTATATGTGTGCTTGATTATGTTTTAATGTGAGCATGCGACTGCTTCTATTTCCACATATTAATGATCAATTGTAGAAGAGGTTATGTATTATGCATGAAGCTTAAATAGTGTGTAATTGGGTTAATCTCAGTGAATAATTCATCTATTATTCAAATTTCTACATGGTATCGGAGCAGAATTGATCATCAGATCTATTACAGTGATTACAATTATTTCGGTAGACAGAGTCTGTAAGCGGGCCAGGTAGCCTCTAGATCCATCCTTTATTTGAAAGGTGATATATCCAGTAAATGCCCCTATAGTCGATCTCTATGCTAGAAATACTTTTTTCTCACATTAGATCGGAAGCGGTTGAGTTTTGAGCTGGTGGAATTCGAATTTGCAGCAGAATTTGGAATTCGAATTTGCAGCAGTTTTCTTGGTGTCGAAGTCAAAATGTCTTTCAACGGATTGCGACTAGAGTATGACCTTGAGGGCAGTTCGAATTATGTTGCTTGGAAGGACAGAATGGAGGCGGTATTAGATGATAACGGGCTGAAGGAGTTCATAGAGGCTGAGGTCCCAAAGCCTATTGATGCTGCTCAAGTTGAGGCTTGGCAAAAGAAGATGGAAAAATGTCGAAGGATTCTGTTGGAGGGCGTGAAGGATCACATTGTATCCAGCATGCATGGAAAATCTTCTCCATAATTGATGTGGAAAGCGTTGACAGATTTATTCCAAAGCAAGAGCGACCAGAGGAAGTTGGCGATCAAGGATAAACTCGGACACATAAAGATGGAGAAAGGCGACAGTATGCCCAAGTACCTCACGAAGTTCATCCAATGCAGGGATGAGCTGGGAAGTGTGGGGGTGACTGTAGATGATGAGGAATTGGTGAGCTTGGCTCTCCTTGGTCTTTCGAAGAGTTGGCATGCCTATCAGGATTCTGTCAATGGTCGGGAGAAATTGCCAGGATGGGAGCGACTTTGGTCGGATCTTGTGCAAGAGGAGATAAGGCGGAGTACCAGGGATGGATCTTCATCAAAGGCATCTGATGAAGAAAATTATGCTTTGGTTGCCAAAGAAAAGAAGGGGAAGAGCAAGAAAGCTTCTCATTCCAGTGCGAAAGGGAAGAAGCAGGACATGCCTAAGGTGAAGTGTTTTCACTGTCACCAGCACGGACATTATGCCACAAATTGTCCGTAGAAGAAGAAAAATAAGCAGGCTGCTGGATCTGTAGTGGGAGAGGCCTTAGCCTCACATTTTGAGCTAGATTTTTCGCTGATCGCATGCTTGGCCTCAAGTGTGATGGGATCATTATGGTTCTTGGACAGTGGTGCATCTTTTCACATGACTGGAGATCGAGATTTGTTTTCAGATCTGGATGAGAAAGACCTTGGAGTGCACATCGAGATGGGCGATGATGGTAGATACAGTGCGACCGGTATCGGTACCATTTCCTTTGAGAGGGAGTCTGGTAAACCCTTCGTATTGAAGGAAGTGATGCATGTTCCAGGATTGAAGAAGAATCTGATCTCTGTGGCGATGTTGGAAGACAAGGAGTACGATGTTGTCTTCAGCAAGGGAAAAGCTTTCCTCCGCAGTAAGACAACTGGAGAAACCCGGAAGATAGGGGTTTGAGTCAAGAACCTTGATCAGCTGCAAGTATATGGCTGCGTAGAAATGGCATGCAAGGCGGAAGGAGTGGTGAGCCAGGATGATGGCGAGTTGTGGCATAGGAGATTGGGCCACCTTCACCATGGAGCTTTGAAGATACTGTAATAGATTTATACTGGGCTTCCTAAGGGCACTCTTGCACATTCAGATTAGTGCAAGGGATGTACCTT